>OY740772.1:24129427-24463253 GCA_963513935.1 Aphrophora alni | reverse complement strand
AATTGATTTATAATATACAGGAAATGGCCCGTATGTAGGTTAGATTAATTCTTACATGTAAAATAACATAAATAAACAACAAAACAACGTTTTAAAGTTGAAAAAGGAAGTAATTATTCACGAAGATGATTGACAGTGTATGTACACGGAGAGTATTTTTCGTTTGCCGAGTTTTGAAGTTGGCAATCCCGTTTCCTCAAGAATACACCCAAGTTATTTGTAATATTCATAAATAACCTCAGTTTTACCTCAGTGTGTTGTTTAGCACTACTGCTATATTTTGTGTAGTTAGTTTTAAAATATGGACAGTTCATAGGATGAAAACCTGTCAAATACCCCGCCTAAATTAGCGGAAAAAGCTCACAACGTTGTACTAAATCTCCTTCCTGTCAAATCAAGGAAAAAGTACGACCGCCAGTATGAACTGTTTTTATTGCCAAAATAACAACTGTAGACAAAGTGTAATGTGCAACTAGTGAGCAAAGTGTCTTTTTTAAACTCGATAAAATTGAGTGCGTCAACATTTTTCTCTCGTTTAAAAAAGTGCCACTTTGCTCACTAGTTGCACAAATAACTATTTTTACCAGAAGGAAGTTTTTACCATGAAGTACATAGTTAAGTTAAGTAAAAGTCTAGAAAAATATTGTAAACAAAACTTTTGTCTGAATAACGTTGTGATGAGTATCATTGAAATCTTATAAGTAATTGATTGAAAATGAATCACAGATTCAACGGACAGATAAAGAGACAAAGTGTTTTAATTTAGATCTAATTTGCTCAGATACAGACATTGAAGTCTTGTTATAAAAGCTTCCTCTTTGTTTAAGAATAAGGAAGTAATAAGAAATATAACTGAAGATTTAATCTCAAGAATAAAATGTTTCTTTGTGCACTGTGACTCGATATATTATTTACAAAAAGGAAGTTCATGCTTAGTTGTCCGTGAAACAGTTTTGATTTTCCTTGCTTA
Organism: Aphrophora alni; assembly: GCA_963513935.1. Lineage (NCBI taxonomy): Eukaryota > Metazoa > Arthropoda > Insecta > Hemiptera > Aphrophoridae > Aphrophora > Aphrophora alni. Next base: position 24,462,283 of record OY740772.1, on the reverse strand, counting down.
TGAACTATGAAGTGTATCGAATGCTTCGACCTTTTGGTTGATTTTGTTTTTTCGATTGGTAATTTTTATAAGTATAATTCACTGCTCAACATATATTTTTTCCACAAGAAAACCGAATAGTGTCTCTAGTGCAGTTTTGTAAACTTTTAAATATGTAATCAGAATTTTTCCATCAGAGATAGTTTTTTTATGACGATAATTTTTGTATTAATATACTTCTTAATAATTCTTGTAAATTATAGAAGTGGGAATTTTTGTTTTTCGTAAGAATTGATTCTTTTAAAACTTTAAACGTGTCACAAGAAATCCTGCCTGATGAAAAAATTAAGCATATAGTTATCATTTTGGATTTCGTAAAAAGTAATTTTCTTTCAAACTTAAAACGTGTGCCACAAAAAAAACCCTGCCTGATGGGGAAAAAATGGAAGTGTATTTGAATTTAGTTTGTAAATAATGTGAATTTAGATTCGGTTAATTTGGTCGTTGTGAAAGAAACATCTTTTTTATTGTTAACTAGTGTATCAATGAATTTCTTTAGCTCATTAGGTCTATATATGTATGACCTTGAGATCGACATTATTTTTTTTAAAAAATGATGAAATACAGAATAATATAGGTCCTAGATATAAAATATCGGAAAAAACACACCTAAAAGTTAAAAATGTCCGCTCTTCTTACCCTTAGGCTATACGTAGTATAAAGCTAAATTTAGTAATCGCAAAAAGCCTACCTTATTTTTGGCTGATCTTCACGTTTAACGGTTTCAGAAAACTGAAAATTTCATTTCGATATATCGTCCGTTCGTCTTCGTTGTCCTTTCGTCTGTATGTGGACACGATAGCGGTCACAAAAATAAAAATAAGAACATGAAATTTGTGGATAGAGGAATCCAGTGTCTTGGTTAGGTTAGGTTAGGTAAAACTCTATTGAAATTAAGAAAACTTGAATTTTAAATGTCCGTATTGGTAGACTACTCATTTGTTCATTTTTCTTGTGTTATACAACCTATAACACACTAAATAAGATGGAAATTTACCGATTTCAATTTTGCATGTAATTGTACCAACCCCACATCTACACTACGAGAAATAGAGAAATTATTGTAAAAATTGAAATTTCGAATCTTGAACTTTCAAGAAAATGTGATTTCATATAGTTACGAGATCCGGCAGGGCCGAGTCACTGACACGAGCGAAGCGAGTGGAAACTCTTCAACATATATAAATATATAAATACGACGTCAAAAAAGTAGTGCTATACACAATTATTACGATCCAGAAAACCGGTGTAACAACTGTTTTAATCAAACCTATTGGTTTACCCATACAATTTAATATTTCCTACAAGGCCCAAGAGACCTATTAAAAATAATGTTCACAAAATTCCGAAATCACAGCCGTTTGAATATTGTTTTTTGTAGTTTTTAAATCTAAGGTTTGTGAGTCTATAATAGCTCACATTGAGCGGTTGGGTACCTTTATACAGTGTGTGTAAAAAGTCTAGAATCGGTTGATTATTAGACAAATGGATGCAGGTATAAAAAAATAACTGATGAGAACTTTTTAAGCACTCGTAATTTTCCGCCGCCATCTTGAATTTAACTGTAAAAATAAATAGGAATGGGGTACTATGATACATAATTTTAATGTGTAATTTCAAGAGGAAGTCAGTTTTTTCTAATAATCAACCGGCTCCAGACTTTTTACACACACTGTATATTATTATTTAATTCAAAGTTGGTAAAATCACGCAAAAACTAACGTATTTAAGTCCATACGTATCCGCCATTACGTTTAAGTACAAACATAAAACACCAGAGAGTCGGCATGTAGAATCACTTTTTCTGATTTCTTAATCTTTGAAGATCTGTCGGGGGAAAAAAAGATGAATTATTCTTGCAGTTAGCATACTTAATTATCTTGCTTAACAAAAACACAAAAACTACATCCTTGTTTGGGAGAGAGACCAGATTGGTGATGGAGTATCGCACAGCTGATGTCTCAACATCAACAGCTGGTTAACATCCTTTAGTTCATCTTGTCGAGTTTCATTATATACCAGAAAGCGTTTGTTATTCAACAATATTGTCTGATGGTGTTTATTTGGTATCATTTTACACGGGGAATTTTACGCACTATGCAGCTGGTTTTATAGTGATGTTTTTGTATTTCTTAATGCAGATTACAAAGCTGCACGAAATTAACTATGTCCAAGAATATGAAGAAACTTTGAAATTTAACTAAAATTACCGCTGACTATTATTGCTGATTTTCTTTTCATTTTGAGGTTAGGTTTTAAACATTATTGTTCTTTTAGTAATAACTGTCTCATTTTTTATCGTAGGAAATATTTATTTTGTTTGATACAGGTTTTAAAACTACACTAATACGCTGAGAGCTTACAGTGGTTCACTATCTTCAAGAGTTCACTGGGTGTTAACACATTTACTTTGTTGACCCAACACCATGAGTACAATTGAGAATCTCTAATCACATTTTATTAGGAGGTCAGGGTATGAAATTACATTTTATTAGGAAGACAGGGTACGAAATTACATTTTCTTAGGTCAGGGTACGAAATTACATTTCCTTAGGAGGTCAGGGTAACAAATTATATTTTATTAGGAGGTTAGGGTATATAATTACATTTTATTTGGGGGTCAGGATGCAAAATTACATTTTATTATGAGGTTAGCGTACATAATTACATTTTATTAGGAGGATAGGGTACGAAATTACATTTTCTTAGGTCAGGGTATGAAATTACATTTTCTTAGGTGGTCAGGGTAAGAAATTACATTTTATTAGGAGGTCAGTTTACGAAATTACATTTTCTTAAGAGGTCAGGGTACGAAAATACATTTTATTAGGAGGTTAAGGGTTATATAATTACATTTTATTAGGGGGGTCAGGATGCAAAATTACATTTTCTTAGGAGGTTATAGTACATAATTCATTTTATTAGAAGGTTAGGGTACGAAATTACATTTTATTAGGAGGTCAGGGTACGTAATTACATTTTCTTATTAGGTCAGGGTAAACAATTACATTTTCATAGGAAGTTAGAGTACGATATTAAATTTTATTAGGAGGTCAGTGTACGAAATTACATTTTATTAGGAGGTCAGTATACGAAATTACATTTTATTAGGAGGTCAGGGTACGAAATTACATTTTATTAGGAGGTCAGTATACGAAATTACATTTTATTAGGAGGTCAAGGTACGAAATTATATTTTATTAGGAGGTCAGTATACGAAATTACATTTTATTAGGAGGTCAAGGTACGAAATTATATTTTATTAGGAGGTCAGTATACGAAATTACATTTTATTAGGAGGTCAAGGTACGAAATTATATTTTATTAGGAGGTCAGTATACGAAATTACATTTTATTAGGAGGTCAGGGTACGAAATTACATTTTATTAGGAAGACAAGGGTACGAAATTACATTTTATTAGGAAGACAAGGGTACGAAATTACATTTTATTATGAGGTCAGGGTACGAAATTACATTTTCGTAGGAGGTTATGATAAATAATTATATTTTATTAGGGGGTCAGGATACAAAATTACATTTTCATGGGAGGTTAGGGTACATAATTACATTTTATTAGGAAGACAAGGGTACGAAATTACATTTTATTAGGAAGACAAGGGTACGAAATTACATTTTATTAGGAAGACAAGGGTACGAAATTACATTTTATTATGAGGTCAGGGTACGAAATTACATTTTCGTAGGAGGTTATGATAAATAATTATATTTTATTAGGAGGTCAGTATACGAAATTACATTTTATTAGGAGGTCAGGGTACGAAATTACATTTTATTAGGAGGTCAGGGTACGAAATTATATTTTATTAGGAGGTCAGGGTACGAAATTACATTTTATTATGAGGTCAGGGTACGAAATTACATTTTCGTAGGAGGTTATGATAAATAATTATATTTTATTAGGGGGTCAGGATACAAAATTACATTTTCATGGGAGGTTAGGGTACATAATTACATTTTATTATGAAGACAAGGGTACGAAATTACATTTTATTAGGAAGACAAAGGTACGAAATTACATTTTATTATGAGGTCAGGGTACGAAATTACATTTTCGTAGGAGGTTATGATAAATAATTATATTTTATTAGGGGGTCAGGATACAAAATTACATTTTCATGGGAGGTTAGGGTACATAATTACATTTTATTAGGAAGACAAGGGTACGAAATTACATTTTATTAGGAAGACAAGGGTACGAAATTACATTTTATTAGGAAGACAAGGGTACGAAATTACATTTTATTAGGAAGACAAGGGTACGAAATTACATTTTCGTAGGAGGTTATGATAAATAATTATATTTTATTAGGAGGTCAGTATACGAAATTACATTTTATTAGGAGGTCAGGGTACGAAATTACATTTTATTATGAGGTCAGGGTACGAAATTACATTTTCGTAGGAGGTTATGATAAATAATTATATTTTATTAGGAGGTCAGTATACGAAATTACATTTTATTAGGAGGTCAGGGTACGAAATTACATTTTCGTAGGAGGTTATGATAAATAATTATATTTTATTAGGGGGTCAGGATACAAAATTACATTTTCATGGGAGGTTAGGGTACATAGTTACATTTTATTAGGAAGACAAGGGTACGAAATTACATTTTATTAGGAAGACAAGGGTACGAAATTACATTTTATTAGGAAGACAAGGGTACGAAATTACATTTTATTATGAGGTCAGGGTACGAAATTACATTTTCGTAGGAGGTTATGATAAATAATTATATTTTATTCGGGGGTCAGGATACAAAATTACATTTTCATGGGAGGTTAGGGTACATAATTACATTTTATTAGGAAGACAAGGGTACGAAATTACATTTTATTATGAGGTCAGGGTACGAAATTACATTTTCGTAGGAGGTCATGATAAGAATTACATTTTTTTTTACAACAAATTTGTCATCGTAGAAAGGTGGGGTTGCTACCATTACATGCAGAAATCTCCATATTTTTATCTAGTTAGTTGAATAAAACTTGCAAAAACGGCTTAAAATTGGTCATTTAAAATTTTGTTTTATTTTTTTCTCAATTTCAATAGGTAAGGGTTACATATGAGTACACTATACCAAATTTAATGTTCCTATTTTGGCCGCTACCATGCTCAACAACGACAGGCGGACGGCATTTTGAAACTCCCTTGTTTGCTTTCCTGAGGCCAAGCAATGTGAAGATCAGTCAAAAAGCGAGGTCGAAATTATTTGTCATTATCAAACATAATCTATATTTCGTAGGCCTACTGTATAAGTAAAAATCACCAAAATCATATTTATGGTTTGGGAATTAAATGGTTAATAAAGAAAGAGAGAGAAGAGAGTTAGGAGGGGAGGAATATGAAGGAGTATGGAAACAACACTAGGACAAGCAATACAATTTTACAAGTATTATATTTGAAACCTCTAAACTGCATAATTACTTCATAATGGCTACACGCGTTAGTGGCCTAGTGGCTACACGTTATTAGAGATTGCTGATGCCCTAATTAGATCTGTAATCTGTTTGTATATAGCCTGCTGTTGTTTTTAATTTTATTTTGCGTCCTTAGTTATCTATTGAATTATTATAATAAAATTGTATTACAGAGAGAAACCATTGTTGATGGAAAAACATTAAGGTTGTGATTTTCGTGGATAGATCGGTTTTGAGCTCTCCATAAGTAAAAACAAAAATTTTTTTCTTCAAATTACCCTACAGTAGTAATTTCATAAAACACGATTTTCATCAAAATTTAGTGGTATTTTGGTTCCTAGTTCAAAGGCAACTAAAATTTGAAGAAATTGATCATGATAAAAAGAAAAATGTTGATTTCCTAAAAAGTAAACCAATAATGTCGATAAATTTTGGTAATTTTTTATCGTTTCTCAATTTAATGAAGATTTTGCTCAAATATATATATAAGGCCGTAAACTTGCTTCGCCTGTGCCATAAACACGTCATCAGTTAAGTTGTATTTCATTAAAATGATGTTTTAAATGAAGGTTATCAAGGTTTATTTTTGTTTAAAGCTGATTTTAAGAAATAGATTATTTTATAACAGCTCCATGAGCGAATTGTTTGTTTTTACATAACTCACGAACTACAATTTTTTGAGAAATTGCAACCAATAAGTTTTGTTCGGCTCCTTAGACTCTACACTTGAGCAATATTTGATAAACTCGTTATAGCCTATTTTGAGAAAATAGAAATTTTGTATTTTTCTCATATTCCCAAAATTTTAGTTGTATTTACACACATCAAATTTCATAAAAATTGTTCAACCCATTGTAGAGTACTGGAAATACGATAGACAGGACATCATTCCAAGGTCACGGTTCAGGTTTGATTTTTTGCCAATTATTCTTTAACCGTAATATTAGTTTTATTTGCAATTTCGCACACGAGTTTGGGACATAAATCTTCCCATTTTACTACAATTTAAACGAAATATGTAGAACCGATTTCGAAAAATGAAGTGTTATATAACACATCCCTATGAACGAGTTTTACGTTTTTTTTATTCAAAAAATGGCATTTTTGAGAGATGGCGACCAATATGTTTTAAAGGTTACACTTTAGCAAAATTTATCGAAAACGTTGAAGCCGATTTTGAAATCATAATTTTGTGTTTATTTCTTACCGTAGCAACGCCTAAATTTTGAGTTATACAATAATAAACACCACTTTTTGGCCTCAAAACAGATATATTTGCATAAATCTCGACATTGATTTTGGAGCCACTTCGGCTACTTCGTGTAGTCTATGTGGGAAATTAAGTAAAGTATATGGAGCAACTTACATCATAATCTATAAATCTAGTGTTAAACTTTTTTTTTTTACTTTAAGAATAAAAATCAAAGTTGCTAAATTTGGTTAATAACTAGAGCTATTATTGCTAATATTAATTTTAAGGTTATTGGATTTTTCAAAATCGTGTGTTTCGTTTGACTAATTTTTTATGTTAGAAAATACTGTAGGGTGGACTGTTTTATTCTCGAAACAAAAATGTGTTGGAATTATAATATTAGCCACTATTTTGAGATTTATTAACAGTTTTTTCTTGACCAGCGATTGTTAAAAGCAAGCCTATATATACTAATTTTGATCAAAATGGGACTAAAACTAAGCTTCACTAAAACACACACAGAAATTTGGTCCCAAATTACTTCCATGAATGAGATCCACGGGCATTTTGTAGTATATCTTTCTGTAAAGAAGAATACATTAACTAGAAATCCAGTAAGAAACTAGGGTACTTACGTATTAACGCCACCGCAGCAGAAGTTGCTAATGCGCATCCGCCAATATTTGCTTACTTTGCGATATAATTATATATCACGACAGGTTTGGCCAGGTAGCTATATATATATATATATATATATATATATATATATATATATATATAATCACCTGGCCAAACCTTTCGTAAGTTTATTGAAGTTAATAATTTGAAATTAGATCATGGATAAACATGAGCTTTAAAAGTGAAGTGCCGCCAATCTACGCCTAAAATTTTTGCGAGAAATCATAAAATGAAAGTATATGAATCTCAAAGCTGAAAAAAATGGAATTCTGCCTCCCTTAAAACCAGTTTGCTCTTTATTGGCGCATGCGCATTAGCGCAACTTCTGCTGCGGTGGCGTTAATACGTAAGTACCGAAACTAGTAATAAAGAAACGGATAATAAAAACAGAAAATAATCATCTTAAAATTCATATTTCAAGATAGAAATTAAAATGAAATCTCCCTCAAATCTTGTGGTAATCATGATTGCTGTAGATTTATTTTATGGCCTCGTCTCTAGATTGCACAAGGCAGATCTCTGTAATAGCTTTAAAAAAAGTGAAATTAGCTAAAAGTCATCATCAATAAACACGGTTTTTGTTTAATATCCTGTAATCGAATTGTAGGCCTACACCAACTGTTGTACTTCCCCCCTCCCCTCCACTATTTGAAGTAGAACCGGCGCGCTACTTTCACAAGCAGTTTGACCAGTAAACTTGGTCTCGTCGCTTTGTTGAATCGTTGTTCAGTACAGTTCGACTTAACCTCAAAACAAAACAAACATCGTCTCTAGATGAAATCACAGTTTCTCTCTGTTTAGAGTGAGTTAGGTCATGTTATCAGTATGTGTAATATATTTACATAAGTCTTTGGTGCATCTGTGACCTTGATAAACATGTGTTGAATCAGGTGTTCTAGTTTGTGTTTGATTCGTTGGCATTTTCGGTAGCTTGGTTATATACTTTACGATGTGTGTTGTGTTTTTGTGTGTTGGATTTTAATTTCACCCATGATGACATCATTGTTTAAAGAAACGTTTATGGTGAGTGTTTTATATAAATAATAGTTTAGTTTTTATAGTGAAACTATTTAGGTGTAGATAATGTGATACGGTTGTGTTCTACTGTATTTCATTTCTGTTGGAATTGTAAGGTTTATATACATGTGGCCTAGTCCTCCTACATTATTCAATATAAGTCTAATATGCAGTTTGTTTCATAATTTATGTACCATATTAAAAGTTCAGGATGTATAAACCAAAAATCAAGTTTTCTTTAATCTTTTCAAAATACTTTACTTTTACATTTTATCGCAAAATATCTCAAAAAACTATTGGTTTTAAAACAAAGTCTAGATCTATAAAACAGCAAATTATGAAGAGAATTACAATCTATAATTCTAAAAAACAGATAATCATTAATACGATTGTTGTTTTCAATCGATTCAGCTTAAAACTGTGAGTAATATTGACAATTTTTAAATTTATATTCTATACATATGATAGTTTGGATGTTTATGAAACTTGTTACATCAGTTTATCATTAGCCTATATTTCGATAAGAAAATTTGTAAAATTGCTGATCAGTTTCTACTTGGGACAAGTCTGAAACAAAATAAGTGGAAGGCTCTATTTCAATGTAAAAACTAAGTAGTTGATTAAGACCACATTATCGAGCGAAGCGAGTAAATGTTTTGAAGTTCGCAGATTCTTCCTCTAATAAATATTAACAATGTTTAATGCAATTACAAGATTTTCTGTTTATACGGACGGGAAATAGAGTTTCTGTTTCATTTAATTAGTTTAAACAGTCTCCCTTTCGTAACTATTCTAAATGTACGAGTTTCATTTAGAATAAATAATAAATTAATCGAAACTGTTGTTTTGTGTTCTGTTTGTCCAAACTATAACTTAACCTCTGAAGAGTTCAAGATATAGGTAACTTGACAAACAAGATGAATAAATGACGTAGGTAGTATAATAAAACTATTAGTTTACGTAGATTTCATTCAAACAACCTGTTTATATTTTTAGCCTTCTACTTTTAAGTGTATCCTAGGTCATGTAAAAGTTAAAGCATAAGCTAAGAAATTTTTGTAAACTGCTTCCATTTTGAAACTGAATTCATGATCATCGCATTACGAATTTGGATTATTGTTTATAAGTTAACGTAAATTAGATTAAAATTGTTGATTAATCACGTTCCATATAGGATTCCGAGATACTAGTACCATGGCATCGAGTAGGCCTACAGTGTGTCTACCCTGTTACCATAAATGTCATTCAACACCCTCCATTTAGACTGGTCTATTATCACAAGTTTTATGAATGGGTTTATCGTATCCCTAAATCTAAGGTAAACGTATTTATATTTTAGGATCTTTGGTCATTTGTGACTTTTAGCATTTATTTTCCAATACAGTATCTAGAAGATGGTTGGAAAGAAACATGCAATCCCTTTTTAGCTGTCCTAATACAATCACGTTTAGTGTTGTGGGTGTTTAACAAAAATTTCAACATGTCATTTTTCTAGCCTAATCGAGCCCCTTTTAAAAATGTCTCATTTTAAATTCTTATCCCTGTCTTCTCACCTCATTAGACCATCTCAAAATGGAAAATGTTGGGCTCATAGAAGGAAGCAGTCTGTCACAAAAAAAAAAATTGCAAACCATGTTTCGGTATCTTAATTAATAACACAGGTTAGCTATGAAAACGGGTTAAAAATTATTCGTAATTTGAAGAAAATCTCCATTCAGACATTTCACACACCGAATTCCTTCCAACCATGTTGAATTGCTACCAGTTCAGAAGAATAACTTTTGCATGTTCATTACAGTTTACATTTTAAGACAAATAATGTAGCAATGGTGGATGGATGTTATATTTCGGTTAGAGATTCTAGACTAAGATCCTCTTTTAACCACAAGGGGAGATCACAAGGTCACGTGATCAACTTTTGAAAGAGACGAGAAAATGTCTTTAGTCAGATAAACCTCTGGGGAGTCACACCGTTGGCACACAACCCCTCGTTAGTTAGTTGACCAGTAGAGATTCTCGTGTCAACGTGGTGTTGCTATTCCCTATATTGTGAAGTAACAAGTTTTTCCAACAAATTATATATGAATTCAGTGAGTCAAATTGATACTAATAAATTACTCTAATGGGTAGGATTAGTGAACATTTTATTTTCTCGGCTGTCGGTGTTTAAATGTAGGAAATGATATTAGCTAAATTCCTGCATTAAAAATAACAAGTGTAATGAAGGGTTATTTTATCTATAATTTGTCTAAATAGTTCTTGCTTTCCGGAACACAAACACCTGACTACCGGAAGTAAATGTTACCTAACGAATAAATTGTTAAAACTGCAGTTTAATGTTTATAGACAGTTACAGGTTTAAATCTATTATATAACCAAGTCTTGAATTGTGCGTTGATATTTGCATTATGGCATAATTTGGTCAGCACATTTTAATTATTTACGTAAGAAAACCAGTGTTAACACTTCATTAAAATTAGTAAATTCATGGGTATATTGAATATGTGAGGTTATGAGGTTAAATTAAATTCCTGCGGCCAAAGTATCGTATCATTAAAATCGTGTTATTATTTTTTTCTTGTTGTTTAAAGGTGCAAAAACTTTCGGTTTTCATCGCTTTATAAAAAAAGAAAGAAAAGAACGTAAAATAAAAACCCTATCCCTTGAATACTCTTATTGCGTCAGGGTCGAAAGAGAACAAGAGTTGATCAAGAAAGACCAGATAGGAAAGATGAAGTTGGGATTTATTCCAAGATTACTTGAAAAACTGTGTAGATTCAGCTATAACCTGGAGATGAGCCCTTAAGGGGAAATCGTGTTACTTAGAATTAACCCATATTTTCATCCTCAACCTTTAAGCTATTTAAACCCAAATATCATCAAGACACCTGGCCCACATCCAGCTCCACAATGTTTTGTTATTCGGACTATCATTAATTTACTCTCCATCTTACTTACTTTCTGGAGGTAGAATTCATTGGCCTCTGCCATCTCTCAATATTCCTTGCTACAGTCCACCAGTTCCGGGTATCTAGTTGTCTAACATCGCTTCTTAAACCATACCTCTCTTCTTTGGCCTTCCAATGCCTCATGTACCATCCGTATTCAAGGTCAGGATTTTTTGAAATGATACATTCATCCATCATAGCAGTCTTGTGAGTCTGTATGGATCTGAGCGACTTGATTGTAACTGGCCTACAAATAACGAAATCTCAAAATACAAAGATGCCAGTGTTAGGTTATATTATAATTTTGAAAGGAAATAGTATGTAAGTAATTTAATTGGTTACCCAATTTTTCCCCACGAGGTCAATCAAAATGGATTCGTTGTGGAATATATATATGATATGACTATAATCACACTCATATCCTCCTTATGGTCCCAGGACATTGAGATATCAAATTATAATGAATACATTAAGTTTATTCAGTTACTCAATAATTACATTGTTTTATTTTATTTTTCGAGTGCCACACAATGCGTTTGTCTAGCTCAGTTTATACATCTGAATGCAACAATTACAATGTAATTGAAAAGGTCGTAATCGACACCAACGCCGCGTCTAGTCTACGGGTGCTAGCTCAGACGCCGATTAAATGTAGCATGTGATTTTTTGTGAACAGTTGTTTTTATAAGTTATTATTAAATTTAATCTGAGGTTATGCTTACATCATTGCTCATACGAAAAATATCTTTAGTACCTGGTAGAATAAATGAATTCATTGTAAGCCGTAATTTTAACCCCCCCCCCACCCAACTATATTCAGTTTCATGCACTTTACGAAATGCATTGACTGTGTAAATCAAATGTGATTTTCAGTACTAGTAGCTATAATGATAAAACAAGGTCATCATAAAAACGTACCTACATTCACTTTTAAAGGGGAAGGTTACCAGTTTGTTTTATGTTAATTTTTTATTGTTTACATTTTCTTCTTTTAGAATACATACATTTTTGTTTTATTCTTTTAATGTTTACATCTAGACTACCCGTTAAACCACTTGGAGGGAACACACATATTGTTTATAACAGTTAAAGTTACAACGTAGGGGTTTATTATGTTGTTTGAATATCTTGAAATCTAACGGAAGGATTTTAATGAAACCGGTGTCAAATTCTTGGGGATGAGCTCTAGAATATTTTTGAATATTCTGCTATATATTTTGTACTTCAAAACCGACAATTAAATCAAATTGATGTGTCTTTACTGATAATTACTATTCAGAAATGTTGCTTGTATTGAGTATAAACATCTTATATTTCAGATCAAAATATTTAACCCAGCATTTTGATTAAACACATTTTAACTGAGCTCAAATTTTATCATCTTATATAGGACTACGTTCAGATGGTAAATTGAAAAAAAATTGTTTTAACAATATTCAGTCTTATTAATTAAACAAAGTTTCTTTTACTTGCAGAGATATTTAAACTTTAGCTTTGATTCCAATTATTAATTAAAAAATAAATATTTTTATCTAAAATTTGTATTGATTTTTCAGTGTATGTTTAAACTGCCATTTAGAATAACTTAAAGATTTGAAAACAAATGAAATATATGATTACCAGTGGGCGATGTCTTTGGATTGAGAAACAGTATATATTTCGAGATGTGGCATTTTTCTGGATGATTTTTTGTTTATTTAAAGGCGTAAAACCTCTCGGTTATCATACTTTCTAAAAAAAGAAGAAACGAGCATAAGCATAAAATAGAGACCCCCCTCCTCACCCCACGTATAATCTAATAGTGTCAGAGTAGAGAGATCGAGAGTTAGTCAAGAGAGACCTGATAGGAAATATGAAATGGGATCTAACCCAAGACTACATAAAAAAATACGTAGATCCAGCTAGGTACCTCGGGATTTAAAAAACCGTACTAACTATATGCATTCATTTTATATCTAAGAAGAAGTCACTTAGCATACGATCAATAGGCTCAATACGTAGGATGAAGATTTGTAGTTATGTGGGTTAGGTTCAGAATGCGCTAGTACACTAGTCATGCTGGCCTTGTAGTTAGCAGAATTAAGCCGTTAGATGGCAGCTCTAGAACCTCTAATTTGTGAGCTTCAAAGTATACCATGGAGATCAGCAATACATGATATAAGTGGAGGTTAATTTTATATAATTATTTATTTACCTTTTTAGATGTCTATGGCAAGCCTTTGCTGCGATGACATTTCATGCATGACACAACATTTAAATCATCATTACCAATCATCCGTGTACAACTGAAAACACTCAAATCTGAAGCTCAATTTTATTAATCCTCCATCATATAAAATATCTTTTTATATAATTGCTACGTCCCTCACTTTAGTGAGCCCCTGAGGATTATATAAACCCGTAGTCCACACAAGTATCAGAATCTACCAGATTGGAACAGATTAAATCCAAACGAAATTCAAAGTTGCCTAGGTAACAAATTCATACCGGAATTCTGAAGCATTTTTAACGTACAATCAAGTACAACACTTTTTCTGTTGTAACTGATTGTAGACTACTTAGTGTCATAAACTCTATAAAATATCGCGTTATATCTAAATTAAACGAACATAAAAATTCCCGTTTTTTGGGCGATCAAATAAAAACTTAATTTATCGTTATTGTCGTAATTCCAAACAAGTTATCATTATTATAACGAAATGATTTATTTGGAGCTATTAATAGATTTTTGGCGAACAATTTTGTAAAAATTTAACCTCTAATAGGTCGAGGTTGTGTAACATTCTGGTCTACAAGAAATATTAATAGAAACATGTATCTTACCACGTCAGTGGTATTTATTACGAGTTTTATTAAAACGATTATGTAAGAACTCTATTTGTCGTAATGATTGGTGACGTATGTTACAGCTAAATGTGAAATTGCATTTATAAAATATTATTTATAACAGTCAAGGACAATTTAATAATATTTTTTCAAATTACCTGTTAACCGTAATTTTTTCTACGTATAATTTAACATAATTTTTTGATTGACAACCAACGAACTAACATTTTTTGTGATAAGATAAATAGTTTTGGTTGGTTTTCATTTGCGATTTGAGATAGTTGAGTGAGATAGTCTGTGCACTGTTTATGTGTTATCCTCTAGGGACCCGAGTAGTATTTCTTCATTATATACCAAAATATATTTATTTATAAATTCATCTATGAGCTGACTACAATATTATTACTTCCCAGATTGTTTGTAAACGCTTTTATGAAACTCACAAGGACGTTTTGATCAGAACCTATAAAGACCTTCCATCGTCTACCGATCAAAAGTTAGGAATAACCATGATGTGTTCACAGGCAATTCTTAATTTCAATGACGAAGAGGTTTACTCAGATTATTTCAAAGCTACCAGAGTTTGTGTTATGTGTTGAATTGTTGCTACTTAGCCTAATGAAGGCGACTGTGATCGGCGAAACAGCGCTGTAGCTACGTCTACAAAACGGACTGAGGACAACCTAATCAAGGTATTTAAGTATAAAAGACTTTCCTTTCATAAAGTCTAAATCTTCGCCCAGCATCGACAGACCTATTGACCCCATTAGTTTTAATTAAAATCTCTCCGGGCTCTACCCAATAAGTAGACCTGCCTAATGATTTATTGCTTTAAATCGAATTTTTCCAAACTTTAAAAATTATGATCCTAATCTAATTTCTTAAATTGTTCTACTGACGTATTTTTAATAACCACTCCTATTCATTTGAGCTCCTTATTTTAAGCCTTGAGTACAAGGTTATTTTCATCAGCGTTCTCTTCTATTTAGGGAAATATGCAAGCATTTCTATGCCCTAAGGATATCCTCGCCGCCTCACAAATCTGGAAAGTTGACTCCCAGTGTTCCTGCGAATCTCCCTAAGGATTAAGGAAAAGTTCAGGATACAGAGACTGAGAAGCATTTTAGTATCGTACTTGTAATGACTGGCGGAACCTTATGGAGAACGAAGCGAGACAATGTGTCTTTATGAGTAGAATTAAAAAGAGATAGAATGAGCGGAAATACTGCAATGTATCCCACATACTTTCTACAAAATAATTATCACCAAATGTCAATACAATTATAACCTTTTTAAGATCGTGGCTTTCATATAAAGTAACAACAGTTATTAAGAGAGTCCATATATAACAATACTTTCTATTGTTAGGAAAAATACAATAATTAAGTGTGTTAAACATATTTAGAAGCCATGATCTCACGTCGTATGAACTAGACAATTACCGGTAGGCCTGATACAAAGTTGACAGCTTCCGCTAGACTTACAAACTACGTAACTGCATTGTGACGTAGGGTAGAATAAAACGTGTTTATTACGTGATTTTCATATCATTTATTTCCTTAGCTTCATTTAATTGATATTTGCCTCCAGTTTATAAGCTGGTTAACGCGTTAAAACGAATTGGTTTTGGTTTAATAACGCATTTGTAATTGTTTTAGTTATTGAAAAGTACGAGTTTGGGTCAATTTTATGTAAAGTTCTGTTTAATAAAGTTTCTACTCAGCTGTTGTAGACCAAGGTCAAGTTCTTCTGATAGTAACGGACAAATAAATGTGTAATTTTGCGAATATTTCAATTGAATTCTGCTCTCTTCGGAATGGAACGCAACTCTTGGCAGTGGGTTGAAATTCAAATATAATAAACGCTGTATCTTTATAACTATTTGATCGATTATAATTAGAACTTAATCTTGCCCTCAGGGGTTCACTATAACGAGTACGGGGTTGGTAATCCCGACAGAAGGTAACTGGATCTACACCTTTTTTCATGTAGCTTGGGTTCGATCCCTCTCTTTCATCTTTCCCATTAGTGTCAACCAACTCTTGTCTCTTTCTACCTTCACGCTAGAGTATTACAAGCCGAGGGGTTCTTTATTTTATTTTCTTCTTTTTTCTTTTATAAGGCGATGCCACCGACAGGTTTTTCCCCTTTAAAACAACAACAAAAAACAAATTTTTTGATCTTTAAATATGTTTTAGGCGTAAAAACACCTTTGGAGGGGAACATTTCCAAAACACTTTCTTACTACGCGTCTACAGACCTACCCAATACGTTTAAAAAAAAATTCATAGCTCTAGGCTTCTTGGATCCAGAAATATACTTTAGGGGTAAAAAACACCATGGGGGGGGGGGCATTTCCAAAACACTTTCTTAGTACGCGTCTACAGACCTACCCAAAACCTTTTAAAAAAATTCATAGCTCTAGGCTTCTTGGATCCAGAAATATACTTTAGGGGTAAAAAACACCATTGGAGGAGAACATTTTAAAAACATTTTCTTGGTACGCGTCTACAGACCTACCCAAAACCTTTTTAAAAAATTCATAGCTCTAGGCTTCTTGGATCCAGAAATATACTTTAGGGGTAAAAAACACCATTGGGGGGGGGGACATTTCCAAAACACTTTCTTAGTACGCGTCTACAGACCTACCCCAAACCATGTTAAAAAATTCATAGCTCTAGGCTTCTTGGATCCAGAAATATACTTTAGGGGTAAAAAACACCATTGGGGGGGGGGGGGACATTTCCAAAACACTTTCTTAGTACGCGTCTACAGACCTACCCCAAACCATGTTAAGAAATTCATAGCTCTAGGCTTCTTGGATCCAGAGATATGATTTAGGAGTAAAAACACCTTTTTAGGTGAACACTTTCAAAACCCTTTCTTTCTTCACATCTACAGACCTACCTCAAACCATGTTAAAAATTCATAGCTCTAGGCTTCTTGGAGCCAGATATATGCTTTAGGGGTAAAAACACCCTTAGAGTGGAACATTTTCAAAACCCTTTCTTAGTACGCGTCTACACACCTACCCCTAAATATGTTAAAAAATTCATAGCTCAAGGCTTCTTGGATCCAGAAATATACTTTAGGGGTAAAAACACCCTTGGACTGGAACATTTTCAAAACCCTTTCTTAGTACGCGTCTACACACCTACCCCTAAATATGTTAAAAAATTCATAGCTCTAGGCTTTTTGGATCCAGATATATGCTTTAGGGGTAAAAACACCCTTGGAGTGAAACATTTTCAAAATCCTTTCTTAGAACGCATCTACAGACCTACCCCAAACCATGTTAAAAAATTCATAGCTCTAGGCATCTTGGATCCAGAAATATACTTTAGGGGTAAAAAACACCATTGGTGTAGAACATTTTCAAAACCCTTTCTTAGTACGCGTCTACAGACCTACCTCAAACCATGTTAAAAATTCATAGCTCTAGGCTTCTTGGAGCCAGATATATGCTTTAGGGGTAAAAACACCCTTGGAGTGGAACATTTTCAAAACCCTTTCTTAGTACGCGTCTACACACCTACCCCTAAATATGTTAAAAAATTCATAGCTCTAGGCTTTTTGGATCCAGATATATGCTTTAGGGGTAAAAACATATTTTTAGTGGAACACTTTCAAAACCCTTTCTTAGTTCGCATCTACAGACCTACCCCAAACCATGTTAAAAAATTCAGAACTCTAGGCTTCTTGGACCCAGACATATGATTTAGGAGTAAAAACACCTTTTTAGTGGAACATTTTCAAAACCCTTTCTTAGGTCGTATCTACAGACCTACCTCAAACCATGTAAAAAATTCAGAACTCTAGGCTTCTTGGACCCAGACATATGATTTAGGAGTAAAAACACCTTTTTAGTGGAACACTTTCAAAACCCTTTCTTAGTTCGCATCTACAGACCTACCCCAAACCATGTTAAAAAATTCAGAACTCTAGGCTTCTTGGACCCAGACATATGATTTAGGAGTAAAAACACCTTTTTAGTGGAACATTTTCAAAACCCTTTCTTAGGTCGTATCTACAGACCTACCTCAAACCATGTAAAAAATTCAGAACTCTAGGCTTCTTGGACCCAGACATATGATTTAGGAGTAAAAACACCTTTTTAGTGGAACACTTTCAAAACCCTTTCTTAGGTCGTATCTACAGACCTACCTCAAACCATGTTAAAAAATTCAGAACTCTAGGCTTCTTGGACCCAGACATATGATTTAGGAGTAAAAACACCTTTTTAGTGGAACATTTTCAAAACCCTTTCTTAGTTCGCATCTACAGACCTACCCCAAACCATGTTAAAAAATTCAGAACTCTAGGCTTCTTGGACCCAGACATATGATTTAGGAGTAAAAACACCTTTTTAGTGGAACATTTTCAAAACCCTTTCTTAGGTCGTATCTACAGACCTACCTCAAACCATGTTAAAAATTCAGAACTCTAGGCTTCTTGGACCCAGACATATGATTTAGGAGTAAAAACACCTTTTTAGTGGAACACTTTCAAAACCCTTTCTTAGGTCGTATCTACAGACCTACCTCAAACCATGTTAAAAATTCAGAACTCTAGGCTTCTTGGACCCAGACATATGATTTAGGAGTAAAAACACCTTTTTAGTGGAACACTTTCAAAACCCTTTCTTAGGTCGTATCTACAGACCTACCTCAAACCATGTTAAAAATTCAGAACTCTAGGCTTCTTGGACCCAGACATATGATTTAGGAGTAAAAACACCTTTTTAGTGGAACATTTTCAAAACCCTTTCTTAGGTCGTATCTACAGACCTACCTCAAACCATGTTAAAAATTCAGAACTCTAGGCTTCTTGGACCCAGACATATGATTTAGGAGTAAAAACACCTTTTTAGTGGAACATTTTCAAAACCCTTTCTTAGGTCGTATCTACAGACCTACCTCAAACCATGTTAAAAATTCAGAACTCTAGGCTTCTTGGACCCAGACATATGATTTAGGAGTAAAAACACCTTTTTAGTGGAACACTTTCAAAACCCTTTCTTAGGTCGTATCTACAGACCTACCTCAAACCATGTTAAAAATTCAGAACTCTAGGCTTCTTGGACCCAGACATATGATTTAGGAGTAAAAACACCTTTTTAGTGGAACATTTTCAAAACCCTTTCTTAGGTCGTATCTACAGACCTACCTCAAACCATGTTAAAAATTCAGAACTCTAGGCTTCTTGGACCCAGACATATGATTTAGGAGTAAAAACACCTTTTTAGTGGAACATTTTCAAAACCCTTTCTTAGGTCGTATCTACAGACCTACCTCAAACCATGTTAAAAATTCAGAACTCTAGGCTTCTTGGACCCAGACATATGATTTAGGAGTAAAAACACCTTTTTAGTGGAACACTTTCAAAACCCTTTCTTAGGTCGTATCTACAGACCTACCTCAAACCATGTTAAAAATTCAGAACTCTAGGCTTCTTGGACCCAGACATATGATTTAGGAGTAAAAACACCTTTTTAGTGGAACACTTTCAAAACCCTTTCTTAGGTCGTATCTACAGACCTACCTCAAACCATGTTAAAAATTCAGAACTCTAGGCTTCTTGGACCCAGACATATGATTTAGGAGTAAAAACACCTTTTTAGTGGAACACTTTCAAAACCCTTTCTTAGGTCGTATCTACAGACCTAACTCAAACCATGTTAAAAATTCATAGCTCTAGGTTTCTTGGAGCCAGAGATTTCGTTATATAATTGTTCATTTGACAATTAACATGTATTATCTAAGAAACCTGCTCTGTTCTAGTCTCAATTAACTTTCTTTGATCTGACATATTTAATATGTTTAGTTAAGATCTACAGTCAGTTGTTGTTCCCAAACGTTTTTTAAAATTAATTTTATGGGGAAATACATTAATTAACTTCCATTGGTGGTTTGGTCGACGTCACGCGTGACGTATTTTAAGCAATTGGTTCTAAAAATAATAAACATCTTTAAATCTTGGTGCTAATATTAAATTTGTTTTAGTGAAGTGTAGTTTTATTTTCAAAGTAACCCGATTTTGTAAACGATAAGTTGTTGGAATTTATTTTACATTTTATAGGCTTTTAAATCTTTTTGGAAAAAGGTGAAATGTTAATAAAGTAACAAGTTAATTTCTTTACCTTAGGATTCAAAAAATATTTTAGTTGTATATATTTGTGGTTTTACTATTTGGGAGACTTTGTAATAATCTTTCACCTTCTTATTTATACAGTAAAATGTTTTTTTTTATTTTACGGAAACATCTTTTTGAGGTCGTTCTTAAGTTAAAGAAAATTTGTTTTTTTGGTGAAAATGGTGTAGATCTGTTGTAACAATCAGATATATTTTTATTAGATGTGGTATATTTTCAGGTTATCTACATGCTTTATTCATACTTTTTTTTTATTACTTAAAATTTAAGTTAACTTGCATTAAAACGCAAAATTCATCTCCAAATATGTTTATGAAAATAAACTGTAACCAGTTTTGTTTAAATTTTAGTGAAATATAAAGTTTTATGCCCAAAACTATAGGCCAGCACCAGTAAAAAGAAAACAGCTGTCTGACAGGTTAAAAGAATAAAATGCTGTCGGGTTTATTTTACTATTTTACAATTTAATACTGGCAACCGATATTTTCTTTTTCATCTAAAATTTAATAGATTTGCGTGGGACAATTTGACTTCATAAGATTTCACCCATAGTTGATTTCACTTTTCGACGGATATCTAACGAAACATCGTTTTTGAGTTGACGATGAATCTATTGTCTTAGTTTCTGGTTTTGTGTGAACACATTAGTATATGTTTAGTTCAGAAGCAGAAGGTGAGAACTGTACTGACCTTGTGTTGTTATACTAATCATTGTTATGGAAATCAAAGGGAAAACCCTTTGACTAATTGCTTGGCCGGTTGATAATTAAATTTTAACATGAGATTGATGTTTTCCTTCATGGGTGCGTTTTGTTGTGTGTTCAGTTACACGTATTGGGTGTACTTACATTGTTATTGCAAAAACTTTTTAACTCCTTGAAATCGAATAAAAACGGACCAAAACTGATCGTCACCAAAAATATTTTTTAGTAGTAATAAAAAAGTGAAAATTAACCATGAAAAAAATTTATATATTTAGATAAAGAAATTAAATTGCTGCTTTTTTGCCATAGACATGTCTTCAGTGTTAAGTTGCATTTGATAAAATCTAGCTTCTAATGACGTGGAATTTTAACTTTGTTTACCGATTATTCCTGAATCGTAATATATCGTCTTTCAAAAGTAAGTTAAAATTTTGATTAACTACAGTTTATTATTTTTTTAACATAGATCAAAATTAAGTACATAAATTCCTTAATTCACCAAATTCTTTTTAGGGTTATTAAAGAGAGGTGTTAGACGTGGCCGCCATTCTCATCCCGGAGAAGCAGTAGTCTCTCCTTTATGCTATTCGCGGGATTTTCTTATTAGGGTTATTAAAGAGAGGTGTTCTCAAAATTGGTGTGTTGCTGTATTTGGGCATAATTTATTTCCATTGCACCACCATTAGGGTTGTGCTAAAAAAATTATTTTTTTATAAAATTATCTCAACTATTTCCAGGTGAAACTGGAGCCATCAGCTAGTATATATAAAATGAAAAGAATTTCTGGATACGGCCAAAATATGCCAATATACCAAATTGATTCAAATTGGTCCGCACCTGTGGGTTGTAGACCACTAGATGGATAGACAGACATCATTTCATAACCACTTGTTTGGACTCAGGAGAGCTCAAAACGTTTATATCCACAAAAAACTTCACATCGATTTTTTGACCAATCACATAACTTGCCATATACTACGTGAGAAAGTAAAAAGATATTTAAATTATTAAATATGCGTTAAACAACTTTCCAAGTGATATGTTGGCTTCATTAGACTGGAATTTATGTTCTTAGTTTTCATAATCGTTGATATCAATTCGACCTTGTTATCTTACTTCACCAAGTTATATAAAATGAATCATTAAGGAATCTACGGATAAGAATACTACTGAAAAACCATTTCAAACAGCTGTTTTCTTGAAATGTGAAGCCTTTATATTTAGTAATATATTATACGATTAGGAAAATTTAGCTCTTGTAAAATTGGATTGAGATTCGACTAAAATTCCTACTACTATAAAAATATTATCCTATCGCCCTACTCTCGTCTTTTAGGCATGTGATAAAATTCTTCTTTTAAAAAAAATTGTCTCTTAATTTTAATTGTACAAATAGATGGAGATAGTATTGCACATAGGTTTTGAAGCTGCATACTGAGCTATTGTGGGGCCTTGAAAATAGGACGTTAATCCCCAAAACTATTTAAAATGATTATTGAAATTTATTTATCGATTTTTCTAATCACAAATAAATTATAAAAAATCTAACAAAAATTACGACTGGAAAATATGACAATTTAATGAGTAGGCCTAAGTTATTAATTGGAAATAAACTCGGAATAACTTTCATCCAGCTCATGTTTGTAATACTTTAAATAAATCTAATTTCTCAATTTAAAAAGTTGACATCTACCAATTTTAAACTGGTATGTGGACAGTTTTGGTAGAACGGAGTGAGAGCCAGCGTCTTTTTATTGACAGCTGTCAAATCTCCCGCCACTTTAGGGACGAAGGTCAACGGAGTTTTTTTGTAAACAAAAATTTAGAATAGATAGGCGAGTGTGAAAGTTTGTACAATGATTTTGCACCATTTATTATTAATGTAGCTTTAAATGGATTGCATTTTGAAATTGCCATACCTATATGGTTTTCACTGGTTGATTCAAATACGTATGTAAAGTCTTTCTTTAGAAATTAATTAATTAATTTAATAGATTAGAAAAACAACAAGTAGACGCTAATCGTTCTATCAAAATTTAATCAAAATCGTTCTATTATAGTTTGATCAAAAAAATTCTATCAAAGTCGTTTGATCAAAATCGTTCTATCAAAATTTGATGAAAATTGTTCTATGAAAATAGTTCAATAAAAATTTTATCAAAAACATGCTATCAAAATTTGATCAAAATTGTTCTATTAAAATTTAATTCATTCCGTTCTAACAAAATTTGATCAAATATTTATAAAAATATTTGATCAAAATCGTTCAGTCAAATTTTGATCACAACCGTTCTATCAAAGTTTGATCAAAATCGTTCTATCAAAATCGTTCTATCAAAATCTGTTGAAAATAGTTCTCTCAAAATTTTATCAAAATCGTTCAATAAAAATTTTATCAAAAACATGCTTTATAATTTAATCAAAATTGTTCTATTAAAACTTGATTAAATCTGTTCTATCGAAATTTGATCAAACCTTTTTATAAATATTTGATCAAAAAAGTTCTATCAAAGTTTGATCAAAATCGTTCTACCAAAGTTTGATCAAAATCGTTCTATTATGGTTAGATCAAAAAAGTTCTATCAAAGTTTGATCAAAATCGTTCTATTATAGTTTGATCAAAAAAGTTCTATCAAAGTTTGATTAAATCCGTCCTATCAAAATTTTCCCTACCACTTGCTCTTTCGAAATATATATTTATTTAGACTACCTATTACGTATTACCATATCTTGTAGAGAACCAAAACAATCTCACTAGGGGAAATAACACAGATTCCTTTCTAGCAATTGTTTTGTTGCTGCTAAGCTTCCAGAAATAGATCGAACCTAACCTTCAAAGTTCCACAAAAACAAACTGTCATTTTACTAATAATGAATGTGAAGTAATTAAGAAGACTTTATTCACAACAGTTAATTGGTAGAAATCACAATATATTCATAATTTTAATTTACGACGCAAAAACATAGTGCGCCCATTAGTTTTGTTTTTACAAGCTGTCACAGATTGCCACATCTTGCCTCCTTCTTTACGTTTATCCTCGCATTTAATAACTGTTTTATACGGGCGTAGGTTTTTAATAATATCAACTTAGATTGCGAAATCAAAACTTGTTTGTTGATTAATCATTTATCGATTGAACAATAATTATGTTGTGACAATTTGAAATGTAATCAACTACTGGTGGGTAATTGAATATAGGCCTATTTGAAACTGTTTAATCTTTTAATGAGATTTATGGTTCATTGATGAATGCGGCATTAGTTTTTACACGTTGCTAAGCTTAAGAAATTGTGCAAAAACATTGATTTAACTCTCTCACATATCTACAAAACTAAAATAATATTCGTCTCTTAGATAAACAAGAAAGGAATACATTATTGGTTTATTAGTGAAGTTTTACCGTATACTACGTGTGAGAAGTAAGTTGGTAAGCCTGTAGAAGGGTATATTCTTGTCAACGTTTTACAAACTATTAAAACAATATCGTATATTTATTTCGCTAAAGAATTTCTGCGTTAGTCGCGTGTTTCTGTACTATAGGACCGATTTTAATGATTGGAGTGTCAAATTGAACAGCGGTTCCAGTAGATTTTCCGAAAATTATTCATTTTCATTGGAAAAACTTATTTCGTAATAAATTTATCATTTAAATTACATATCTGTTATGGATAAATAACATGTTTCACAACAAAAATAATTTGAATCCTGAACCGTAATTTTCTTGTACTTAACATTTGAGACACTGATTTTGGACAATTATTAATCTTCATATTTTATTAAAATTAAACAAAATCTGTACACATTTTTACCAATTTCGTCTTTGTAATAGATCCATTGCGGATGTTTTTGTAGAGATGGGCAACCAATCGGTTTTGTTTTAGACGTTATAGGTTCTATTATAACAAAATTTTATCAATATTTGAGCAAAATCCTTTAGTAAAATTTTGATCAAAACCGTTCTATAAAAGTTTGACCATAATCGTTCTATCTAAATTTGATTAAACTTGTCTATTATAGTTTGATCGAAAAAGTTCTATTAATGTTTGATCAAAATCGTTCAATCCAAATTTGATCAAAATCGTTCTATTATAGTTTGATCAAAAAGTTCTATTAATGTTTGATCAAAATCGTTAATCCAAATTTGATCAAAATCGTTCTATTATAGTTTGATCAAAAAGTTCTATTAATGTTTGATCAAAATCGTTCAATCCAAATTTGATCGAAATCGTTCTATTA
The DNA here is from genome assembly GCA_963513935.1 of Aphrophora alni. Classification (NCBI taxonomy): domain Eukaryota; kingdom Metazoa; phylum Arthropoda; class Insecta; order Hemiptera; family Aphrophoridae; genus Aphrophora; species Aphrophora alni. The sequence goes on along the minus strand of OY740772.1, from coordinate 24,437,050 downwards.
TAGTTTGATCAAAAAGTTCTATCAAATTTGGCCAAAACCATTCAATCTAAATTTGATAAATATCGTTCAATCTAAATCGTTCAAAAATTTTTATCAAAATCATGCTACTGTATCAAAATCGTTTATCAAAATTTTTAAAATAGTAATTTAATGTTTTGGACTTACGATAGTTTTGTTTTATCATTGTTTGGACTGAAGAGAACTACTCAAACGACAGACAGATACACTTTTTAGAAACATTGTTGTGTTCAAGTGACCTAAATTCAGTTATTTTCGCGAAAATTTGTCATCAATTTTTTGACCCATCACACAACCTTTCTTATTTTACGTAGGCCTATATGTAACAAATTAAATTTTTTTAAATGGTACAGTTTGAAATGATTTTCGGTTATTCCTTTTATATTATGTTGTTATAACTGCTTATTTTAAAGATCTGCATACATACCAAGGTTAAAAACAAGGTATCAAGTTACAAAAACGCCTAGGAATTTCGCGTGCAGTCAGCAATAAGACAGTCTCAAATCAGCAATCAGGTTGCATGTCGAGAAATATTTAATTCGCTAACAGTGCTCCTGGAATTGTGGGTAATTTAAGAATCTCAATCACGTACAAAGCAAGACTAATACCATCAGTAGAAATCAATCGACGGTCGATGTCGGTAAGACGGTTTGATTATTTCCTGGACGGTTGTGATGGAACTAATCGATTTATTCGATAATTATATCGATCAGAAGATATGTAGCAACTTCGCCTGCAAGAGTTAAAAATAAGGACTACCTGCAACTTTTACCTGCTAACATATTTTTGTAGTATTGAGTTTTAAAGCAGTAATCGATAAAACGGGGGGGGGGGATACTGAACTAGAAAAAGTTGTTGCGACACATATTAAATTTACCAAAGAAATTGTTTTGAATCTTTCGGCTTTAGCCGAAGACCATGAGATGTACTTGGCAGTGGTACCCCCAATAATTTTAAGATAGAGAAAAAAACAAAAAAGCTTAACATAAAACAGATCATCTGGAGATACGTCCAAAATATACTCACATACCAAATTCGATCAAACTCGTTTAGACAATTCAGTACTACTGTCAGACAATCGACAGGCGTAATAAAAAAAAACACCTAATATGGTTTAAATGATCTCAAAAGTTACGTAAAACCAATTACTTATTTTCGACCTGTCAAATAACTTTCTATATACTAACTAGGAAGTAAAATCTATGCAATTTACAAAAATAGAGACGTTTACAGAGTTTAGTAGCCCACACATACATTTATTTAACCAGCAATGTTAAAGAATTGCTCTTCTGTGTGTTAATGAGGGAGATGACAATTTATCGTTGGAATTTTTATAATCAAAATTCTCTAATACCAGGTATGCAAATGGAACACTGACTTGATAAGATAAGAATTTTTTTTTAATTGTTGTTTGTGGGTTTAACTTCTTATCTATATAATTCGCCATGCTGCACAAATTCAGCTGAATAAGCTCGAATAAGATATAACTACCGAAGAACAGCTGTTTTTAGAAATGTTCCAACCTTTATTTTATATGCTATATCGCTTTACAACCTCTATAGAATCAACCTTACGTCAACAAATGTAGTCATGCCAAGTACGACGTATAAAGGATATACCGAATCATCCTGAATCCGATATGTCTCACAAAGGTGGACCTCCTCAATACAAGGAGGAAGAAACGTAAAACAATAAGCAGTAAAATGAAGAAGCTGAAGACGATGTGGGATGGCGCGAGACAAATGATGAATTGTTTTTTCCAGGACGAATGAGATGGGCAGGTAAAGGGATGAGAAGGGGTGAGAAACGTATACCAATCTGTATCAGGTCAGAGAAAAATTAGGCGAAGATTCAGGAAAAAGTGGGTAGACGGCTTAAAGGAAAATAGGGGTTCAGGAGTTGGAAAAGAGAAGCGGAGGACAAAGAGAGGTCTTGTACTGGAGTCTACCTGGATTGCATCGCTGTGGAATAATACTAATTATTTTCGTAACGTTATATTCACTCTAGATTACATGCTAAAATTCTTCCTCTAGAGCTGACATTGATGATTTTATTTTTTTTATTTTTGAGGTTATGTTGTTTAAAATAAAAAAAGTCCAAAGTTGTTGATTTCTAAGTCTTTTATGTTTTCCGCTGATAATTCGAAAAATACTTCCTTAATGAAAAATACCGCATGTTAAAAAAGTCCCGGGACGGCTTAATACATTTTTTTAACCATTGCAGATAGATCTATAAAGCTTTGCACATTGTTAATGGTCACCAAAACCTATTTATTACGTATTTAGTGGACCGCTACCTTTCCAGGGGGACGGCCCACAAGGAGTAGGTAGTAATTCTTAAATGAGAGCATAGGTCGAGTTGTACATCGAATTAAAGGACTTCATGCCGTAAACACAATGAAGTAAACCCGACATCAAAAGGTTTCATATTGGAAATTTGGTACAATATTGGAAATTTAATACAATATTGTACCGTAGCTACAATATTGGATTAAATTTCATATTAAATCAAACAACGAAAAAAGATTAACCATGATAGGCCTAAAAGAGAAAGTTCTTTGTGACTGATAGTGGGTATCCTTTAGGTAGTTGTTATTTGCGGCATTGTACTCTACTAATAAAGACCTTTAATTTGATGTAGATTTCAACCTAACTTATGCTTACATTTAAGATTTCCTTTTGACTCCTTGATGGTCGTCTCCCATTGGAGGTAAAGAGTCAATGAGCAGTCTAAAAAATAGTTTATTTCAAGCCAGATATTGATTTGCAAAGTTTTAATTTCATAACCTCTACCTCGTAAACATTAATAAGCTGTTTACATTATTATAGATCTACAACAAAGTAAAGAACAAGCCTGTCCACAGGATTGAACTCTCCCACCTTATTCTTCCTCATTACCTCGCCGCACCTTTCCAACCTGTGCTTTCAAGCTCTGCTTGTCGAAAGTGGTAGGGACAGATTTCAATTCCTATATTATTCTTTTGTTTGTGGTAGACCTATAGTTGCATTATTTTGTGCCTATAAAATAGTCATGTTCACTTTTCCTATTAATTTTGACAATAAAATCTGTTGTAGAGTACCAAGTAGGTAACGTGTAGTTTTATTTACTAAACTGTTAATTGTTTTGTTATTGAGATTAACTCTCGTCTGACTTAATGTACCCATGTAGATTTAAATCTAACATTGCACAAACCTTTTCATACATTCATTCACAATCAAAATACCAACGAAGTAAAACGATATGTCGTTAAAAATATCACGCCAGTAAATAAGTGAAAAGAAATCATGTACGCCATCTTAGATTTTGTAAATAATTTAAATAAATATTTATTTAAGATCTAAACTTGCTTCACTTTTGTTATAAACTCTACATCAGCACAAACATCATAAAATGAAATCAAGTTTAAATGACGCTAATCGAAGTTTGTTTTTATTGTTTGCCAATTATTCTGAAACTCTAATTTTCTAATATTTACAATTTTCACACTAGATTGGGTCATTAAACTTCACATTTCACAACAATTCGAATGAATCAATACAGCCGATTTTTAAAAATTACGTCTTTTTAACAGTTCTGTGGTTGATGTTTCCGTTTTTATCGATAATTCTCAAATGGTTTTTGTCTTCTGAGATATGAAGTACAATTGGATGTTTAGGAAATAGTTTGAACCGATCGGAATTTCGTGTTAGGGTCTTGTGAGAGATACACCAAATTTTGGATTATCGAAAGAATTGAAAAAAAAAGTCTCGAAGTATGGACATTACCAAATTTTATTAAAATCTGTCTACTCGTTTAGGCTGTATATGCGATTGGAATTTTGATCCGATATTTCTCCAAAGAAATTTTAAAGTTTGTTGTGAGGTGGGTGTGTCATATTTCGCACCGGCGCCAGACAAATTGAGAGACATCATTATCAAAATCTCTTTTTACTTTCAAGGGCACTGTGGTAAGTTTGGGTGTAGCAATTCCGTGGAACCCATTCGTTTAGTCTTGGGTTAGATCTCAATCCTTCATCTCTCCTAAGGGCTCTCCTCTTGACCAATTTTCGCTGTATTCCGACCCTGAAGGTATTAGAGTGTTCGAGGGTTAAGGGATTTTGTATTTTTATGTTCTTTTCACCCTTTTTTTATAAGGCGACCGAGAAGTTTCTCGCCTTTAAATAACAGGAACAAAAATAGCTTTTTTAAAATTTAAAAACCTCAGAAATGATACTTCCGCGAGAAACTCGACACACTGTTTTTGGTTTCATCAAAATCCCACCTGGGGTATTACATTAAAGGTAAATTTAATGCAGATTTGAATATAACGCTTGTTTAGTTGTTTTTGTAGCAAAAAATTGTAGGAAAGACATAAGTTTAATGACGAAGAAAATTTAAGAGAATTTTTATTCCTACCTGAATATATTAGATTTTCAGTACCCAAATTATATTATTGCTGCCCCATTATAAATCACTAAATATTTAGGATAAAGAAAGTCGTGCATTCACAAGAAGTGTTCGAGTCCACGAAAGGCGCATTCGTACGTTTAATTTGACGGATAGCGAATATGCGCATACATTTGAAAACATTCGGGAATAGTGTGGGACCAGCTTTACTTTAGTTACCAAGACTCATGCGTAGTTCTGAAGTAAATAAATCTATGTAAATATCTTGATGTCAGTGACGTCACAAGGCTACTCAAGTGATAAAACATAATTATCTTGATAAGAAGGAAGTAGAATCATTGTATTGTATCCATCACGTCGCGTCGGTGCTGTAGGACATGATATTGAAAGTTGGGAGGTCCATTGTAGTACCGGGTGAAAGTGTTTAGAAAGGTTAATATATGGAGCTGCAGTTAGGTAACCACATTGTGCGTGTGTTTTGGGGGCTGTGGGTGTAACGAATCTATAACCGGATTTATCAGACATGATCTTGTACCCTAGAGTGCTTCAAATGTTGAATTAGTATTATTTACCGTGAAATTTTCTTTTTCATGCATGTTCTGCAAATGTCCAGAAACACAACAAAAATTATTTAATTTGATACTATTTGGTGGAGGGGAACGCTACCGCGTTCCCAATTAGAATCTTTATTCACTACGTTCTTATCAGTTAATTGGAGGGTATTCGTATTTGTGCGTTTTCAAATCGAGTGAACGCTGCCATTTTGTGTAGTCATAGTTGACCATATAGTACAGGGTGTTTGAAAACTGGAAACGGCTGGATTCCTGTTCTACGGTTAACACCAGAAAAACTAGATTTAAGTTACGCTTATTACTTAAATGGAACTACCTTTTTGTATGCAGCCAAACTTCCTTCATCTGAAACGATGTTCTCTAGCAGATGTAAGTAATGAAAACCTAATTTTTAATACAATATTTCATGTAACATCGCATTTTAAATTAATTTTATACTTTCTTATTTAGAAATTTGTCAAATGATAATTTCTTTTCGAACCTAAACAGTAAAAAAAAATAAATAAATAAATAAAAAATAATAATTTGGATTTACACTAATTAATTTTTATTTCCCCACAAATACGTAATATAAGAAAAGTTATGTGATGGGTAAAATAAATTTGTTTCGAGTTTTTTTGCAGATGTATTCGCTTTGAGGTCTCCTGAGTTAAAAAAATTGTTATTATTATTTATTTTTTGAATATTGTTTGTAATATCTGTCGCATGTGCAGCTCTACAGCCTAAAGGAGTTGACAGTTTAAAATAAAATTCTGTATGGGGTTAGGAATCTGTATTGGGATATAAATCTGTATGGACTATGAACTATAAATCCGCGCTATTTTACCTAGGGCGAATCTTTTGAGGTCGGGTTTGCGGCATTGTGTTCTACTTATAAAGGACTTTAATTCCATGTACAACTCGACCTATGCCCTCTTAAGATTTCCTACTTACTCCTTGTGGGCCGTCATCCTGGAAAGGTAGCTATCCACTGAATACGTACTAAAATAGGTTTTGGTGTCCATTAACAATGTACAAAGCTTTGTAGCTCTATCTGTAATCGTTAAAAAAATATTAACGGGACTAATTTAACACGCTGTATATAATATATACCCGAACTTGCATTCTTCTCGTTCGCCCAGTACGTGTTATATTCCAAACCCTCCTGTCAAAAGCAGCGAGAGGTGGTGCAGCTACGTGAAACTGAATAAAATATTAAATATCTTCATAATTGAAAATAAAATCCGCCCGTTGACATATCGGAAGTTCGCATTTTATAATGTAGTAAACTTTTAAGATTTTTTCTTCACCACAAACTACAGTATTACTCTAGTGTTATACTTTAGTGTCGTTGTACAAATCTCTGCTGGCAATTTTAAATATCGCCCACATTTATTCTACGAAAAACGGTTCTGGGTCAACGTTTGTCTCAATTGATATCCCCCTTCGTGAGAAATTAAAGCGCGGGTTCTGCCACGCTCGTAATGAGGAAGGCAACAATTGTGACAGTACAGTTCAAGGACACTTGGACCGTTACAATATGGACATCAGCCATCAACGGTGTTGCTATTGGTACGTTATACGTAGTCACGCACGATCACGTTACGCAATACAGATATATCACGTTGGAAGTAAATCCGTTAGGTGTTTGTTAGGCTTGTAATGTAATTTGATTGCCAACATAATACAAAATACTTCTTCAGGGAGTTCACGTTAGATTGACTCATTAGTAAACACTCTTGAAGTCCCAATATTAGTCAGATTTGGCTGATATCTTATAAGATCAGTTTTACAAATCGTTGGGCAAGTTCGTTAAATTTCATAACGTCGTTTTAATAGAGTAACGTTCTACCCGATACTTTGCGCTGTAAGCCCGATAATGTTTCAAAATAGCGCATTTTGTGTAGCTTTAAACTTAACGTGTTTAAAAAGATACGAGAGTTACTACGAAAAAACAAAATTGATAAATACATAACTTTTGTATAAATGTCAGTAATTTTAGTTTTAGGAATAAATCAAACTTATTCTCTATACTTCAACCTTTCTATTTTAAATTAAAGCTAAATAAATTCTAACTTTTGTTTTACATTTTTCGTATATTCACAATTAAAAACAAAAAATTGCATACTTAACTTTCCAGACGGCACGTTGTTAAACCTCAATTACAACGAACATAATTGCATAATATACAACAGATTTCATTAAAATTGTAATACACATTGCTTAAACAATGCAGAAGTATTTTATCTGTTCCTTTAACAGTCGCCGCATCATACCTTTACCATAATACCTGGAAGTACCTTTGAGCTCGGCCTTATCTATAGCAAGCGTCAATAATCACATCGAATATTACAAATATTCACCAAGCCCACACGTCCTCATTTTGTAGTACCGGGATTCCCTGTGTCGAGAGAGTTCTTATAGAATATTTCTCATCTTCTCCGAGGATTCCATAACTTGGAACTTTTCTTTAAGCACACAATTTACGTTTTCTTGTCTTATAATAGTTTTAAAATACCCTCTATCTTGACAGATACTTTAATACTGTTTAAATGGTTGTTCAATTCCTATTTCTGCCTCAACAAGTCTTACGCATTCACTTGGATGAGATTGCGAACTAGTCAAATCAATAGATAGGAACTTATGATAGGAGGTGAAACTTTTCACGTAGTCTTGAGTTAGATCCCCCTTTTTTATGTTTAAATGTCAAGTATTTCTTGTTCTCTTTTGACCCTGACGCTATTAGAGTATTCGAGGGCTAGGGGTCTCTTTATGTTCTTGATTTTTTACTTAACCAGTAACTGGACAAAATTATATTTCCATTTTTGACTGATTTTCACGTTCCCTAAATCGTGAATTGCGCCATGTTGTCTTACTGTCGTCGTTGGTATCATTTGTGTCGTTGTCGTTGCCAGCGACCATAAAAATTAGGAACATGAAATTTGTGCTCATATATAACCCTATTTAAATTCAAAAAATCTAATTGAAAGTATTAAAATTGCTGACATTTTAAACAGTTTTTATCTTGTGTAGTATTCAACTTATAACACACTAAATTACAGTATATAGAAACTTCCAGCTTTCAATTCTCAATTATTTCCTTTATGTTCTCTATTGAGCAATTCTTGTTATTTTCCGTCCCCGAAGCATTACAGTGTTCGAGGGCTAGGGGTGTTTATGTTATTGTTTTTCCTTTCCTCTATAACGCGATGGTAACTGAATGGTTTTTCCACTTTAAACAACAAAGGGGAAATGAATATATTGATATGATTTTGTAGTTTACGTTAAGCTACAATTGAGATGTCTACGACGAGTTGATTTTACTTTCTCAAATATGCGTAGGAAATTTAAAGATAGTTATAAATTTACAGAAATATCCATTCACCGTAAAAAAGATATTTTGGAATGACGTCTAACTATCATAGTTTGTGGAGTATTGCAGAGCTCAGATCAGTGGATGGAGATTTATTAAATTTAGTAAGTGAGCGGTTTTTTTTCCATATCTTGAATATCTAAAAAAATTGATAGATACCTGCCGCAAGACAAAGAAATACAATATTTTGTTTTCATAAATTCGGCTCTAATAATTTTGATATGATATTGTTCAAATGTAGGTTTTAAAGACCCCCAACAAAAAGTATTTGCCTTCATTTCAAAATGTCGGTTATTAAATTATCGGTAAAAACGATAAGAGATACTACGAATGGTGTTAAACAAGTAAAATTAAAGAATATGGTTGAGACGAGACCTGTTATTTATCAGTTCCAGCCGTGATATTCGGGATTCCTTTGATATAAGCCATTTTGGCGTTTAACCATTTTCAGTCCAGGGCCCTAGGGTGTCTCGAATTTATATATTTTGCGTTTGTTTTAATTTGGTTTGATATTACGTTATATGTAAGTAAAAAATTATTATAAAAATCTAAGAAGTTCGTAGAGTATTTCAATAGCAAACGATTACAAGCAAACATAGTTACACAATGATCATTACATTAAAACAGTATTGGATTTAATCAATCAAATTTAAATATAGTCTATCGCTTATTATTTCATATTGTAATATTTTTCATTGTTTGTATAATCGCAGAGTGTACAATTCAATTCGCACTTTGTCCAGAATAAAATGATCATTTTACGAAGTGAGTATTGCGAACTCTGAAGGGTAAAAAATTTAGATTTGACAAACATGAATAACACAGCATATTTTCATAAACATGAATTTGAACAACCACTGTATTCTTGGAAGTTCTAAAACATAAGTAGCCGTGTTCCGAGTCAAACTACCATTATTATCCTGTCGTGTTAAACGTCTTTAAGAAGGAAAGTAATGAAAAAAATTAATGGTTTGATATTCACGGGAAAGGACTTTTAAATAGTGTAAATACATGCTTTGAATAGTTTTACATTCCAAACTAATACAGTTATTAAAAAGGATAATTGTGAAATTCTCCTTTAAGTTGCTGGAAACCAAGGTTTTGTAGACGTGTGTGTCTGTAGTTTACAAGCAAGACTACGCTACCTCTTCTAATGGTTCTATTAAATATTTTTTCACGATAAATCTGTTCTTCGTAAATTCTCATGCTCACATGAAAGGTTGTGAATTTCTTCCGGTGTTTTTGTATATTTGTTTCAGTGGCATAACATCCAGGATCACGGTTCGGTGGTTTGCCATTTACGAGTTGTGAAACATATTTTTTTAAACTGTTTTAAAAACATTTATATATACAGGGTGATTGGTGACTAATGTGCTAAAACAATCAGGGTAATAATAGATTTAATTTGAAACAAAATTCTCCGTTGTAAGTCCCATCCTAAATGGCTTTGTTTCCGAGATATTAATTTCCCCCTTTTAAAATTATTACTTTCTCACTTTATTTTTCACCCAACAAGTGGCCCTATTTCTAAATACTACATTAAATTTCCTATTAAACAACCATTGTTGTTTTTGAAACTGAGAATATGCATTATTTACAAGCTTTCATACATGAAAACAGTGAATATTAGATAGATTAAAACTGGAACACAAGATCTCACAAAAATTACGTTTACTTAATCAAACGCGTTTCACCGACAAAGTAGTCATTCTCAGTGATAGTATACATGAGATACATAACTAAACTATAACATAAATTCCATATTGCCTTATGAATGCTTTAAAATAAGTTCATGTATTTATAGGAAATTTTTGCGTGACTCGCATATTTCATAAATTCCATATTGCCTTATGAATGCTTTAAAATAATTTTCGGCTTGTACTGCAGTACCAAACATTTTATATTTATTTATTTTTGTGAAATGTGTATCAGTGTGTTGTGTAAACGTGTTGTTTCATCTGATGATGGTATATGTTATACCGAAACAGCTGTAATGAAATATTAATAAATAAATACTAAACACAAGATTGCTAAGACGTATGAAATTTAGTAATAAACCTAAACTATAACATTATTATGACTTCAGTTATCGTAGCTCATGTATCACTGAGAATGACGACGTTGTCGATGAAACGGGTTCGATAAGTAAACTTAATTTTTGTGAGATCTTGTGTTCGAGTTTTATTTTTCTAACATTATCTCCCAAATCAAGCTCAATATTTATTTATATATTAGTGAATATTTTGAAATTTTTTACAAACAACTACAGCTATTGGAGTTCAAACTTCATAAAAATCACCGCTTTTCTAAGCTTTCTATCAGTAATTTACCTTTTCGTTCATAGAATTATTGCGTTCAGAAAGTCTTTTTAGATTTTGGTTCTCTAAATTGACACTCAACAGTGATTTAATTATAATATTTGTACGGTTATTTTTTTATAAATTAATTCTCAACAATGAAAGTAGGTTGGTAATAACTTTCTACAAAAGAAAAAGTAATCTAAATTTTCAGAATTAACCATTATTAAGGTTAGTGATCTGGTCAAATAATGAAACGAGTATGTCATTATTTAATTCTTAGATAATTAAAATTCAAAATATAATTAAAGACACAATATTAATTTTTAAAAATAGTCTAGTATAGAAATGATTAATGTCCTGACTGATTTGACAAATCTACTTCACGAGAAATAAAAATGAATGGTCCAAACTGTAGTCTTACGTTCATAGACTTCATAATAACTGTTCCTTGGTGTCTTATATTGTAGGAAGTTTATTTAATTTAATTTTAAAATATACATTTCTAAGCACAATGTTAGTAATCATAAAGAATAGTCTTACAACGAACAGATTTTTACTATTGTTGTAGTTTTACATAAACTCTATTTCTGTCAGAAGTGTTATAACTAGTAATCTACTACTGTATTAAGCTATGTATATGAGCGTACTTTGAGGAGTGTTATAAAAGTGGAGCTCATCATATGGAGTACAGTAACCTAGATAGGTACTGCGTGTCAGCTGATATGCTGGCTGGATTCTGTTTGCTCAGGGTAATGCTAATCATCTTAATTACTTTACATTGCTACTCATGTACAGGCTTTGTCAAAAGTTTAGTACAGTTTAATAAAGTAACAAAGTTTAATGTAAATGATTTGTTAGCATTATTTTCTCGTGAACTCTCTCTCTCTCCCTCTCTCTCTAAACTCTCCCTCCCCCCCTCTCTCTCTCTTTCTCTTTCTCTCTCTCTCTCTCTGTCTCTTTCTCTCTCTCTCTCTCTCTCTCTCTCTCTCCCCCCCTCATACAGCAGATGTAGTTTCGTGTATCACAGAAACGAACAGTGCAAAAAGTTGCATTAACTCTCTCGTATATATGTTCATAAAAATACTCGGTGAATCAAAATTGTTGATCGCCATCTTCCAAGAATGACAGCTCGGTAGTTATCTGTTAACAAGTTAAAATGATCACAATCTCGTACACGACTCATGATATTTCTATCAAACTGTAAAGATATAAGGAGAAACTATTTAAGTTATTTAAAAATGGAAAATCCGTCCAAAACTAACCATGTGATAGAAATCAATACACTTGTTCCGTCCATAAGGGACTATACAAATATCATTCCAAAGACCAATTTAAACTCTTAAACCAGTATTTCCATGAAATTTTAACATTGATGTTTTTTTTACCCATTAAAACAATGTCTTTATAATACGTATGTTAATAAATTAACGGCGCAAAAAACATTCCATAACCTTTCTCACTCATCTATCCCCACAACCAAATAAAATTAATTGTCACCAAAATTGTCAGTTCTGTAGTTGTCTTCTTCATAATGAGAAAATGAACCATGGATGCTAGTTTTAAACAAATATTTATGTATTTAAACAACTTTCTCGTGCCATAAATACGTTCTTAGCGTATTTGTTTAAAATCGACTTTCTAATGACGGTAGTCAAGTTAAAATTTTCCAATTTTTCCTAAACCGTGTTATTTTAATGACCATTATTCACACTAGTGGTGGGCATCGCTAACAACGGTCAATGTCAACCAGTTAACGTTGAGCGTGATTAACTGGTGACAAAAACCGTTAACGTTAACCGCTAACGGTGATTTTATTTTATCACGCATTGGAATTATTGTAATAATTGATTATAATAACTGATTATTTTTGTTTGGGTAACTAATTTTCACATTTCAAAAAAAATTGAACGAAAACGTACCCTATTTTTGGTTGTTTTTACCGATAGCTCACGAACTGAGATTTTCGGAGAGATGGCAAATAATACGGTTTGTTTAGTTCCTTAGAGTCGAGACTTGAGCAACATTTTAAAAACTTTTAGAGTCGATTTTGTGAAAATCGTAAATTTGTATTTATTTCTTAGAGCAGCTCCCCGTAAATGTGGAGTTGTCTAAACAATGTCCCCAGATATAAGGAGCTTTAATAAAATCGGTCTACGCGTTTGGGGTGAGATGAATGCACAGACGACAGACAGACATTATTTTTAAAATCATTCTTTTTTTTACTCAAAACTGATATATTCTCGAAAAGTCGATATCTTATTATGACCCAAAAATAACTTTTTTACTATGTGAGAAAGTGAAGATTTATGTAAATACATCATATATATAATAACAGTTTCAACACCATACAGTTTGATAAAGTATTCTATAGATTTCATTCTTAAAATTTTGTTAACGTAAAATCGGTCGAATTTAGTATTCAATTTTTTTGTAGGGTATATAAGGCACCCCAATTAAATTTTAAAAAATAATAAAATCATAACTTTTTATTCTTAAAGTATTATTCATTCATTCTCTGCCATCCGAAAATTTTGAGTAGTCATAAATGATAGCATATCTGAAAATTGGTCCAATCCATTCGATCAAAATTTTATGACGAGTTTAGTTTTATGTGTAGTTTCGTCAGAAATTTGGGACTGAAATAAACAGAAAACAGTTTTTTTTTTACATTGTTATTACTTAATTTACTCACGATATATATAAGTTAAAAAAGTGCAAAATACTTATACATTTTACCAAAATTTGTACGATACAACTTGTCCAATTTTGAGATATTCGATGCCTAAGACGGAGTCTCCATGAATTATTTTAACCTTTAGACCTCCAGAACTAACATTCTGAAGTAAGTGACTATAAGAGCTACATTAAAAAAAGATCAAAATCGTTAGAGCCTATTTTGAGTGTTTATTTTATTCGATGTTCTGAAATATCCTTAAAATAATACAATCGTCTGGTGATACGTAACCCCCCCCCCCCCAAAAAATCGTAAGTTATTGGTCAAATTCTAACAGAAGACAGACATTACCATAAATACCACTTTTTTGGATTCATTTCCTGTCATAACGGAAATATTCACAAAGATGTCAGTCGTTTTCTGTTTTCCAATCACAATACTTTCTCTCTATTCAAGAAAGTAAAACTATGGTTGATAACCAGTAGTTTGTTGCTGGAAGAGATCGCAGTTGCTAATTTTTTACGTCCAATAACCGCCAGACTTAATGATTGAATTTGCAAAACGTCTTCATCAGCTGTGCTTTTTATCAATTACTAAAGTGGAACTAATTAAAACTGTCATTTACACACTGATGACTTTCTCTACTCATATCTATCTATCTATATATTATATGGTCTGGATTCACCTTGTATTATATATATACAGGGTGAATCAGACCACCCGTGCGCAGTGTATAGCGACTGAACCAAATGAGCTACAGCCTTCGTTTTTACTTAAACCCTCCTATTTCGACCCTAGAGAATTCAGTAATAATATTTTAAAATCTCAAAATGGCCCAAAAGTGCTTTTATGGGGTGGGGTGGGGGTGGGTCGTTTTTGGAAATTTTTCAAATGTAAACGTAGGTCGAGTGATACTTCATTTTAAAGTTCTCTGTTCACTGATCATTTTGGAAAAAAAAAGTTTCAACTTATCTTACTGCGAATGTTCAATACCTCATATTGTGTCGGTTTACTTCAACATTGCTCCGAAATGTAGCCTCGTCACACCAAAGAATGTTACGGAAAGTTTTGATTTTGTTGTCATTGTTTTCTGGTCCATAAACAAAAGTTCATTTGTTGAAGGTTTTTCATCTCCGTGTAGTTCTTGATGAAATCCTATACGAGTGCATTTTCTTTTCTTTAAGGATCCTCAAACTTTAATACCTGAATCGAGAGCTATCCTCCTGGAGGAGTCCTGGGGGTTTAGGTGAACTGCTACCAATACCTCCAGTGCCATATCTCTTCTTACAGGCCTAGCGAGTTCTTTACCTTTGTTGTGATCAGGTTGGACTCGTCCTGTTTCATGCACACAATTGGCGATCCTTTGAAAGGACATACGTGAAAGATGTTCGCGGTCTGGATAACATTCTGCATACATACTTGCAGCAGCTGCGTACTTCTAAAAACATTCTCCTAACACCGTAAGCATCTGGAATGCCTCCTTATTTGTATATGTCATCTTAAAACAAAAACACAATACTGTACTAACTTTCACTACGGACACTTGACAAAACTGACTGATAATAGCAGGCTGCAAATTTACCTACACCTCAACAGTCACTCATCCAAAACCAAACAAAGTAAGGAATAGAGATAAGACCGTTATTGAGTACGGAACAAAGATCATTCCAGTCCATAAGCGTTGAGACTGTTTAATAATGAATATCATTGTTTGCATGTCTTTGACCTGTTATGAATGAAAACTTTAATTTGTATCTGGTTAAAGATAAGGAAACTACTAAATTATTATTCAATCGTACTTGGAAAATTTTAAATCATTTACATATTTTTAATGCAAAATTATTTAGTAAGCGTAATGTGAGTAGGAAAGACTGGAGTGAACACCCCTCTACCACCCTACCCAAAAATGGCAAATGTCATTGAGTAATAGACGATAAAGATGTTAGAAAATAAGTTTCCCAGGCGCCATTTTGAAGCGGTTAGAGATAAATTCAAACTTTAAATACAAAAAATGTTTGTTTTTCAAAGACCTTTTCAAGAATGTGCTTCACGACTAACGTTACTATTTGGGGTTTTTGAGTTTTAATCTGTTTTGTTTCCAAAATTGTATGTATTTTTATAATTTGATAATTTTTGAGTAAGGGGCAACTTAAGCACATTTTTGAAAAGGTATCTTCTCATGAATCTAGGATAAAAATTTGGTTTATGTAGGTTATGTTACTATGTGGTAACAATAAAATTAACTGTAAAACACTACTTTTTTGACGTTTTGGAACACCCTGTACATACGCAGTAAGATAATTTTTTAAAAGTTAATACTTTTTTTCCAAAATGATGAGTGAACAGAGAACTTTAAAATGAGGTGTCATTCGACCTACATTTACATTTGAAAAAATTCCAAAAACAACCCTCACCCAAAAAAAATACTTTCGGGGCATTTTTGATGTTTGAAAAATAATACTTAATTCTCTCGGGTCAAAATAGGGGGGGGGGTTTAAGTTAAAACGAAGGCTGTGGCTCATTTGGTTCAGTCGCTATATATTATGGATGGGTGGTCTGATTCAGCCTGTATATAGGCTATAAATCGAAAATTATAAAAATACCTACACTACACATACAGTATACACAGGACGTTCCCTATTAAAGTAATTTAATTATTTTGAGAATATTTTACAAGTGAATTTTAACAACTTTTTTAAGTGATACCAACCACGTTATATTCTGGTTTTATTTAATACACTGATAATTGTTTTGTTAATGAGGTTAGCTGACTAAATTACACAGTTATACCTGAAGTTGATGAGTGCCATCGTGGTACTATCTCAGCACCATCATACATTGTAAACAAGCAGATCCTCTAAATGTAATACATAAAAGTTGGTTTCTTGGGTCTTATGGGAAATATTGTATTGTTAGATGGAGGAGTCTTATCTAGTAGGGTAAGTTTTTTTAAAAACAGTTGTTACACATGTTTTCTATAGTTTTGTATACTTCTTTCTTGACGTGTCTAGGTTAGGTTAGGTTAGGTTAGGATACGTTTAGATGTATATGTATTAAAATGTCTACACTCGCTCCGCTCGTGCTAGTGTCTTGGAAGTGTATATATTAAAAACGTCTCCTCTTACCACGCTCGTATCATGAATCTGTCCTGCTGGATCTCGTAATAACTATTCGAATATAAAATGTTCTGGTAAGGTCTGTCAGTTTTGGTAATAAAAATTTTGACGCTCTTTGTCATCGTAGGTTTGCTACTATTACAACGCAGAAATGAAATCTGCAAAATTGTATCTAATTTAGTGTTATTAATTGAATAACACACTAGATATAAACAAAAACTGTTTTGGCAGTTTTTGGACATTTTAAATTCTATCTCAGTTCTACATAAGCACACTATAGTCCGCGATTGCGAATTTCATGTTCCTTTTTTATTTTTTGTGGCCGCTATCGTGCCTACGTACAGTATCGTGCATAAAATTTCGGCTAGTAGAAAAATTAAAGTTGATTTTTCATAACTTTGAGATTATATAACAATAATTTTGATTTTAAGTAATAACTCTTATTTTTTATCAATGGATGCAAGTTGAAATTTTGTAATTTAACTGTCAATAATTCTGGTTTACGTGTTATGATTCGTAAAACTGAACTAAATTTGAGGGTAAGAACCCAACTTGAAACCTTTAGAGCGTATCTAAAAATTATGGCAAATTATTTTAAGGATAGATTTGTTGGTAATTTTATACCATAAACCAGATGACAATAGCTAGAATAATGATATTTTAAATTTACTGATAGAGAAAATTATATACTAGTTGGTGTTTTTGGGGCCCGAGGCCTAAAGGATCTTCTGTAACTAAAAAACAAAACAATACACTATAGTAGTCTCATTATATTTTGATTTTATTTATCAAGATTAGTAAATTTTGCCCCTTTAATTTATGCAATTTCATTACAGGTGTAGTATCTTCAGCTTTCTGAAGAACCACCGCTTACTACTACAGGTGCGTGACCTTTCCCCAAGTCGTGATTCTGATGCGTTCCAAAACCAAAACTGGTTTAGAGTGGGTTAAGTATTTGGTGTGAAAAACCGGTTCCAAGGTCATTCTCATTGGCTAATCTACCTACGTGTTCGTGGTCTGATATTATACCAATCCCTGTGTTTTTGTCAGTATTTGGCAATCTTTACAAGAAGGCGTAACTGTTGCGTAATTTGGGTGACAATGTTACGCAACCTGTTTAAACGAAAGTGAGTTTTAGTCAAATGTTTGAGCTTTTCGTTATTGGATAAGAGACTGATTAAAAAGAAAACAATAAACTGTGCAAAAACACCGATAATCCGGCATACTCGGGACTTCACCAAATGAAAATGATCAATTGTCTTTTTTTTAAATACAATTTTAAGGTTTTCGCTAATCGTATCACTTTAGTAATAAGCATGGTTATGTAACAATTTAAACATGGTTAACAAACAAAAATATATAGTGCAAACGAAATTTAAAAAAATAAATTATGGATTTTTTCCTTAGTAATATTTAAAATCACTGTACGATTTGTTAAGACTACAGAATGACTGGCGAAAAATGGCTGACAGCGTCTCATAAAAGCTGTCTTTCCGAAAATTGCCGACGTGTCGGATTATTCGAACTGTTGGATGCCGGATTATCGAACTTTTACTGCAGCCAGCAAGACGTACTAGTTGCCAAGTCTCATAAATCCTTGTTCCTGAGTTATATGTTAAAAAGTGAAATTGTTCCGTAATTGCAGCCCAAAATTAGGTTATGTTGTACAACGTGTTTTCAAAAATTCAGGAGGTTATTCCTCACACCAAAACGAATGAAAACGTTTATATAAACATATTTTCTAAAATGCTAAGTTGTCTATCCGACAGCCATTTTTTTAAAGTATAAATGTATGTGTTTTTAAAAATAAGAGATATGAGTAGAAATTTTTGATACTACTTAGCGCTATAAACACTCAATTTGAGAAAAATATGAACTGATTTCCTTTATTCATTTCAAAATGGCGGCTATTTAAACTTTTTAACGTCGAATATCTGAAAACCGGTTAACTTTACAAAATATTTACAAGAGACGAAATATTTTCCTTTTTTAACAACAAACAAAATAGTTTTTTATTCTTTTTGTAGGTTAAATATGATTGGCTGATGTTATTATTGGGTGTATCGCTAGCTTAGTTGTTCTTTAAGCTGCAGGAAGATTTGGAGGTAAATATTTTCAGAATTCACACACAAATTTAGGTTCTAGGCTAATCTTGATTGTTGTAGACAATTACCAAGATTTCAGTTTATTCCCCGATAATTCTTGAGATACAGAAAGAAGAAAGAAAACACTTTGTAGTTAAATTAGGAAAAAATTTGTCGCGTAAATATTTTGTAAAATAACAATTTTTCAGATATTTGACGTTAAAAAGTTTAAATAGTCGCCGTTTTGTATTGTGTAAGGGAAATATTTTGATTATTATTTTTTAAATTGTGACTTTAAAACAGTAAGTAGCATCTACAATTTTAACTACATAATGTTTACCCTTAAAAAGACATGATTTTATTTGTTAGAGACACAAAATTGAGGCTAGATAGAAAACTAAACATTTTAGGAAATTAGTTAATATAAACTTTTTCATTAGTTAAGCTTCTGAAGTTTTGGTTGATTTCTGTAAACACTCTGTACACTGGTTAAGTAAAAGGTGTATTTATCACATTTGAGTGAATGTAAGGTTTGGCTATGAGATAGATCCTGTTTCGTGAATAAAATGGACCCGACTTAACGTATATAAACCCGAAGTAGATTTTAGATATGCCAACACCTAAGACAAAGTCTGTGCTTCATTTTATCTTACTCACTGATAGCATCCGAGCCAGGATTTATAATGTGACTGTAAAAATGAATAATTGTGTTGTCCTTAGAGACACAATTTAATTTAAAGTGTTACAACTTATTTGGAAGATCGAAATTTTGTAGTTTGGCTTTATGATAGGCTACGCAATTACGTTAGATTATTATTATTTTTTATTATTAAGACTGGGGAGAGTGTTTTAAAAGTGCCTCCTGCACTGCGACCTAAATAGATCTTTTGTGCCCCCCTCTTGTTGGACTCAGGAGGATCTATGTCTAATTACGTTAGATATCCACAAAATTTTGTAGTTTGGCCTTATGATAGGCTACCTAATGATGTTAGATATCCACAAAATTTTGTAGTTCGGCCTTATGATAGGCTGCGCAATTACGTTAGATATCCACAAAATTTTGTAGTTTGGCCTTATGATAGGCTACGCAATTACGTTAGATATCCACAAAATTTTGTAGTTTGGCCTTACGATAGGCTGCGCAATTACGTTAGGTATCCACAAAATTTTGTAGTTTAGCCTTACGATAGGCTGCGCAATTACCTTAGGTATACACAAAATTTTGTAGTTTGGCCTTATAATAGGATACGAAATTACGTTAGATATCCACAATTTTTTTTTAGTTTGGCCTTATGATAGGCTACGCAATTACGTTAGATATCCACAAAACTTTGTAGTTTGGCCTTACGATAGGCTACGCAATTACGTTAGGTATCCACAAAATTTTGTAGTTTAGCCTTATAATAGGATACGAAATTACGTTAGATATCCACAATTTTTTTTTAGTTTGGCCTTATGATAGGCTACGCAATTACGTTAGGTATCCACAAAATTTTGTAATTTGGCCTTATGATAGGCTACGCAATTACGTTAGGTATCCACAAAATTTTGTAATTTGGCCTTATAATAGGATACGCAATTACGTTAGGTATCCACAAAATTTTATAGTTTGGCCTTACGATAGATCGGTTCTGACAAATACGTTAGATATCCACGAAATTTAAATGAACTGTGCAAAACATTGCACAAA
Organism: Aphrophora alni; assembly: GCA_963513935.1. NCBI lineage: Eukaryota > Metazoa > Arthropoda > Insecta > Hemiptera > Aphrophoridae > Aphrophora > Aphrophora alni. The sequence continues at coordinate 24,416,859 of OY740772.1, read as the reverse complement.
CTTTCTCACTACCACATCTTCGAAACCAAATAAAAGCCACCGAAAATTTCAGTTCGGTACTAGTCAGTGGAAAAGTGAAAATGAACAATAGTCGCAGTTTTTAAGAAATATTTTTCGAAAGGGTTGCTATTCTTGTGTCTTAAAAGTCCCCTTATCGTAAATACTATTCTAAATGCTATAGTCAAGATTCATTTACGTGTGTTTTGCCAATTATTCATGTACTTCAGATTTGTCACATGAGTTTGGCTCATTCATATTTCACTTAAATTTGAACGTTATCGGTTGAGCCGACGTTGAGAAATCCAGTCTTTTATAGCAGCCCTGGGGGCTATTGTTTTTAGTTTTTCTAACGGATAACGCACGAACCTATTACGGTTAAGAAATAATTGCCAAAAACCAAAATTAACATTGACCGCAGTTAGTAAAAGTTTGATTTTAATCAAATATGCTGTGGATATGTTTAAGGCACAAGGGAAGCAAGTTAAGTTTATTTTTAAATATTTTTTAAAAGACATCGCTCATGATTATTTTCAGTTTTTGATTGACAGCTAACTATAGAATTGACATTTTTGGTGATTAGTTTTGGTTCGTTTTTATTTGGTTTTGGGGATGAGTGAGTGAGACAGTTGTGCAATGGTTTTTTCATCATTTATCTTCAATAACTGACAGTCTATACATTTCCAAGATACCTTCCCTTCGGATCAGTAGGTAGCTTTTCTAGATCATGAATCACAATATATCATAGAGTTTATATTTATTATTTACCATTTTAGTCACTAGGTTCCTTATTATTTCTTTTTTTTGAACAAAAGATTTCTGTTTGGAAAATCAATATTTGACAAATTTTTAAAAATTAATTCAGATCCAGTTATGTTTTTATAATTGGCTCAATCAGAAATTGCATAATTTTTAACCTTATTAAACTCCTTCCTCTTAGAACGGTTCTAACCTAACCTTGAAAGTGTAGCCTACTTTCATAATTTGTCAAATCTATTATTAGTGGGAACAATATGTCATTTTTATAATATAATGAGAGTTGATCGTAATACCTTCATGGCTATCGATAGGGATATGTTCAAGGTCATATTTAGGAGCGGCCAAGGTCACTGAGTAGTGTTGGTGTCACTTGGGAGTGAATTGGCAGTGATTGTAAACAACAGGTGGATGTTTTATTAAGTCGTTATATTTAGATAAGTGAGTGGTAGATAATTTGTGTATGGTAGTCTGTTGGAACGAATTAATTATGAAATGAGAGGGTTAATATTGTCGAATTTATAAATTCAATAATTGTGAATTAAATTCAATCATTGTGAAATAAACAAAAATCTATTAACAATGATATATAACTTTTGTAAATGAAATAACTAAGTTTATATATGGGGGGGGGGAGTATACTCATAACAAAGAATAGTAGTTAATTTTTTAATTTACATATAAATTATAATTGAATTATTTTATGAATCCTGATTGAATTAGTCTTGACATTTGGTATATAATTTTTGTGAATCACTTTTGCAATTTGTTATTCTACTTTTATGAATACTAAATGACTTTACGTTTGGTAGAAAACTTTTATTATTCAAATTAATATATCCTGTTTTTTTAAAATTAATTAAAAAACCTAAATGAGAAATCCTTGATATTTGGTATATAAATTAAATGTAACTAAATGTATGAATCTTTAATGAGGAATTTTTAATATATATCTCACTCTTATATTACAAATGATATATATTTTTATGATACACTATTATCAACGCAAAGGGAATGGTTTTTTATAGTGTTATATAACTTTAGGATTTGTAAATTAAAGTGTTTAACATTTTAACATATAAGTTAATTCTTTTTAAAACACGTTAGTGAAATTATTTGACACACTAGTTTCAAGACTTATAAGTAACTACTTTTTGACTTTGGTGTAAAACGTTTACGAATAAAACGTGGCATATAACATTATAATTTGTAAATGAAATCATTTGACACACTATAAATTATAAGAGAATATACTTTCACATTGCTATACAACGTTTATGATTATTTTTAGAATGTGGTATATAACTTGGTAAGTTGTAAATGAAATCATTAGTTGCACTATAAATTATAAGTGAATATATTTTGACATTGGTATACAACATTTATTAATATTATTTGAAATGTGGTATATAACTTGGTAAGTTGTAAATGAAATCATTAGTTGCACTATAAATTATAAGTGAATATATATTGACATTGGTATACAACATTTATTAATATTATTTGAAATGTGGTATATAACTTGGTAAGTTGTAGGTGAAATCATTTGAGACACTATGAATTATAAGTGAATATATTTTCACAATGCTATACAACGTTTATGAATATTTTTGGAATGTGGTATATAACTTTATAATTTGTAAATGAAATCATTTGAGACACTCTGAATTATAAGTGAATATATTTTGACATTGGTATACAACATTTATTAATATTATTTGAAATGTGGTATATAACTTGGTAAGTTGTAGGTGAAATCATTTGAGACACTATGAATTATAAGTGAATATATTTTCACATTGCTATACAACGTTTATGAATATTTTTGGAATGTGGTATATAACTTTATAATTTGTAAATGAAATCATTTGAGACACTATGAATTATAAGTGAATATATTTTGAAGTTGGTATACAATATTTATTAATATTATTTGGAATGTGGTTTGTAACTTTATAATTAATAAATGAAATCATTTCACACATTATGAATTATAAATTAATGTTTTTAGATATTGGCTTACATCTTTTTTGATACATACTTTGGATGTGGTTCGGCTATATAACTTCATAATTTGTAAATTGAAACATTGTGAATTATTAGTTAATTTATTTTAGAAACTTACTTGGATTTTGGTATAATTTGAATCATACTAACAATGTGGAATATCATTTTATAAATGTTAAATGAAATCACGTGACATAAAATTTTTATGAATGATACCAGTAATACAAAATATAATTATATAAATCGTAAAAACAAAATTTGAAATTTGTTATACAATTTTTATAAATGATAAGGGATTACTTTTGACATTAGCATTCAACTTTTATGAATCGTAATTGAAATGTTGCCTGTAAATATAAAAAATCATTAAATATCTTTTAACATAGTACCGTTGTGAATTATCAGCGATTAATTTAAATATTATTATGCAAATTTTATGAATAATATCTGTAATGTGGTATATAACTTTATGAATCATTAATACTTTTATCATACTGCTTTTATGAATTAGATATAAATAATTTGTGAACTTGGCTTACAAAGTTTATGAATGTTACTTGGAATGTGGTATAGAAGTTTATAAATCGTATATAAAATCATTTGAAATTGGACATGTAACTTTCAAGAATTTATAAGTGAATAACTTTGACATTGGTACGTAACATATGTTTATGAAACATACTGGGATTGTAGTATATAACTTTATAAATCGTAAATGAAATATAATATGATACACTACTTATATGAATTATAAGTGAATACTTTTTGACTTTATTATAAAATTTTTATTAATAATACTTGGAATATGATATGTAATTTATAAATAGTAAATAAAATCAATTTACAATTGACAAACTACCTTTATAAATTATAATCATTTACGTTTTAACAGTGTTTCTACAACGTTTATGAATCATACTTGGAATGTGGTATATTACTTTATAAATTTGAAATTGAATATGCATTTTTGTGAATTATAAGTGAATGTTTTCACATAGGTATACAACTTTTATGGCTTGAATACTTTTTGACGTGAATACTTTTTGACATTGATGTACGAATTTTATGAACTGCAAGTGGATTTTTTTTGACGTTGGTATATAACTTTTTATAATATAAAGGAATTGCTTTCACTTTGTTAAATAACTTTCCTGAATTATGTTTTACGTTTTCATATAAGTGTATATTTTTTTACATTTCATGCACTTATTTTATGAAGAATTTTTAACATTTCTAAATTAAAGATTATAACAATTTTTATAAATAATTATATTAAGTTTTATACATTTATAAAAGCTTATAATGATAGAAATATTAAAATTTGTTTTTTTTTTTTCGTTTCAGTTGAGCACTGAGGTATGTTGAATCTTCAGTTCAGTAAGTATTTAAGTTAATGTAGGTTTAGTTGTTTCATTGATTTCACAGGATATATGTCATAAGTGACGTTTTTTTTTAGTAACACAAAAATGCAAATAGTTTTGGATACACTCAGATAAGCACAGTTGATCGAGATTACGCATCATATAACCGCCATTTTGTAGTCAATGTTCATAATAGCAATATTAAACGCATGTTTAGATTAGCCTACTCGAATACCAATGATTGGAATTTTTTTTAAAGATTAGAGCAATACGACGAATGTGGTTTAGTTTTTATTATTAATACTACAAAATTTATATAGTTGGAATTTTGTTGTTGTTATTTACTTAACCCTAGACCTGGCAAATATTTGTGACCTGGTAAAAAAAAAATCATTTTATACAAAACCCAACTTATAAGACCTCATTTTACTCAGAAAGATACGTAGAATTTATCTATGAAATATTTTTTCCCCATACTTTTTGGAGTAAGTATGTTAGGTATCAAAAATGAAGTTAACGTTTTTTAGAAAAACCTAAATCATTCAAAAATAAATTTCTTATCACTTTTTTTTTTCTTTTCAAGACATAAAATAGGTTTGTAATGTAAGTTAATTGTGAATAATTAATTGTAGATAAAAAAAATAATAATTTGTTACATTTTCAAACAAAAAATTTTACGAAATGAGATAAAATTTTAGGCCTAATTTGAAAGAAAAATCACCAAAAATAGTAATATTATGGAAAACACAACTTCTAAAATATCATTGTTATTCAGAAAGGTACATAGAATTTAGCTGTATAAAGAAAAAAAATGTTAGATGTAATAGATTTGGAGTTAGTATGTTAAAAAGCAAAAAAATCGTCCAATAACCGAGGCAATAATTCACAGAAAAAGGTATATAAACCATACAAATTCTTTTTGAATTTTTTCAAGTAATACTAGAGATTTATAATATAATAATTGTGGATAAAATTTGCTAAAAAGAAAAAAAATCTATTTACAAAACGTTCATTAGATATGGTTAATTTTTACGCAAAAAGTGATAAATGGTCAAAAGTGAGGCCTATTTTCAAAAATTCACTACCAATATTATTATTATCCAAAACCCAAGTTATTATTATCATTGTTCTCAGTAAGAAAAGTAGATATACAATATATAAAAACTGGACCACATTCAGAAATCAATTAACTTTAATAAGAAGTAATTTTCAATAATTTTGTACCAAGCCTTAAATTTGCGCACTGCCATAGGAATAAAACAGCACAATAATTTGTCATTCCCGTGTTGTACATTATACTTCTGGCAAAACTACTTTTAATTTTACACGTGTAAGCAAATATAATTTAGAAGCAAAAGTAGTCTTACCCCTCCTGTACATATATCAATATCATTAGGTAATTTTGTCAATTTATAGTTTGTCTTATCTACAAATGATAGTTTGAATGAAGGAATACCCCTAAATTATCTTTAATTTTTAACATTTATATATTGAAATTTTAAAAAAATAAAAAATTATCGATATTTTGAAATAGATTGTTTATATATGCAGCGCGTGTTATTCAACTTATAATACACTAAATTGGATAAAAATTTGCAGAGTCAAATTCTGCATGTAATAGTACACATCTCACCCATCTACGATGACAAAAAGCGAAGTTGTTACCAAAAATGTAATTTCGAATCTTGACATCCCAAGAAATTGTGATATTCGTATAGTTGGACTCACCAACGCGAGCGTAACCGTCTTCATATATGTACAACCTTGAGCCCCACAACACGTTTAATATGTCTATGACGTCTGTTGAAGCCTAGCCGACGTCAAGGAGTGAAATACACAATTAAAAGGTTCAGAAAACCTGTGTATTAACGGTTTAAACAAACATATCATGGGCTGGGTAAGTACTATGATGGTACCAGAAGTGATGATACCAATAAGGCTTATGGACAAACAGGGAAATTATCGTCAACGAAATCCGGCAGGGTTGCTGAATAAACAAACACAAGTGCAGCTATTAGAGTTTTCTTGTAATGTGGATAGTTTCGAGGCCCGCTAGGAACGTTACACTGATACGCGCGAAGCGAGTTGAGACTTTATAATATATGTCTATGATTTCAAGACAGTAGTAATTAGACAATTACGAGGTTCAGAAAACCTGCGTAACAACTCTTTTAAACAAACATATCGTAAACTGCGAATGTACTCTGATGTTCATTAGCATGTTATAACAAAGTTCAGTCAAAATAACGGTTATTAGGTAGTTTCCGCCCTGTACCTAACCTAACCTAACTTTATAATAGTCCATTTTGTACAGCCTGACGATCTGCACATTTATAGAATTCGTTTCACATCATTTCATCAAATCAGCTGTGCGATGATTTAGAAAATTCGATATCCAAATGTGCTGTCAAATTTCCAGAACGATCAAACAACAGCTGATTACAATGTTAGTTTGTATTTATACCACCAACGACAATGCCCAAGCTTGTAACACAAAACTCTGTTTACGGTCTTCGAACAAAAACAAATCCTGTCTTATGACGTCATAACGCGCTGATGTCAGTATTTAGTCCAATTGGTAACAGATGAGGTCGCGGCGTTTTGTCGTTTAGTATTATCAACATTTTGTTTTGTGTGTGTTGTGTTATCGCCGGGTTTATGACTGGAGGATGTTTGTTTTAACAGGATTGGTGTAATCTTTAAGGTTAAATATTTGTAGAAGAAAATCGTTCGTGGGTGAACAGTTCGTCTTTGTTAGGTTTTGTTCAGTTGTGGTTTCAAGGTTGAATGTAATGAGTATACTGTTTTATAAGCTATTACGATTTCTCAAATAACAGAAATGAGTCAACCTACATTTATATAGTTTTTTTTATGGACTCACTTTTGCTATAATTTGATAGAAAAAATATGATTAATTCGGGGGGGGGGGTAATGTGTGGTCACTTTCTCACATATAGGTAATATAGAGAAATTTTTGTTGAAGGTTTAAACAAGCCAGATGTTGAGTTATTCACAGAAATATCAGTTTTGAAATCCTTTGAGTTAAAAAACGTGGTTTATGTAATGATATCAGTCTGCCGTTTGTGTAATGATCTACAGCCCATACTAGAAGAGAGATTGAATCAAATTGTCTGGTATGTCAGCATATTATAGCCATACCAAATTCTCTAGATTTTTACGATAATTCATAACTTGGAACTTAAGACAAAAAATACAGAATTTTTATTAGCCCCTAAGTATCTAATCAAGAAGTATTTTTTGCTATCTTTCAATAAATGCCGGTTTATACGTTATCAGTACCCCCTCTCTAAAAAAATTATCACCCAACTCTTGGTAAAATATGAAGATTAATGGCCGAAACAATTGTACAAAAGCGTAAATAATACAAAATTAAAGTTATGGAATAATTTTCAAAACACTAAAACCCACCTCCGTCATTTAATTAATTAAATCTTATAAGATTTTACTAAAGTTGAGTTATGACACAAACGAAACAAGTGTAGAGCTTATTTAAAGAAATAAACTTAAGGCATCCATTTTAACTTTTTTATTGACAAAAAGTGGCGCTGACATTATTAATGGGAAATAGTTTTGTTTTGTTTGGATTTCGATTATAAATGGGTCTGATATGAATTATTATTCTGTGAATGGTTTATTCCAGAGTTTTCTTCATTCTTTTCTTATGAGAGATAAGTTGGTATATTTGATATCAAAGTCCCACTAAGTTGGTATATTTGATATCAAGGTCCCACTAATTTGGTGTATTTGATATTAAGATCCCAATAAGTTGGTATATTTAATATTAAGGTCCCACTAAGTGGGTATATTATATATCAAGGTCCCACTAAGTTGATATATTTGATATCAAGGTCCCACTAATTTGGTGTATTTGATATTAAGGCCCCAATTAGTGGGTATATTTGATATTGAGGTCCCAATAAGTTGGTATATTTGATATCAAAGTCTACTAAGTTGGTATATTTGATATCAAAGTCCACTACGTTGGTATATTTGATATTAAGGTCAATTAAGTTGTTATATTTGATATCAAAGTCCACTAAATTGGTATATTTGATATCAAAGTCCACTAAGTTGGTATATTTGATATCAAAGTCAACTAAGTTGTTATATTTGATATTAAGGTCCCACTAATTTGGTATATTTAATATTAACGTCCTACTAAGTTGGTATATTTGATATCAAGGTCCCAATAAGTTGGTAAATTTGATATCAAGGTCCCACTAATTTGGTGTATTTGATATTAAGGCCCTAATTAGTGGGTATATTTGATATTATGGTCCCAATAAGTTGGTATATTTGATATCAAAGTCCACTGAGTTGGTATATTTGATATTAAGGTCTATTAAGTTGTTATATTTGATATTAAGGTCCCAATAATTTGGTGTATTTGATATTAAGGTCCCAATAAGTTGGTATATTTGATATTAAGGTCTCACTAAAGTTGTTATATTTGATACTAAGATTCCTCTAAGTTGGTATATTTAATATTAAGGTCTTACAAAGTTGTTACATTTGATATTATTAAGGTCTTACAAAGTTGTTAAATTTGATTCTAAGTTCCCACAGTCTCATCTATGTGAATAACCTCACGGGTTTACTTTAGCGAGTACGGGCTTGGCAATCCCGAAGGACCTAGCTGGATCTTCACCATTTTCCTGTAGTCTTGAGTTAGATTCTTCTCTTAACCTTTTCTATCAGGTCTCTATTGACTAATTCGTGTTCTCCACCGACCCTGACACTATTAGAGTATTAGAGGACTAGGGGTCTTTATTTTATATACGATGATAACCGAGGAGTTTTTGCCTTTAAAGAATAAGAGGAAATAAAGTGATTTTAACGCCAACACTTGCTTCGCTTTTGTTATTAACCCATCTTAAGGGTAAAACGTATTTCTTTGTAACTGAGTTTTTTAATGACGGCGGTCAAGTTAAAACTTAATTTATGTTTGACCAATAATTCTTAGTCCTTTTCTTTTACTTGCGATTTTTATTATTAATCTTCACATTTCTTTAATATCGGTTTTGAGAAATTAATATTATTTTATAACATCGGCTATACTGTAAGAAAGTTATTAACAGGATGAGACTTGAGCACAAATTCTTACAAATACTACGTTTATTTATTCAAATGCGTTTCAACGACAAAGTCGCCATCTTCAGTGATGCACGAGTTACTAAACTGTAATTAATAATCTTGTAAATAGAAAGTTATTGTCGTAAATTTTCATAGCATAATTAAAACACTAAGTAATGATTTATATTTAATTGCTAAAATTTTGATAGTACTTTATTTCAATCAAATTTACCAGGTAGGTTATTTTTTCTTATTTGCAATATATTTGTTTACTAATTATTAAAATCTTCAAATTTCAAAACGGTGGCCAATTAAAACGTTTTCGCGCTAGTTCCATCTTATATCTAGATCATATATTAGCCTGTGATAGGTCAATTTGTTGAGTGTGACGATCAGATTTATATTGCTACCAAGGTTGAGATGGTCAGTGATACAACATCTAGAAATATCACGCTAGAATTTAGATTATTAGTTTTGTAATATTTAATATTATTAGGATAGAGGCGTTAATTAGAGTAGAAAGTGACAGAACACCATCATACGATTTTCTCGTCAATTGAAATGATACTGTGACGAATAAAATGTCTCGCTCAAATGGGCCGAATATTGAAACTACAATTTCTACCGCTTCCTAGGTGACCGAGAAAGTGTAAATTTGGCACTTTCAATGACATTACAATGGTAGTCACAATATATATAATTAATTGTAGTTTTTAGGTTCATCAACTTAGTAAATGTCTATAACCTTATTTATTACATCACATTTGGCGTCCGTTGTAAACTCTGACGTGACGCAGATTAAAGGCGTTACGTTTTAGCCACGCTTATCTCGCTACAGTTCGAACTAATAAACTCTGACGTTACGCAGATTAACGGCGTTACGTTTTAACCACGCTTATCTCGCTACAGTTCGGACTAGTAAACTCTGACGTGACGCAGATTAAAGGCGTTACGTTTTAGCCACGCTTATCTCGCTACAGTTCGGACTGGTAAACTCTGACGTGACGTAGATTAAATGCGTTACGTTTTAGCCACGCTTATCTCGCTACAGTTCTGACTGGTAAACTCTGACGTGACATAGATTAAAGGCGTTACGTTTTAGCCACGCTTATCTCGCTACAGTTCGGACTAGTAAACTCTGACGTGACGTAGATTAAAGGCGTTACGTTTTAGCCACGCTTATCTCGCTACAGTTCGGACTAGTAAACTCTGACGTTACGCAGATTAACGGCGTTACGTTTTAGCCACGCTTATCTCGCTACAGTTCGGACTAGTAAACTCTGACGTGACGCAGATTAAAGGTGTTACGTTTAGCCACGCTTATCTCGCTACAGTTCTGACTAGTAAACTCTGACGTGACGCAGATTAAAGGCATTACGTTTTAGCCACGCTTATCTCGCTACAGTTCGGACTTAGTAAACTCAGACGTGACGCAGATTAAAGGCGTTACGTTTTAGCCACGCTTATCTCGCTACAGCTCGGACTAGTAAACTCTGACGTGACGCAGATTAAAGGCGTTACGTTTTAGCCACGCTTATCTCGCTACAGTTCGGACTAGTAAACTCTGATTTGACACAGATTAAAGGCATTACGTTTTAGCCACGCTTATCTCGCTACAGTTCGGACTAGTAAACTCTGACGTGAGGCAGATTAAAGGCAATACGTTTTAGCCACGCTTATCTCGCTACAGTTCGGACTAGTAAACTCTGATGTGAGGCAGATTAAAGGCGTTACGTTTTAGCCACGCTTATCTCGCTACAGTTCGGACTAGTAAACTCTGACGTGACGCAGATTAAAGGCGTTACGTTTTAACCACGCCTATCTCGCTGCAGTTCGGACTAGTAAACTCAGACGTGACGCAGATTAAAGGCGTTACGTTTTAACCACGCCTATCTCGCTGCAGTTCGGACTAGTAAACTCTGACGTGAGGCAGATTAAAGGCGTTACGTTTTAGCCACGCTTATCTCGCTACAGTTCGGACTAGTAAACTCTGACGTGACGCAGATTAAAGGCGTTACGTTTTAGCCACGCTTATCTCGCTACAGTTCGAACTAATAAACTCTGACGTTACGCAGATTAACGGCGTTACGTTTTAACCACGCTTATCTCGCTACAGTTCGGACTAGTAAACTCTGACGTGACGCAGATTAAAGGCGTTACGTTTTAGCCACGCTTATCTCGCTACAGTTCGGACTGGTAAACTCTGACGTGACGTAGATTAAATGCGTTACGTTTTAGCCACGCTTATCTCGCTACAGTTCTGACTGGTAAACTCTGACGTGACATAGATTAAAGGCGTTACGTTTTAGCCACGCTTATCTCGCTACAGTTCGGACTAGTAAACTCTGACGTGACGTAGATTAAAGGCGTTACGTTTTAGCCACGCTTATCTCGCTACAGTTCGGACTAGTAAACTCTGACGTTACGCAGATTAACGGCGTTACGTTTTAGCCACGCTTATCTCGCTACAGTTCGGACTAGTAAACTCTGACGTGACGCAGATTAAAGGTGTTACGTTTAGCCACGCTTATCTCGCTACAGTTCTGACTAGTAAACTCTGACGTGACGCAGATTAAAGGCATTACGTTTTAGCCACGCTTATCTCGCTACAGTTCGGACTTAGTAAACTCAGACGTGACGCAGATTAAAGGCGTTACGTTTTAGCCACGCTTATCTCGCTACAGCTCGGACTAGTAAACTCTGACGTGACGCAGATTAAAGGCGTTACGTTTTAGCCACGCTTATCTCGCTACAGTTCGGACTAGTAAACTCTGATTTGACACAGATTAAAGGCATTACGTTTTAGCCACGCTTATCTCGCTACAGTTCGGACTAGTAAACTCTGACGTGAGGCAGATTAAAGGCGTTACGTTTTAGCCACGCTTATCTCGCTACAGTTCGGACTAGTAAACTCTGACGTGAGGCAGATTAAAGGCGTTACGTTTTAGCCACGCTTATCTCGCTACAGTTCGGACTAGTAAATTCTGACGTGACGCAGATTAAAGGCGTTACGTTTTAACCACGCCTATCTCGCTGCAGTTCGGACTAGTAAACTCAGACGTGACGCAGATTAAAGGCGTTACGTTTTAACCACGCCTATCTCGCTGCAGTTCGGACTAGTAAACTCTGACGTGACGCAGATTAAAGGCGTTACGTTTTAGCCACGCTTATCTCGCTACAGTTCGGACTAGTAAACTCTGACGTGACGCAGATTAAAGGCGTTACGTTTTAACCACGCCTATCTCGCTGCAGTTCGGACTAGTAAACTCTGACGTGAGGCAGATTAAAGGCGTTACGTTTTAGCCACGCTTATCTCGCTACAGTTCTGACTGGTAAACTCTGACGTGACATAGATTAAAGGCGTTACGTTTTAGCCACGCTTATCTCGCTACAGTTCGGACTAGTAAACTCTGACGTGACGTAGATTAAAGGCGTTACGTTTTAGCCACGCTTATCTCGCTACAGTTCGGACTAGTAAACTCTGACGTTACGCAGATTAACGGCGTTACGTTTTAGCCACGCTTATCTCGCTACAGTTCGGACTAGTAAACTCTGACGTGACGCAGATTAAAGGTGTTACGTTTAGCCACGCTTATCTCGCTACAGTTCTGACTAGTAAACTCTGACGTGACGCAGATTAAAGGCATTACGTTTTAGCCACGCTTATCTCGCTACAGTTCGGACTTAGTAAACTCAGACGTGACGCAGATTAAAGGCGTTACGTTTTAGCCACGCTTATCTCGCTACAGCTCGGACTAGTAAACTCTGACGTGACGCAGATTAAAGGCGTTACGTTTTAGCCACGCTTATCTCGCTACAGTTCGGACTAGTAAACTCTGATTTGACACAGATTAAAGGCATTACGTTTTAGCCACGCTTATCTCGCTACAGTTCGGACTAGTAAACTCTGACGTGAGGCAGATTAAAGGCGTTACGTTTTAGCCACGCTTATCTCGCTACAGTTCGGACTAGTAAACTCTGACGTGAGGCAGATTAAAGGCGTTACGTTTTAGCCACGCTTATCTCGCTACAGTTCGGACTAGTAAACTCTGACGTGACGCAGATTAAAGGCGTTACGTTTTAACCACGCCTATCTCGCTGCAGTTCGGACTAGTAAACTCAGACGTGACGCAGATTAAAGGCGTTACGTTTTAACCACGCCTATCTCGCTGCAGTTCGGACTAGTAAACTCTGACGTGAGGCAGATTAAAGGCGTTACGTTTTAGCCACGCTTATCTCGCTACAGTTCGGACTAGTAAACTCTGACGTGACGCAGATTAAAGGCGTTACGTTTTAGCCACGCTTATCTCGCTACAGTTCGAACTAATAAACTCTGACGTTACGCAGATTAACGGCGTTACGTTTTAACCACGCTTATCTCGCTACAGTTCGGACTAGTAAACTCTGACGTGACGCAGATTAAAGGCGTTACGTTTTAGCCACGCTTATCTCGCTACAGTTCGGACTGGTAAACTCTGACGTGACGTAGATTAAATGCGTTACGTTTTAGCCACGCTTATCTCGCTACAGTTCTGACTGGTAAACTCTGACGTGACATAGATTAAAGGCGTTACGTTTTAGCCACGCTTATCTCGCTACAGTTCGGACTAGTAAACTCTGACGTGACGTAGATTAAAGGCGTTACGTTTTAGGCACGCTTATCTCGCTACAGTTCGGACTAGTAAACTCTGACGTGACGCAGATTAAAGGTGTTACGTTTAGCCACGCTTATCTCGCTACAGTTCTGACTAGTAAACTCTGACGTTACGCAGATTAACGGCGTTACGTTTTAGCCACGCTTATCTCGCTACAGTTCGGACTAGTAAACTCTGACGTGACGCAGATTAAAGGTGTTACGTTTAGCCACGCTTATCTCGCTACAGTTCTGACTAGTAAACTCTGACGTGACGCAGATTAAAGGCATTACGTTTTAGCCACGCTTATCTCGCTACAGTTCGGACTTAGTAAACTCAGACGTGACGCAGATTAAAGGCGTTACGTTTTAGCCACGCTTATCTCGCTACAGCTCGGACTAGTAAACTCTGACGTGACGCAGATTAAAGGCGTTACGTTTTAGCCACGCTTATCTCGCTACAGTTCGGACTAGTAAACTCTGATTTGACACAGATTAAAGGCATTACGTTTTAGCCACGCTTATCTCGCTACAGTTCGGACTAGTAAACTCTGACGTGAGGCAGATTAAAGGCGTTACGTTTTAGCCACGCTTATCTCGCTACAGTTCGGACTAGTAAACTCTGACGTGAGGCAGATTAAAGGCGTTACGTTTTAGCCACGCTTATCTCGCTACAGTTCGGACTAGTAAACTCTGACGTGACGCAGATTAAAGGCGTTACGTTTTAACCACGCCTATCTCGCTGCAGTTCGGACTAGTAAACTCAGACGTGACGCAGATTAAAGGCGTTACGTTTTAACCACGCCTATCTCGCTGCAGTTCGGACTAGTAAACTCTGACGTGAGGCAGATTAAAGGCGTTACGTTTTAGCCACGCTTATCTCGCTACAGTTCGGACTAGTAAACTCTGACGTGACGCAGATTAAAGGCGTTACGTTTTAGCCACGCTTATCTCGCTACAGTTCGAACTAATAAACTCTGACGTTACGCAGATTAACGGCGTTACGTTTTAACCACGCTTATCTCGCTACAGTTCGGACTAGTAAACTCTGACGTGACGCAGATTAAAGGCGTTACGTTTTAGCCACGCTTATCTCGCTACAGTTCGGACTGGTAAACTCTGACGTGACGTAGATTAAATGCGTTACGTTTTAGCCACGCTTATCTCGCTACAGTTCTGACTGGTAAACTCTGACGTGACATAGATTAAAGGCGTTACGTTTTAGCCACGCTTATCTCGCTACAGTTCGGACTAGTAAACTCTGACGTGACGTAGATTAAAGGCGTTACGTTTTAGCCACGCTTATCTCGCTACAGTTCGGACTAGTAAACTCTGACGTTACGCAGATTAACGGCGTTACGTTTTAGCCACGCTTATCTCGCTACAGTTCGGACTAGTAAACTCTGACGTGACGCAGATTAAAGGTGTTACGTTTAGCCACGCTTATCTCGCTACAGTTCTGACTAGTAAACTCTGACGTGACGCAGATTAAAGGCATTACGTTTTAGCCACGCTTATCTCGCTACAGTTCGGACTTAGTAAACTCAGACGTGACGCAGATTAAAGGCGTTACGTTTTAGCCACGCTTATCTCGCTACAGCTCGGACTAGTAAACTCTGACGTGACGCAGATTAAAGGCGTTACGTTTTAGCCACGCTTATCTCGCTACAGTTCGGACTAGTAAACTCTGATTTGACACAGATTAAAGGCATTACGTTTTAGCCACGCTTATCTCGCTACAGTTCGGACTAGTAAACTCTGACGTGAGGCAGATTAAAGGCGTTACGTTTTAGCCACGCTTATCTCGCTACAGTTCGGACTAGTAAACTCTGACGTGAGGCAGATTAAAGGCGTTACGTTTTAGCCACGCTTATCTCGCTACAGTTCGGACTAGTAAACTCTGACGTGACGCAGATTAAAGGCGTTACGTTTTAACCACGCCTATCTCGCTGCAGTTCGGACTAGTAAACTCAGACGTGACGCAGATTAAAGGCGTTACGTTTTAACCACGCCTATCTCGCTGCAGTTCGGACTAGTAAACTCTGACGTGACGCAGATTAAAGGCGTTACGTTTTAGCCACGCTTATCTCGCTACAGTTCGGACTAGTAAACTCTGACGTGACGCAGATTAAAGGCGTTACGTTTTAACCACGCCTATCTCGCTGCAGTTCGGACTAGTAAACTCTGACGTGAGGCAGATTAAAGGCGTTACGTTTTAGCCACGCTTATCTCGCTACAGTTCGGACTAGTAAACTCTGACGTGACGCAGATTAAAGGCGTTACGTTTTAACCACGCCTATCTCGCTGCAGTTCGGACTAGTAAACTCAGACGTGACGCAGATTAAAGGCGTTACGTTTTAGCCACGCTTATCTCGCTACAGTTCGGACTAGTAAACTCTGACGTGAGGCAGATTAAAGGCGTTACGTTTTAGCCACGCTTATCTCGCTACAGTTCGGACTAGTAAATTCTGACGTGATGAAGATTAAAGGCGCTACGTTTTATCCACGCTTATCTCGCTACAGTTCGGACTGGTAAACTCTGACGTGACAAAGATTAAAGGCGTTACGTTTTGGCCACGCTTATCTCGCTACAGTTCGGACTAGTAAACTCTGACGTTACGCAGATTAAAGGCGTTACGTTTTAGCCACGCTTATCTCGCTACAGCTCGGACTAGTAAACTCTGACGTGACGCAGATTAAAGGCGTTACGTTTTAGCCACGCTTATCTCGCTACAGTTCGGACTAGTAAACTCTGATTTGACACAGATTAAAGGCATTACGTTTTAGCCACGCTTATCTCGCTACAGTTCGGACTAGTAAACTCTGACGTGACGCAGATTAAAGGTGTTACGTTTTAGCCACGCTTATCTCGCTACAGTTCGGACTAGTAAACTCTGACGTGACGCAGATTAAAGGCGTTACGTTTTAGCCACGCTTATCTCGCTACAGTTCGGACTAGTAAACTCAGACGTGACGCAGATTAAAGGCGTTACGTTTTAGCCACGCTTATCTCGCTACAGTTCGGACTAGTAAACTCTGATTTGACACAGATTAAAGGCATTACGTTTTAGCCACGCTTATCTCGCTACAGTTCGGACTAGTAAACTCTGACGTGACGCAGATTAAAGGTGTTACGTTTTAGCCACGCTTATCTCGCTACAGTTCGGACTAGTAAACTCTGACGTGACGCAGATTAAAGGCGTTACGTTTTAGCCACGCTTATCTCGCTACAGTTCGGACTAGTAAACTCAGACGTGACGCAGATTAAAGGCGTTACGTTTTAGCCACGCTTATCTCGCTACAGTTCGGACTAGTAAACTCTGACGTGAGGCAGATTAAAGGCGTTACATTTTAGCCACGCTTATCTCGCTACATTTCGGACTAGTAAATTCTGACGTGATGAAGATTAAAGGCGCTACGTTTTATCCACGCTTATCTCGCTACAGTTCTGACTGGTAAACTCTGACGTGACGTAGATTAAAGGCGTTACGTCTTAGCCACGCTTATCTCGCTACAGTTCTGACTGGTAAACTCTGACGTGACGTAGATTAAAGGCGTTACGTTTTAGCCACGCTTATCTCGCTACAGTTCGGACTTGTAAACTCTGACGTGAGGCAGATTAAAGGCGTTACGTTTTAGCCACGCTTATCTCGCTACAGTTCGGACTAGTAAACTCTGACGTGAGGCAGATTAAAGGCGTTACGTTTTAGCCACGCTTATCTCGCTACAGTTCGGACTAGTAAACTCTGACGTGACGCAGATTAAAGGCGTTACGTTTTAGCCACGCTTATCTCGCTACAGTTCGGACTAGTAAACTCTGACGTGAGGCAGATTAAAGGCGTTACGTTTTAGCCACGCTTTTCTCGCTACAGTTCGGACTAGTAAACTCTGACGTGAGGCAGATTAAAGGCGTTACGTTTTAGCCACGCTTATCTCGCTACAGCTCGGACTAGTAAACTCTGACGTGACGCAGATTAAAGGCGTTACGTTTTAGCCACGCTTATCTCGCTACAGTTCGGACTAGTAAACTCTGATTTGACACAGATTAAAGGCATTACGTTTTAGCCACGCTTATCTCGCTACAGTTCGGACTAGTAAACTCTGACGTGACGCAGATTAAAGGTGTTTTGTTTTAGCCACGCTTATCTCGCTACAGTTCGGACTAGTAAACTCTGACGTGAGGCAGATTAAAGGCGTTACGTTTTAGCCACGCTTATCTCGCTACATTTCGGACTAGTAAATTCTGACGTGATGAAGATTAAAGGCGCTACGTTTTATCCACGCTTATCTCGCTACAGTTCTGACTGGTAAACTCTGACGTGACGTAGATTAAAGGCGTTACGTCTTAGCCACGCTTATCTCGCTACAGTTCTGACTGGTAAACTCTGACGTGACGTAGATTAAAGGCGTTACGTTTTAGCCACGCTTATCTCGCTATAGTTCGGACTTGTAAACTCTGACGTGAGGCAGATTAAAGGCGTTACGTTTTAGCCACGCTTATCTCGCTACAGTTCGGACTAGTAAACTCTGACGTGAGGCAGATTAAAGGCGTTACGTTTTTCTGTGTCTTACGCTAGTTTAAAGGACATAAGAAAAATCCACCTGGTTTCGACGATAATTATATGCCAACACATTCCCTACTTTAATGGCTTACTTATCTGCAAACGGTCAGTGGAAGTAACAATGGGGGGGGGGGGGTCAAAACTCAAAATTACAATATTATCAAAATCGGCTCTACCAATTAAGTACGTGTAAAAATATAATGAAATTACTTTTCAGGAATAATTGACAAAGAATAGAAGATTATTCTTAGGGGCTTAATATAGTGAGTAGGGGTGTGGAAACACACAGGATCCTAACTGGATCAACACTTTTATTCATGTAGTCTTGGGTTAGATCGTTCTCTTTTATCCTTCCTATCAGGTCTCTTTTGACCAACTCTTGTTCTAGTCCGCTCTGACGTTATTAAAGTATTCAAGGGATTGGTTACTTTCTTTGTAGTTTTTTTTTTATAAAGGGATGATGACCGAGAGGATTTTCACCTATAAATAATTAAAAAATAAAAGGGTTCAGCGTGTGCTAAAACCACACGACTTATAGGGTAGGCATATAGGGGCACTTCACCATAAATAAGTCCCCCATAGCATGGAAAAAAACAGGTGAGATACTTGGGTGTAATGTTTGACAGCAGGTTAAACTTTCATGCATATGTCAAGCAAATAATAGGCAGGGCGAGACTCACTCGCTCCAAACTTTTTCCAATTATCAGTGGCACAAGCACACTACCAATCAAGACTAGACTGATCATGTACAAAACCTACATTCTGCCCATAACTGCTTATGCAGCTTGGTACTTCTTAACAAAAGCCTCAAGAAAGAAACGGCTGGAATCTTTCCAAAACTCAGTACTCGGAAGCAAAACCAACTCCCCACGATATATCAGAAATGCTACCATCTCCCATGGTTTGGAAGTCCCCACATTTGAGGAGTTCGTCGTCAAGCTGACGAAAACTCCTACATTGAGAGCAGAAAGCTCCAAACATGCTCATCTGTCATCAATCGTGACAGATCTCGCTCCCCCACAAGAAAGAAGAAAAAACCCCTGTGTCTGGTGGTTGATCCCCCATAACATAAATGAAAATTTATACTCAAACCAAAACAAAACCCAAGCTACATTACAATATATATATATACAAATCTCAAATATTTTTGAATTTCAAAGACAGCATAAAAAATGAAGTCTCCCCCTTTTCCAAATTTAAATAGTTTAATTTCCCAAACAGTCAAAAATTCAATTATATCAATGCTTTATATTCAGTTGCAGCAAAAGTTATGACAGAAGCTATCATCCATCGAGGACTCCTCAAGTCCTCGCTACAGTAGCTAAGAGCTAAGAGAACAGTTATTTTTATGAAGTCTAAGTCAAAGCGCCAACCTACTAATTTATTCGTCAAATAAACATACATATTCGTCATCAGAATGAATAAATTAATAATATATCATAAATTAAAATTTTTCAACTCCGTACTTTTGCCCCTAAACTACCCCAAGGTATTTTAATTTTTTTATTATTTGTTATATGTGGGAAAATATAACGAATATATGCAAAGTTTGAAAAGTATAGAATATTCATCTTATAGAGCATATACACAAATAAACATCCCCGTGAAATTATAAGGGTCCTTAGTTTTACCTACGGACCCTAATAAAGATAAATCAATGAAAATGCAATCTATATTTTAATGGCTACTGCATTGTTTATCACACATCTCAAAAAACAACTTTTAAAATTTATACGCTACGCATTTCTTATTGTGTAGTTAAATTAAGTTGTATTCGTCATAAAAAATCAAAAATATTATTATTTTTTTTTTTTTTTTCAAATTTGGTCATGCATGCTCAAGATAGAAGGGGAGGAGGGTGTATCTAACTCTTTGAATTTGGTATTTGGTCTAGTGCTAATATACTATTTTTCCGTCAAATATATATATACATATATATATATATATATATATATATATATATATATATATATTTGTAATCAGAATAACTTTTAGTTATATTTGATACCCCTTACATAATATTAAAAAAAAATCAACTTGATTGTCGATTGTTTTTGCCCCTTAACTACCCAAAGTCATTTTTATGTTACCGCTATATTTTTTCCTATATGTGGTACAATACAAAGAATGCAAATACAAAATTTGAAATATGTAGGATTTATCATCTTGTCAGTGTAGACTGGTTGTGACTTACAGAAAGACGGACACACGCTTGCAAAATTATAATTCTTAGTTTTACCTACGGACCAAAAAAAAGGGATTTTTAGGGAGATGACGAAACTTATTATTATTATTTGTTAATATTTGGTTTTATGGACGTGTATGTGAGAAAGTTAGTGCAATCTCGTTCCACCGTTTATTTTAATTGTAAAAAGCAAGACAATGTAATACGCGAAGGGGGGGGGGCATTCGATTTACTTCGTGTAATACACGAAGTGGAGGTAACCCCTTCTATTCCCCTCTTATTGTTTTCTATTTTGAGTTCACTCTACGTCAGTAGCGCCAGTCTCCACGAACACATGGGAGTTACACAAAGTATTCAATTTACAAATTTAAATCTGCAAAGAGGTGTCTGGATATAATCTACATGCGCCAGACCTGAATTAACTTCAACTTCCCAGACTAGATGTTGTTTGTTTACTCGGTTTAATATAGAACAATATATATCTATCCCACTTTCTCTTTCAGTAGGAAAGTAATTTTTTAACAACTGTAAAATTACGTACAGGCTGTGTCAGATTCAATAGGAAGTGATAATTATTTGTAACTTAAAGGAAGTTACTTGTAAATTTGATTACTTTGAAGGAATTAACAAAAATTGCTTTAGACTTATTTTTAAAATTTACATTTTAGTATACATTTCAATTTCACAAGACCTTAAAGGTGCTCCCAATGGGTAAGTTAAAATTTGCAAATCTATACTTATATTTAAAAAAACACAGGTCGCAAAAAATTTGACCTCTTTTTTTTGATGTTCTTCATGTTTCACGGCCTCAGAGACCTAGTTACATTGAGACAATATCGTAGTTGCTCGAAGATACCGCAAGGGGAAATAATTGTAGTTCATTTATGTTATTACATTTTTAATAATTTAGCTTTATTACTTTATTTAATCCTATAATATGGTGTTTAAACAAGAAATATCAGCTGTTACATTAAATATAATATTTATAAAACTGTTTCACCACTTTATAGCATCTTGAAACTGCAAGTTTCGAACGTTTCAATACTTCTGAACCATTAGTTTACATCAACATGTTCTCTGAACGGTTTTCAAAGGAACGCAATTACTTGAAATGACATTATCCATATAAACAGGTTTACTCATATCAGAGACAGACGCATAAACGAATTGCTTTCTAATTTAATGTTTACTTAAAGTGTACAGATACTAATCTATTACGTCTAATGTAACTGGGTTTGTGAAAGGACATGACAGCCGGACAGAATAGAACTTTCGTTCTTGTAAGTAAATGAGAAAATTAATTAAAACTCCACACGCAGGTTATTTGTTGACATATGGTGTCAGTTATATATAATGCATGAGAACTTTGATTTTGTTAACGATAAATGGAGATTACTTTGCTAATAGAATATACAGGGAAGAAGACATTTCCAAACGGGCACTATTTCAAAGTGCTGCTTCAGATTGAGCTACTTAAAAACTTCTTATATATAGTTTGTATACAGTAACTTGGCGTCTGAACCCTTGGCTACCTGCGAGCGGCCGGAACCGTACCCCCCATCCTCCCTTTCTCACCCAGCTGTTTCAGTAATGAGTCACCTACTAGCGTTAACACTACACTGTTTAACTTTTTTATGGGAGACACAATTTTTTAGCATAGTTAAAATGTTTAGGAAAATATAGGCAAATTGATACCAAACGCGACACTATTCCGTTTGTAAAAGCCGCCAGTAGAAAGCTCTTTACACAGCTACTTTTTGCATAATCACGTACTTATTATTTACATGTTTACGTACTATTTACATACATTTGTGTCGTGTTTGGTATCTATTTGCTTATATTTTCCTAAAAAATTTAACCATGCTGAAAAAAATTAAATTTGTGACTCCCATAAAAAAGTTAAACAGTGCAGTGTTAACGCTAGTAGGTGACTCATCACTGAAACAGCTGGGTGAGGAAGGGAGCGTGGGTCCAGACGCCAAGTTACTGTATACAGATAATAGGCCTAAAACTTTATATATTACACTAGTATGACTATCGGTTGTTGCTGTTACTATTACTTATCCAAACAATTTCGAACTCCGATTTTTGACTGATCTAAAACATTTCATAGCTTCAGGAAACAGATAGAGTGATTTTCAACATTGTTATAGAAGCGTGCTCATGTAGAACCCTAGAAAAATCGAAATAAAAATGTGAAAACAATCATTTTCATACTTTTTTTGTTCATTACAGATTGAATTCTGCATGTAATCGTAACAACTGTCTCTACAATATTTTTCGCTACTAGTTTTGTCATCTAACCAGCTGTTTATATTCTGACAAATAACCGTAACAGCACCACACTCAGAGCGAAACACTACGAACTCTAAACCAACTCAAAAGGCTTCTCTTGAGCCGTCGCACTATCTCTGTGTTGTCAAGCAGCTGAAGTACTTCAACGTTTTGGTGTTAGTAGAGTCGAAACTTATGTTTTTTGATCTGCTTCTGTATCTCAACCTCTACCGATTCAATCCTCATGTCCCTGTCGATATTATCATTACTAACATACCAAGGAGCTTTCACTATATCCCTTAGGTACTTTATTTTGGAAAGTTGGAATAATCCTGACATTTAACTTCTTGGTGCAGCCTCAAAGCTGTATACTATATAACCATACAGGTTTTAGCACTTGTTCTACAATGACAAATAACGAAGTTATTGTCAAAAATGTTATTTCGAACATTGACCTCCTAAAATGTGATATTAGAATATAGTTACGACATCCGTGAAGGCTGACATAGGACACAAGCGTAGCGAGTGGAAGGTTCTTCAAACATCTTCATCATCCGGCCCACTAGGACTTAAACACTGATACGAGCGAAGCGATTTTAACATATTATACATATTTACAACACTCGTTAAAGCCTAGTCGACGCCAAGATAGTACATGTAAATACGAGGTTCAGTTCAGAAAACCTGTATAACTTTTTTAAACAAACTTATCGTATTGGATAAAATATCCTTTGATATTCCAATAGAATTTAAAATTTCCTACAGGGCCCAAGTAACCAACTACTGGGCATTACATCTAGAAGATCTCCTTGTATTACATTGTATGATGGGGCTGGGTAAGCACCATGATGGTTACCATTTATTTGTGTTCACAGAGGCGAATCCTCGTAATAGTTATGTGTGAGGTCGAATTAAAATACTCGGTAAATCCGAGTATCAAAATCCTCGGAACGTTCCGATTATTAAAATCCTCGGATTCAGTATAAAATATTCGTAACAAGGCACAAGGAGACGATATAATATTCGTTAGTAATTCGCTGATTGGTGAAGCTGAGTTCGAATCCGATGCGAAAAATCATTCTGCTCAGATACTCAATTCGAAATAATAATACGAATATTGAAATCATTGGAATCAGATTAATTCGATTATCCATTTCCCCCGAGAATCAACATCGCTACTTCGTAATAACCGGCCAGAACTGATGATTATTCTACGAAAGTTCTGGCATCTTCTGAGATACTGGATTTGACTTTATATATATATATATATATATATATATATAATCGTCAGGTTGTAAATTAAGTATAAAATTTAACATTTCAGATTTTATATACCGCCATTTTGTAACGGTGAAATATTTATTATAAAATTTTTGGTTTTAAAAGGTCTATGTTTGATAATTTCAAGAAATAGTCTCCCCCCCTTCTACTCTAATTTGCTCGTTCGGGGTCTCTAAATTAAAAATTACATATTTTCTCTGAATTTTTTATGTAGGAAAAAAGTTTACTCATTTCTAGCTCAGACAATACCCACAATACATTCTTTATGGGTGATCTGACATACTGTATTATCTTTTGAAATATTATATGTCAAAAGACGATCACCTTAACAGATATGTTTACAAATGAAATTAAATATCTATAATAAATAATGTATAATACCAGTTCCATAGTGTTTAAAATTATTTGCAGTGCACAATTTCATAATCTCAGATTGGGCCAGTAGGTTTACTTTTATATTTTATCATAGTAATAAATATTTACAAATTTCCTTAGATACGTAGGTCTTAATCATTTTATTTTGTTGTACTGTAGAATGTTGTTCACTAGAAATGTTGGCAGAGCTTATAAACTTCTCTACTACCCTCGATATTTTAGTTTAGATTGGTGAAAGGAAACGACCGGCGTACAATAACTTTCGCTCTCACAAGTCGAACAGGTCGTACTGAGATGTTGGAATGATTCAACTATAAATACAACTTTTAATCGATATAATAGTGATTAAACAACTTCTATAATCGAGTTATGTGAGATAAATTGAAGCAGGTTGCCTTGTTAGATGTATTTCCGTGAACGTTTGTAAAAAAAGGAATTGAGTTTATAAGGTAACAAGTAGATGGGGTCTCATTAAAGGAACTGAATCTAGTAAGTTTGGTTATGGCTGGTCTTGTGGCGGCTTCTGTGCAAAACGAATAGTTCATAGTCTTTGTTCATTGAATAAAACTAACAATCTAGTTACATTTGTGCACAAACTGTCTTCGCTGTCTATTGTCTGCAGACATTGTGGAACACTGAGACAAAGTGTATAAGCTGAAAGCAGTTGAATTGCGATTTTTAGTTTTTCAATGTTGGTTTTCTTGTCTTGTTTTTCATATTTGGCTCTACAACCGATATAGAGTCAAGACCTCTCATTACTTCAACCTTCAGTTATTTATACTTTGTGCTGTCGCTTAACAGTTTCGGAAGGCCAAGATGAAAGACCGAATTTTGTAATTAGAGTTATTACACTACTCCTCATAGACCTTTGGAAACTAAAATATCATCTCTATGCTGCCATTTGTTGTTTTCAAGACGTTAGCTTTATTTTTTGCAACACACCAGAAGGAAAAATTAATTTATTTGTAACTTAGGTAGCATTCTTATGGACGGTCCATCCCCCAATCATCGTGCCTTTAGAAACTTTGTCAACGAAACCACGCGCTGCGATAAGGTTCTTTCTAAGTAAATACATTTTCTAAACTCATTTAGTCGTGGAACAGTGTAAGTTACCATTTCCAAGTACTTTTTTCGCATCTTTGTACCAAAAACAACAAGGTCTTATTGCTTCTTGTTAGGTTATTCCACTCCAAAATTTTACATTGGATATTTAGAATAATTTCTGAGACAACGTTTGTGGTTTTCTGTGTACAGTAAGTTGTACTTGTTACTCTGGACAGATAATTTTTTCGGTTGTTTCGTAATTCAAAAATATCTTCAAAAGTAGGATCTTCTTGTTCTTCTTTCTTTAACATCAAATCTGAAAACTTATACCCACGGACTGAATCATCTTTTATTCTCGGCAGAGATAAAGGGTATGGCTATCCCGTTGTATCTTAGCTGGATCTACACCTTTAATGTTGTCTTGGGTTAGTTCACTCTTTTTCAACTTTCCTATCAGGTCTCCCATGATCCACTATTTGTCTCTTCCGACCATTAGAGTATGCGACAGCTAGGAGACTCTATTTTATGCTTTTTTTCTTTTTTATAATCCTCAGGGGATTACTATAGTGAGTACGGGGGTAGCAATCCCGAAGGACCCCAACTATATTTACAATTTTCATGCAGTCTAGGGTTATGTGCCTCTCTTTCAACTTTCCTATCGGTTTCGCTTGACCAAAAATTATTCTCTTCCAACTTTGACGCTTTTAAAATATTCGAAGAGTCTTTATTTTATATATTTATCTATTTTTTTATAAGGCATGGATGATCAAGAGGTGTTTCGAGTTTAAACAACAAGAAAAAAAGTTTTTAAATTTTTTTAATTTTTTTATATGGCGAGATGTCTGCGAGAAAAAACTGCTTTTGTGGTATGGAATCTTTGAAGTGAACTTCTCGAAATTCCTTGTTTTAAGCATGTCTTCTTTTTACTTTCTCAGATTCTGAATGACTTCCTGTAGAACTATGAGATTGTTTTCCTCATTTATAGGTCTACCTGATATAGGACAATCCATAATAGGGCAATTGCTTCTATAATAGAGCTTAAGTGAATTGAAAGATGTATTACAAATTGACGGAAATGAGATTAAGTGATTATTCCATGGGTAATTTTTGCATTAAAGCCATTTGAGCATCATATTTTTGAGGCAAAAATCCGTTGTTTCAAATCAACAACAGAAGAACAATCGACCTCAACTGCGCACTATAGTAGTCAATTTAAGAGACCTAGAGACTAGATTAAGAAATGTAAAAAATGGTAGGTAAATTACAATCTACTAACAATTTTTATACTACTCCCGGTTTTACATTTCAATGGGTTGTGACTTTTAGACCACCCGGTGGTTTCTGCAATCCACAATGGTCTCTTCAGTTTAGAATATAAAAATGATTTCAGTGACAGCATAACAGAATGAAGTAATTGTTCCTCGTGAGGTCGCCTTCCGTGTATGTAGAACTAGTCACCACGACTTCATTACATCATGTAAACATGGCCCTTGGCCGCTCTCAACACGGTCTCGAAGTCGTGATGGTAACGTGACGTAGGCCTGTCGTACATTACATATCACCAGATACAAGTTTTGTTGTTGTTTTAGAAATTGGTTAAAATTTTAGTCATATTTGGGGAATCGATTTAAATTTCAGTTTGTTTTATTTATTTTAGGTTAGTTCAACATTTTAGGGGAGTGATATCAGCGAACCTTCTTTAGATGTATAGTTGTTGCAATACAAAGTTGAGACCTGAGGCAATCAAATGAACACACATCACGACCTAACAGAACTTGTTTCTAGTGCCTGTTCGAATTGATATATACATATTTATGTTCCAGAACACTTGTTTCTAATGAATTGTGGGAAAAACTGTTTGAGCTTAGAGATGTACATGAAACATTTGGAAACTATTTGTTTTTAATTTGGAGGTCTCAAAAAGAGTAGGTGGTAAAAGTCTGTTACTAAATTTTTTCAAATATAAACTTAGGTCATGTATACTCCATTTTAAAGTTCTTTAAAAATCAAAGATTTTGGCATAAATATTTTTTTAATTGTTCACCGTTTCAAAATATAATAATTTTTAAAACGATTCTAATATAGTGTTACTCTTATTTTAAAAACGTTATCTACTTAATACTTATTGTTGCCACATTAACAACATATTTATTATCATTACACTAGTTCAAACTTTCTCTTTTAAGAAATGATTTGAACTACCTTCGTTCTTATATTGATTATTTGAACTACATTATTACATTAGAGCAGCGGGTTTAGTATATAAACATCAGGTTAATCTGATGATGGTGGCATGAACCTCCGAAACCGGTAACCAGACAGGATATATTTAGAGTGCTTTACGGTGAGAAATAATGTAATCAATTAGCCATTTATTATAATATTGCATTCTTGGAAGCGAATAACATCATGTTTAAACTTTATATGTTGTCAAAAGTTTATCTATACCACTTGAGCCAATTGTGAGAAATTCATCCCTATAGTGAGTACAGGAGGGTCCTGAGGGAACTAGCTGGATCTACATATTTTTCATGTATTCTTGTGTTAGATTCGCTCTTTTTCATATTTACTAACAGGTCCTTCTTGAGCAACTTTTGTTCTATTTAGATCTTGACGAGGGTATTCAAGTGTTAGGGGTGTTTATTAATCTGTTTTTTGAGGTTTTTTACCTCAAAAAAGGAGAAATTCTTCTTTATGAAGGTATACATTTACCCCTCCCTCCGTTCAGATAACTCTCAAATCGTGATTTGTTTTATGTAAACATAGAGAGAGAGAGAGAGAGAGAGAGAGAGAGAGAGAGAGAGAGAGAGAGAGAGAGAGAGAGAGAGAGAGAGAGAGAGAGAGAGAGAGAGAGAGAGAGAGAGAGAGAGAGAGAGAGAGAGAGAGAGAGAGAGAGAGAGAGAGAGAGAGAGAGAGAGAGACATATTTGTTAATGGTACCACAGACAATACACAATAGTTTATTGTCCGTGTTGCTACTGTTCTAATGTTCATCTATTGCCTCAGGCTATTTCGAGACTGTAGCATCATCTGGCGGCTATATTCTGAACTGCATCATCTGATTTAACATCCAGACCAATGTTGGAGAAAGGCAGTACTTATAAATTGAAAATAATTAACTCTTTCTCTCTCTTCCACTCCCCCTTTCCTTGTTAATCTTTCTACCAGATTTTATGAGTTTTCTTGATACCAGTGTCCCGTTTCTGGCTAACGTAATCTTCAATCGTCGAACACTGACACCCAAAACCACGAAATGTCTACCGATTCCACCAATAGAAACAAATTCACACTATTTTTCTAACTGTTGATGCATGTGTTATTAAACGCTCTAAAAGTCAAATTTTTATCCCACTTTGCTGAAATTTAGTTGGCTAAACTCTGTGTTGAGAATCGGTAAACATCATCAAACCCAAAGAAATTGGAGATGATTTTTTTTAGTCATATAAAATGTATAGTAAAACTCACATACTGTATTCCCTAATTGTGATAAAAATTCAACTAAATTTTCGTGTAGAGGTACTACTAGAGGTAGACTATTATTACTCATATTGTTCTAAATTTTAGGTTCAGATTTTTTCCCTTCCTGCAACAATTCTCCTTTTCTATATTGTAAAACACCTTTAGACATCATATTACAACTGCACAAAATGAACTGAAAGATCTATAAGTGAAAACGAGTTTTAGTGAAATTTAAAAATCTGTTGCCATTTTAAAATTTACTAAACACTGATATTCCTATTTAAGAAATTTTTCTAAGGAATTATAAAACCAACGAAACATGCAAAATATAATAAAAAATCGGCCAAAATGTGGACATATATAGCATTTATTAACACATGTAGATTGCTAGATAATGACTGTAATTCCGATTAGACTGCAGGACAGCTGTGTAATCTAAGCTAAGTGTCAGGTCTAGTATTTCTTTATGTGTGCTTTGTGTATTGCTTTTATTACTTATCGAGTATAAAGTAAAAAGTTTCTAATTCCTTCTTTTGACTGATCTTCAAATTTCTGATCTCAGGAAACCGAGATGATTTTCAGCTGTCCATATGTATATCATCACGACAATCGGCCACAAATAAAAAAATTGGAAGACTAAATTTGATATAGTGGCCTTAGAGAATCGAACTAAAAACATCAAATAGTGGTAATTTTAAACAGTTTTTTGTTCTTATCTCATGTGTTATTCAATTTGTACTAAATAAAATACAAAACTGTAAATTTCAATTCTGTTTGTAACGGTACCAACCCGACCTATTAAGTTATTGTTTAAAAACGTAATTACCTCCTAAGAAATGTAATTTCGTATAGTTACTAGGACTGAGTTGAAGTTACAAGCGTAGCGAGTGTGGTTTCTTCTCATATGGATGTCTTCGAGGCCCGTCAGAACCGAGCGAAGCGAGTGGAGGCTTTATGATATTTATATACATCTACGACGCTAATAAAGTAGTCATTACACAATTACAAGGTTCAGAAAACCTGTGTAGCAACAGTTTTAAACAAATTTAATGTACAAGGTAAGACCTCTTGATCTACCGGTAAAATTTAAGATTTTTACAGTGCTAAAGAGACCAACTTTTGTTCATTACATTAAAAGGATCTGCTTGTATTATATAATTAATATATTGTAAAATTGTTTTGATTCATAACTTTTCTTAATTTTTATGAAGAAAAATGATATGAGCATTGTTTAATACCGATATTAAAACTGCGTAAATTGAGCTATTTCGTGACCTTTGGTAACAAGGTTATAAAGCTGTAAACGAACAACAACTTTAAAATGCCGCCATTTTGAAGTTTACTGATTATTTGTTTTTACTAGTTCTTTATTGTAGGGACGTTATGTACACGTTTAAAACCTGTCGGGATATATGAGTTATCGTTTTAAGAACGTGTAGCAAAAAAATTGCCAAAATTTGTTTAACTATAACCTAACCTAACCTAACCTAACCTAACCTAACTTTCTGAATTGTTATTATAGAGACGTACTATTGAAGTATGTTATATGCTGATTTTAAAGCTGTATAACACATCAAGCTGCCTGATGAAAAACAAATTAAATTTGCGACATTTTAAAATATACCAAACGATTTTTTCAAAACTTAATCAGTTTATCTCTTAATGATTTCCACTAAATGGTGTAAATTTGGTTTAGATCGTATTACGCGTTCGTTATTGTGTTTACAGTAGGTGGAGATTGTGTTGTTTTGATCTTCGCTTTCGCTCGACAATAACAGAAATTAGCTAACAGGGTTGGAAAAGTACTATGATGATTTAAAACTTGTTTATTTACATACACACAGTATGTCTCATTATGTAATTAAAAGAAATAGTGTATTATGTAATTAAGAACTGGTTGTAAACGTTAGATATTTGAGCAAGAGATAATATAGTGACAAGTATGAAAGCTGTTTTATTGATTACCAGTTATACATGATTTGTTTCTGATCTAATTGATTTTATACTTGTTTCAGACTTAACACTGTCCTCATTAGTGTTATGTGCATTAAGTTAGTAAGTTTACCTGATAGAATTAAGCTTGAACACAAATTCTCTCATAAAGTACGTTTATTTATGCAAACGCGTTTCAACGACAAAGTCGCCATCTTCGGTAATGTACGAGCTACAATAATTAAACTATAACTCATTGTGATTTTTTAATTATTTGATTTTTCCGCTTATACGTTTTTACTAGCAAATATTGAATTTACAATAATATTTCAAGTGAAAAATATACGACCTAGACTTGGAATCGACCCAGAAAATCTATAAATACATGCGTAAGGGCTGAAAAATGAGTAAAAATTAATTTCAATGTCGCATATGCGAGGTAATTAATTGTAAACTCAAAATGCAGCAACTAAAGTCAAGTTAGCCAAAGGTCCTGGGTTGATTCCCAGTCTAGGTCGTATATTTTTCACTTGAAATATTATTGTATAACTCATTGAAGATGGAGACTTTGTCGTTGCAACGTGTGTTAATAAATAAACGTAGGTCTACTATTTGTGAGAATTTGTGTTTTCTATCAATTTTACCATCTCACATGTCAAGCTCAATATTTATTTATATGTACGTTTAGAAAACTAAAACTAACTTTCTCATATCATGTACAAAACTAAATAAAAACGAATCAAAACTAATTATCAGGAAAAAAAAATATGTCGTTAGATGTTAACATGAAAATATTAACCTATCAGACATAATTAAAAAAAAAAAAAAAAAAAAAAAAACACTTTTCCTTTAACTCGGGGACCTTAAAACTTATATAACCAAAAAACCTAACCTCAAATTTTTAACAATCACATAACTTTCTCTATACTAGGAATATATGGGAGAGTAAAGTGGAATTTTCTTCATTAATAATTTCCCCAATGTATCTCTTATAGGAGATATTTGTACAGAATTAACTAATGAGTAATTCGATTTACACCAAATTTTAACAAGTTGGTACAAGTGTTTAAAGAATGATTTATTTCGATTTTTATCAAAATATTCGGTAAATTTTAAAATGGCTGCAGGATTAATTTATTTTGTTGATAACTTCGCATTTTATGAGGTCGTGCAATTGTTCATGTTATTCAGTTTAAAAACAACAGGCATCAATGCTCATTGATCATTGTACAATAAAAATTATATAAGCTAGTAACATAACATAACATAGAAATATAAGCACAACAAAGTTTTAATACGAAATCTATTAGTGTATTAAAGCATAACTTATATATAAGCTGAGTTTTTAACTCTTAAATAATATCTCTCATATTAATGCTGAATTTACTTAGCTTTCACAGCAAAACAGAATTTTTCGCCTAAATTTTGAATTAAGAAATAGGTTTTGGTAAATTGTTTACAAAGAAAGTTACTGTTTTCTTAACCATGTTCTATATACCTTATTTCTTAATAATAGAATAAGTTTTCAGCGCGGAGCTAATTTTTCATCGAAAAATCGCAATTTAAAAACTATAGAATTCAATGCATTTATACTTCACCGAAGTCAAGCAACATCGAACGCGGTTAGTACTTGGATGGGTGACCGCTTGGGTAATAACGCACAATTTTTTTAATTATTTTTTTTACAAACTTACGCGTAGGTCAGGTAAGGAGGCTAAATGTATATAGCCACCTTACTTGACCTTATAAGTTAAAAATTCGCGTACATACCTATTTAAAGCGTAATTCACTTAATGGACCTTAACCTAGAAAAGTTGAAATTATGTATTTTTTCCGTGAAAAAGTTAGTTTCGCGTTGAAAACTTATTTTATTATTAAGAAATAAGGTATGTAGAACATGTTAAAAATAAATTGTAAAAAAGCAGTAACTTTCTTTGTAAACAATTAATTTACCCCCTCCCCCAATTTTCAATTTTAATTAAATAGATACATTTTAACCGCTATTCAAGTCTTACAATCAGTGTGTGTTTGCACGCAGTTGTATTAATCTCCTTACAATTGTTACGACAAACTTCAAACGGCGTTTTCTAATAATTCTTTATTATATTGAATTGATTACCATAACATATGAAATTTTCATAAAATTAGTTTTTTTTCTTCTTAAATACACATAAAATGAATAAATGAACTATATAAAAACAAATATTAGAATTAATTGTCACTTTACACAGACATTGTGCTGTATTTTAGTTTACATAATTTCCGTGTATGAGTTATTAGTTCTTACATTGTTCAAAGCAGTGGAATCTTGTCACTGCATACGCCTATCTGTCGTCACGGTCGGCCGGCTCTGTATAGTCGACAATAACATTGATAAACACCATTTCCTGACCTCATGTGATAAGAGGTTCCGCTAAGTAAAGTAAGCATGCTTTAACCTGTGTTTTTTTTATCAGTTGTTGAATTTGTTAAATAACCATAATAGAGTTTGTAGTTAAATAAAAAATAATGTCGAACATCTGTTGCTAAAATAAAATCGTGGGCATTTATTTGTTTTAACAAAAAATATATATAATGGTTCTTCTTCATATTTAAATTTACTGTGATACATAGCATAAAATTTAAAAAGGGGAAATTGTCAGTCTTTTTAACCCTCAGTAGGTTCACTATAATGAGTACTGGCACGCAACCTTGAGGGATTTACCTAAATTTACAACTTTTATCTTGTATTCTTGGATTAGACCCCTCTCTTTCACCATTACTATAAGGTCTCTTATGACTAAAACCTTGACGCTATTATACTATAATCAAACGGGGAATGCGACATGATCGAAGGGTCGCCTCACTCTAACGCACGCGCCATCACACACACAAGCGCGCAGAGTATTACGACTGACCGGTACATGCCGTGGCTACCTGCATGAGTGAGTTGCCTACTGCGCTTCACTTGATCAAACTTTCATTTATTTAATTTTATATTTTAAAATTAAAATCTGTAATATATTTTTATTCTACACTTCATTACAAGAAAAATAAGATCAAACAATGTATAATTGTATAATAGCCAAAGTCAAAAAGGTTTGCCACAAAATGAATGTGTATGATGACTAATATATATATAATTTTGACTATATAAAAACGTAATTTTGAGGTTTTTTCTAACGCCAGCTATTGATAAAATTAAAAACTCTCAATATAAAGTCAAAATATGAGTGTATAGGCTTACTAAATTACATGAATATCTGTCTACTCATTTAGGCTGTAAAATTGTACAGACACCGCAGAGAGACAGATATCTTTTCGAAAAACACTGCATTGGGATCAAGAAACCTAAATACTAATTATTCCTCAAAAAACTTTATTTGCTTAATAGTCACAAAACGTTCTCATAATACGTATATGTGAAAAATTCAACCGAAGTTTTTTTAAAACAACAATCTTAAAAAATTTAAATAAAAATAAGCAATAATAATCGTCCTAGGTATTAGTGATTTTTTGTTAATGAATATCATAACTAGACTCTAGTTTTCGTTAAAAATCGAAAACAAGTTAATGGTAAAGTTCCTGGTACTCACCCATCCCCATCATAAAATGTAATAGAAGCTTATAATATATTCTAAATGTAATGCCCAAAAATTGGTTTCATCCCCATCATAAAATGTAATAGAAGCTTATAATATATTCTAAATGTAATGCCCAAACATTGGTTTCATCCCCATCATAAAATGTAATAGAAGCTTATGATATATTCTAAATGTAATGCCCAAACATTGGTTTCATCCCCATCATAAAATGTAATAGAAGCTTATAATATATTCTAAATGTAATGCCCAAACATTGGTTTCATCCCCATCATAAAATGTAATAGAAGCTTATAATATATTCTGAATGTAATGCCCAAACATTGGTTTCATCCCCATCATAAAATGTAATAGAAGCTTATAATATATTCTAAATGTAATGCCCAAACATTGGTTTCATCCCCATCATAAAATGTAATAGAAGCTTATAATATATTCTAAATGTAATGCCCAAACATTGGTTTCATCCCCATCATAAAATGTAATAGAAGCTTATAATATATTCTAAATGTAATGCCCAAACATTGGTTTCATCCCCATCATAAAATGTAATAGAAGCTTATAATATATTCTAAATGTAATGCCCAAACATTGGTTTCATCCCCATCATAAAATGTAATAGAAGCTTATAATATATTCTAAATGTAATGCCCAAACATTGGTTTCATCCCCATCATAAAATGTAATAGAAGCTTATAATATATTCTAAATGTAATGCCCAAACATTGGTTTCATCCCCATCATAAAA
The DNA here is from genome assembly GCA_963513935.1 of Aphrophora alni. Classification (NCBI taxonomy): domain Eukaryota; kingdom Metazoa; phylum Arthropoda; class Insecta; order Hemiptera; family Aphrophoridae; genus Aphrophora; species Aphrophora alni. The sequence continues at coordinate 24,381,571 of OY740772.1, read as the reverse complement.
TGTAATAGAAGCTTATAATATATTCTAAATGTAATGCCCAAACATTGGTTTCATCCCCATCATAAAATGTAATAGAAGCTTATAATATATTCTAAATGTAATGCCCAAACATTGGTTTCATCCCCATCATAAAATGTAATAGAAGCTTATAATATATTCTAAATGTAATGCCCAAAAATTGGTTTCATCCCCATCATAAAATGTAATAGAAGCTTATAATATATTCTAAATGTAATGCCCAAACATTGGTTTCATCCCCATCATAAAATGTAATAGAAGCTTATGATATATTCTAAATGTAATGCCCAAACATTGGTTTCATCCCCATCATAAAATGTAATAGAAGCTTATAATATATTCTAAATGTAATGCCCAAAAATTGGTTTCATCCCCACCATAAAATGTAATAGAAGCTTATAATATATTCTAAATGTAATGCCCAAACATTGGTTTCATCCCCATCATAAAATGTAATAGAAGCTTATAATATATTCTAAATGTAATGCCCAAACATTGGTTTCATCCCCATTATAAAATGTAATAGAAGCTTATAATATATTCTAAATGTAATGTCCAAACATTGGTTTCATCCCCATCATAAAATGTAATAGAAGCTTATAATATATTCTAAATGTAATGCCCAAAAATTGGTTTCATCCCCATCATAAAATGTAATAGAAGCTTATAATATATTCTAAATGTAATGCTCAAAAATTGGTTTCATCCCCATCATAAAATGTAATAGAAGCTTATAATATATTCTAAATGTAATGCCCAAAAATTGGTTTCATCCCCATCATAAAATGTAATAGAAGCTTATAATATATTCTAAATGTAATGCCCAAAAATTGGTTTCATCCCCATCATAAAATGTAATAGAAGCTTATAATATATTCTATATGTAATGCCCAAAAATTGGTTTCATCCCCATCATAAAATGTAATAGAAGCTTATAATATATTCTAAATGTAATGCTCAAAAATTGGTTTCATCCCCATCATAAAATGTAATAGAAGCTTATAATATATTCTAAATGTAATGCCCAAACATTGATTTCATTCCATCGTTCAATGTAATAGAAGCTTATAATATATTCTAAATGTAATGCTCAAAAATTGGTTTCATCCCCATCATAAAATGTAATAGAAGCTTATAATATATTCTAAATGTAATGCCCAAACATTGATTTCATTCCATCGTTCAATGTAATAGAAGCTTATAATATATTCTAAAAGTAATGCCCAAACATTGGTTTCATCTCCATCATAAAATGTAATAGAAGTTTATAATATATTCTAAATGTAATGCCCAAACATTGATTTCATTCCATCGTTCAATGTAATAGAAGCTTATAATATATTCTAAAAGTAATGCCCAAACATTGGTTTCATCCCCATCATAAAATGTAATAGAAGCTTATAATATATTCTAAATGTAATGCCCAAACATTGATTTCATTCCATCGTTCAATGTAATAGAAGCTTATAATATATTCTAAATGTAATGCTCAAAAATTGGTTTCATCCCCATCATAAAATGTAATAGAAGCTTATAATATATTCTAAATGTAATGCCCAAACATTGATTTCATTCCATCGTTCAATGTAATAGAAGCTTATAATATATTCTAAAAGTAATGCCCAAACATTGATTTCATTCCATCGTTCAATGTAATAGAAGCTTATAATATATTCTAAAAGTAATGCACAGAAATAGATTTCTAGCGTTGTAGGAAATTTTATATTGTATTGTTAGTTTAAGAGGTTTTATGCAGTAGGGCAAGATTGTAATTGGTTTAAAACTGTTTTTACACCGGTTTTCTGGTGCTCGTAATCATGTATATTGTATATCACTACTATCTTGATGTTGTCTAGGCCCAACTGGCCTCGTAGATGTGTATATTTTAAAAAGTCTCCACTCGCTTCGCTCGTATCTGTGACTATACATATATCACATTTTCTTTGGAGGTCAAGGGACACAATTACATTTTTCACAATAACTTCTATATTTGTCATCGTATAGAGGTTTAGTTGGTACCATTGCAGAATTGAAATTTGGAAAATTTTATCTAATTTATTTGTTACAAATTGAATAACACAATTTATTTTAAGAAACTGTTTAAAATTACCACCATTTGAGCAATTTTTGTTATATTTTTCTCAATTTCATATGAGTTCTGATCCATATGGGCACACTGTTGTCCTCTATACCAAATTTTATGTTTCTATTTTATTTTTTGTGGCCGCTATTGTACTTACAGTACTGCTGCGGTAAGAATGAACGCGTAAGGAACGCAGAGGATAACCAAATATTTTAGTTGATACTGAGTATCTTACTACTACTCTAATTAATAACATTGACTCAATGGTTTGACACGATAAATACTCCGAAATGAGTTACAACTGCTAATTTGAATGCTTTCCTTAACACTGAAACACATAAAATAACTTTTATAACGATATACACTGAAATCATACATACGCTTAACTACTCACAACTGTGGAAAATTCTAACCTGATATTTTCTAACCGTTTAGTACGGTAATGGTTAAAGGGACTTCACTAGTCTAGTATGTAGTCTAAATGCGATCTGCGCATGCGTTGCGTTCATACGTTGCGTTCATTCTTGTGATCGTCAGACAGTACGTACAGATGACAAAAACGACAGATGGACGGTGTGTCGAAAATCACTTTTTCTTATTTCTGATGCGATGAAACGTAGGGATCAATTATAAAAGAGACAGTAAAATTTCAAAATCTGTCTTATGTAGGACCTAAGGCTGCATAGTTCATTTTGTTCATATCGATTTACATATATCTATAAGATTGAAGATGTCAAACATACAAGAATTCTAAAAGATATTAGCATCTACAGTACCCTCAGACAAGGAGTGTGTCTGGTGTAATGGGCGTGTCCTCCCTTCTACTTCTTCCCTAACCTGTCTTTACGGTACAACCCATTCCAAAAAAACTAGGTACACAAATTACTGCTTAGCTACATTTAATTCTTAAAGTTTAAGTACAAGTTAATTCTTAAAAGTTTAATTTTGTAAACGTTTTATTCTTATTTACACCGATAAAAGAAACGAAAGTAGGGTAGGCGTTTACACAGAAGCATTTGAGGTCTATATTTTTTTTATTGGGGTTGTACCGCTGAAAGCAAACGCAACAAAGTGTGGGGGACTCTTTTTCCTTTCCACCCCAGACACATTCCTACCTTGTGGATACTCAATCTAAGTCGATTATTTTAATAAGTTTTAAAATTCCATTTAAACCGAACTATAAATATTACGATTGTCATTTGCTTCGCTTAGCTGAACACTTGTGACACTGGTGTCTGATCATCACTAGCAGGACACAACAATCGTTGCATTTCACTGTAATTCACTTCCGGTTTTAATCACTCTACCTGTTGGTTGACATACTTGATAAAATCGGCGTCTCATTTCCGGAATTGTCTACTCTTTTAGTAACAGCAATTTCTGTCCAATGCATACTGGGTGATTTTTGTGTGACTTCGTTGTCTTCAAAGTAATACGCGTTTCGGAGCCGTAGTTCCATCATCAGTTGTCTTCCTTACTCTGTTGGAGGTCGTGATATATTAAACACAACATATACACACGAACACGTAATACGCACATAAACATGTTAACATAGTTTGAGATGGCGAACAAAATAGATGTGCACCGGAATTTTAACACGAGTGACATAGAATTTAAAAACTATTTTATTATATTAAAAAAATATATCATAGGTAATAATAATATATTATTATATTTAGTTATTTGAAGTAACTTGATACCAAAATATTTAACTTAAATTTGATTTTCTTGAATACGTACGAAATACAATTGCATGTTTACAATTTATTAAATTTAAAAAATGATATGCGATAAATTATACCTAGTATTGGTGTATCTACACGTGAAAAATAAGTTTCATCAAAATTTGTCGTATCAACGTAAAATAAATCAAAACGTGAACTGAGACCTCACAAAAAAGTTGTATAGGGTCAGTGGTTTTGAACTGCCAGGTGATCCACACATGTGTAATCAAATAAGGTCCTGAGTTCCGTTCTATTTAATCAGGAAGTCCACCTCCACACTAGTACGGTGCAACAATTAGCTTGAGCCTGCTTCACTTCTTTCATTGGCAGTTATATTTAGCAAGACTTCTCAGACACCCCACTGTCTTAAATTGTCGTTTAGTTGTGTGTTCATAGTCTATGTGATGGTGTTCTTCTGTGTTCCGAGTGAAAAGTGTGCAATTGTGGATACCCTGTATTGTGTTGAAAAGTGTCTACTACAAGATGTTTTAAGTTAGAAATTTTGAGGACTTAATTTAACTATTATAATAGGCCCGTCTTTAGATAGTATAATATGCATCATTTACAGCTTAATTCTGTTTAATATGCTTTTACAAATACCCGAAATTTTAGGGTCATAATGTATTATGATCCTATTTGAAACACTTTGGAATAAGTGTTAGACAATTATTGGGAATACATGACGATTTAGAAGGGTATGTTGATAAGTAGATTTAAATGTTTAAAAGGTCAAATACACAAAAAAATGTAAATGAACATATCGGAAACATTCGTGATATAGCATTTGCCCTCGTTTGTATCTATTGAAACCAATACACAACGTTTCAGTGTATGAATCAATTCTCGTTTTGTCACTTGATAACGGTGGTTGATCGATATTCCCGAAACGTCGTATTAGTTGTATATGCAGTAACGAGGAAAATGTTCGAATAAAGTATATTAATAATTTGAACAATCCGACATTAAGTAATAGCCTTATAACATAATATAGAAAATTGATATACCGGTAGCTAATTTGGTAAATTTGCACCCTCAGGGACTCACTTCAAGTGAGTACTGGAGTGGAAATCCCGAAGGGTCTAGCTTGGTCTACGTCTTTTCATCCTTGGGTTAGATCCACCTCTTTCATCTTTCAGATCTCTCGTGACCAACTTTTATTCTTTTCCGACGTTAATGCTATTAGCGTATTTAACTAGATAACGAGACTTGATAGATACTCTCGAAACGTTGTGTATTTGTTTTTATATACACAAATCACGGCAAATGTCGGAATAACTATATCGATAATATGAACTACCATTATCAAAAACCTTTGAAACCAGAATAACAGAAATATATTGTTTTTTGTTCGTTTGTTTTTTCTTAAAAATACATTTTTTAAACATCGTATTTAGATATCAAGTCTAAATTTGGTATATTACATTGGTTTAACTCATATTTACAAAAAGTTATAATTAAAAAAAAAATCGTTTCAAAATGGCGTTCGTTTAACATTGTTTTATATCAAGTAACTCGAGAAACTGTCGATTTTACAAAAATTTAAAAGAGAGAAATTCTATTGCTCATGTAATTGTGAACGCAATTATAATTTCCTTTTTATACATACTTTTGTGTCTGTCAAATGTAGTCTTTGTTTGTATTTTCTTCTATGTGGCTACATGTTTCGCTGCCACAGGCAGCATCTTCAGGCCAGCTATTATGTCCATAAAACACTCACAATTACACAACACTTGTAACATATATATTTAAAATTGTGTAAGATATTCGTAAAGTATGTATAAAATGAAATATATGTAGTTCTAAAGCTGTTCAACAATGAATATAATTTTCTTTCACATACGCAGGTATATTATGTAGTTTGGTAATCTCAAACAATTCCGACCTCCGTATTTGACTGATCTTGCAGTCCGTCTGTCGTCTTTTCGTTGTCGCTTCTACGTAACCATGGAAGCTGGCATAAATATTTAGAACGAAACATGCAATTACCTTTAATGTGCTCGCATAGAACCCATTTGAAATTCAGAAAAATAGAACTGAAAATATCAAAGTGGCAGACATTTTAAACAGTTTTTTTGTTCATATCTCGTGAGTTATTCAACATATAACACATTAAATTAGATAACATTTGCAGATTCCAATTCATGTAAATGGTACTCACCCCAAACCATTGTAAAAAATGTAATTTCGAATCCAGACCTCTCAATAAAATGTTATAGTATTATTCGTATTATTGAGAGGGGAGGATTTAGTTTTCTTCCTTTTTAAATTTTACCCTGTGTATTTTTTATTAACGATTAGTTAGTATGGAATGGTTTTTATGTGTTTTTATAAAACAAACTTTTAAACTCTTCGCTTGTTTCGCTTCTATCATAAACTAAACCGTACTTTATTGAAATTGAGCTTTTAATGACACAAAAACTTACAATAAATTTGAACACGTGAGTTTAGGTAATTAATACTTTTCACAAAAAATTGGCCCTAATAGGTAAAGTTGCTTTGAGAAGTTAGGTCTTTTATAATAGCCACATAAGGGATTTTTATATTGTTTATCTATATCTTAAGAAACGACTTTTGTGCTGAAATGGTCGATGAGTACGTTTGGTTATAGGCTAACATTTAAACTAAATATTATCACAATCGATAGAGCCGATTTTATGACATTTACTTTGTATTTAGGCCTTAGTGTACTTTAAAATTTTGTTTTATTTAAGTCAAAAGAAAAGTTGCATTTTTGGTGATATGTTGACCAATGCTATTTTATTGTGTATTTGGAGGCATATTTAACCAAACTCGGAATTTTGTGTTTTTGTCAACCACTAAATTTGGAATTATCGAAAAAATGGAGGGGCGCCTGAGGTATGGTGAAACATTCCCCACATAACAAATTTGTCATTATTTTTGAGCTGTAGCTCAATGATTATAAACTGACTTACGTCATAAAAAAACCTTTTTAAAAAAAATATATATGCTTTACGATTATATCCATCAAAAACTGAACATAAATTTTGTCCCCCCCCTTAACAAAACTTTCACTATACATGTGATTAAGTAGAGAGAACCTCACGTCCAGCTACTGTATTCTATGTGTTGTATACACTAATGACCGCAGTTATTTCTATTTCCAGAACTTTGCTGTAAATTTATTCTTCGGTCTATTGACATTGAACACATGGCAGACAGATACTGTGCACTTCCGGTGGTCCTGGTCTGTGTTTACTTTGTAATGATTTAGTTGTAAACATAGTATTGTCATTAAAATAAAATATTGGGATACATTTCATAAAAACTAATTCACAGTACAGTAATTAGCGTACAATAGTTTCCCTTACCATTTCCCCAAAAATGTCCCTACGAAGATGAAATCGGGAAAATTCAGTTGATGTAGATAGGATATGATTTTCGATTTATTTAAATAAACTATGTTAAATTCTAATTCATACATTAAAAAAATGTATTACAAGGTGTCCAAAAGTATGGGTACGGCTTAATATTTTTTAAACCATAGCAGATAACATCTATAAACTTTGCACAGTGTTATATGACTATGTAAACTACTTTTTCTTTGATAAGCATGTTTTTGGTTCCAAGTCACAACTTAAATAAAATATTTAATTACCTTAGGTCCGTCTTGTGACTTCGTTGTTGATTGCTTCTTACATGTTTCGAGGCCGTAACCCCCTCGAAACATGTAAGAAGCAACCAACAACGAAGTCACAAGACGGACCTAAGGTAATTAAATATATTATTTTACTTTTTCTTGCTTTTACCATGACATGCCTACCATGGGGGAACGGCACACAGTGGAAGCCATAAAATCTTAAATGTAAGCATGGGTCGAGTTATACCTCATTTTAAATAACTCAGTTAGTAGAGTTGAATGCCACAATCCGCATCTCAATAGGACGATCCTATCAGAAATGGCAGCTCATAATGTAGTTTGCGATGTGTACCTACTACACCCCGCCATTTCTGATAGGATCGTCCTATTGAGATGCGGATTGCGGCATTCAACTCTACTAACTGAGCTTTTTAAAATGAGGTATAACTCGACCCATGCTTACATTTAAGATTTCCATGACTTCCACTGTGGGCCGTCACCCCATGGTAGCCATGTCATGGTAATAGCAAGAAAAGTAGTTTACATAGTCATATTACACTGTGCAAAGTTTATAGATGTTATCTGCTATGGTTTAAAAAATATTAAGCCGATCTGCTATGGTTTAAAAAATATTAAGCCGTACCCAGACTTTTTGGACACCTGGTATATATATATATATATATATATATATATATATATATATATATATATATATATATATATATATATAGTTACTTTGGATATTGAGGGAACCTTAGGTCCAGGTATCCTATACCCCAAATTAGATGTGGGTTAACAAAGAGTATCTGTGCACATATTCAGATAAAATTTAAGCGAATTTTGTAAAATCAAGTAAGCTGTTACAATGTCATACAAGACAGGTAAAGCAGTCACCTATATTCGTTTGACCGTTAGGTCTCAAGAGTCAAAAGATAACACTGCATCAAGTTTCTAAGTTAATATGTATTAAGGCTCTGCTCCACCTACGCCATATTGGATTCATCTCCTATAAGAATAATGCTACACTTGAGCAGTTGTAATGATGTCAATTTTCATCTCATAAAAAAAATTAACGGAAAAGATCATTTTAAAGATCACGTGAACGCGGATATTTCCCTTTTTAAAAATTGGGATATAAATCATTAGTAGTTGAACAAATGGAGGGGACAAATCGATTTTCTATTTCGCTATTTTTGTGTGAGTCAATGAATAATATTTTGGGGAAAATTTAAAAAAGGAAAACACTCAGTGTTTTATTATCTATTACAATAAATAATGCCGCGATGTTATGTTGGTGTCAATTCGATTATTTCATTTCACTCCCGCAGAGTCTGTTGTCATTAAAACTTTGTCGTACAAAAAACACCGTACTAGTTTTTGTAATTAATATTTTTCCTCGTGTAAGAAAGATTTTGTGATATTTTGGCCAACTAAAATACGAAGAACATCCCTTTATATTTTCACATAACAGAAATAATATTTTGATTATGGTGATAAATTAGATTTAAGTCTTTTTGGTTAACACAATGTTTATTTTACGGTTTTTGTAATAAAACAGCTGTTTTAAAATTGATTGTTATTGTAAAGATTGTTGAAAGGGTTAAAATTTTCAAAAATATACAGTTGAATTGTAAGTTCCTTTAGGGCGAGAGTATTTGCAATTTTTGGTTAATTAGATCATTTGACTCCAACATCTACTTTCATCATGGCAGACATATTGTCGTCGTTAGCTGATTATTTAGAGCTTAATTTTATTTAAATAATCGATCAAATAATTTACTAGATACAACATTTCGACATGAAATGTCATGACATGAAACACTCTGTGACAGGCATTACGTTCCAATGTCATCCCGTTTATAAGACTTATTACACCCCTCGAAAGTCCAACCATTTTAAAAATTAACGAGTTTTTGGCTGTTCTTGTAATTTAGGTTAGAGAAATATTATGTGTGAATTTCACCACAGTGCTCATTGAACATTGCAAAGGGTGAAGTTAATTACGTAGAAATAGGTGTAATCATAATTCGAAACTCAGAGTTAAATGGTAAACTTTCGTTATACAGATAATTTATAAATAAATATTTCGAAGATAAGTAGTGTTATCGCCCGTTAAAAAATGGCGGTCCTAAGCGTATACAATTTTGGTTTACATTTTTATCACTATCGAATGAGTTTATTGTGAGACGAAGTTGGCTAGATGTATATATAATATTAAACAGTCTCCACGCATTTCACTCATGTCATCCCTGGGGGGCCTTCGAAGCTGTACATATGTAAAGGAGTCTCCACTATCTACGCTTGTGACAGCTGGATCTCGTAACTTCATTTTTGAGAGGTTATGTTTTGAAAGAATATTTTTGACAATAACTTTGTTATTTGTCACCTAAAGCGGTAAGGTTGGTACCATTACATTTAGAATTGAAATCTTTAATTTGTTATTTTATTTATTTTGAATACCACAGGATGTATGGATAAAACTGTTTAAATAACCGCCATTTTGACTATTTCAATTAGATTTTTCTGAATTTCACTACAGTTATATATGAGCAGACTATAGTCCCCTAAAACAATTTCATGCCTCTATTTTAATTTTTATGGCCAGTATCCTACTTAAATATACAAGGACAACTGACGGACGGCATGTCTAAAATCAGTTTTTCGGTTTCCTGAGGCTGGGAAACGTGAAGATTAGTTAAAAAACGGAGGTTGAAAGTTTTTAACGAGAGAAGACAAATTTTTCATAGACGACGGGCAAGACACATCTACGGACTAACATCGTACCCCCCCTCAAACCTTTGTCTTAACTGTTCTCCTCTTCCTGGAACTCAGTTAAAGCTTGACCATAGCTATAGTCTGTATACCATAACTTGGCGTCTGAACCTTTGGCTACCTGCGAGCGGCCGGAACCGTCCCCCCTGTCGCTCCCTTCCTCACCCAGCTGTTTCATTGATGAGTCACTTACTAGCGTTAACACTGTACTGTTTAACTCTTTTATGGGAGACACAATTTTAAATTTTTTCAGCATAGTTAAAATGTTTAGGAAAATATAAGCAAATTGATACCAAACACGACACTATTCCGTTTGTAAAAGCCGCCAGTAGAAAACTCTTTACATAGCTACTTTTTGCACAATCACATACTTATTATTTACATGTTTATGTACTATTTACATACATTTGTAAATAGTCGTCTTTGATATCGATTTGCTTATATTTTCCTAAACATTTTAACTATGCTGAAAAAAATTTAAAATTGTGTCTCCCATAAAAAAGTTCAACAGTGCAGTGTTAACGCTAATAGGTGACTCATCACGGAAACAGCTGGGTGAGGAAGGGAGCGAGGGGAGGACGGTCCGGGTCCAGACGCCAAGTTATAGTATACAGATAATAAGAGAAGCTCCACTCTTTAGCCCTCTTATACTGTATCTTTCATATCTTTCGTTCTCATGCTCTTAACTAGAACACTTAAGTCTCTATTTTCCCTCCAACTCGTATTAGTATTATTGATGCTACTTCTGTAAGTGTATGAAGAGCTGCAGAAAAATTAAAACATTCTGGAAACAAATTAATCCTTTTTAGCTCTCAAACGGTTGTTGTTTATTAGAGCTACAGATCGGAAAGAAACCTTGAAGAAAAAATGACGAGAGCCAACCCAGCCCGATACAATCTAATACAAGCAGATCGCCTAAAAGAAATGCTCGAAAGTTGGTCTCTCGGATCTTGAAGGAAATGATAAATTGGGTCGTACTCAGTAGAGTACATTAGGTTTCTATATATCACTACTTCTTAACCTTGAAAAGTCTTAATTCGTTTCGCTCGTGTCAGTGTCTCGGACTCGAGGTTTAACCACGCGAAGGAGCCTCGTATCTCTAGGAATATCACATTTTCTTAGGAGGTTAGGTTAGGGTTCTTAATTACATTTTTATTATAGAGGTAAGATTGGTACCATTACATGGAGAATTGAAATCTGTGAAAGTATTATAAAATTAAGTTGTTATAAGTTGAATGACAAATCGTGGTATGAACAAAAAACTGTCAAAAAACCACACCATCATACAATGTAATGTAAGGAGAGTTTCTAAATGTAATGCCCAATGTTGGTTTCTTAGTCCTTGTAAGAAATGTACAATTGTATTGGTAGATATAGTCGGCTCGTCCGAACTGAGCAACATTTACCTGATCAGGTAATAAGTAACTTCCGAACTGAGCAACTAGCGGCAGACCTTTGACGCACGCTTGACAGATTTTGTAATGTAAAGAAATTATTCAACACTTATCATACAAACCTATTATTACCAACTACAAAATACTAAATCAGGTTAAGACTAAGGCTCTTAAAAAGTAAAAAAGCTATGGTTAGGTTAGGTTAGGTCCTATGCTTTTCTTTTAATATCATTTATTATGGATTTCCTCCCGATTCTTTGCACTGACGATGGTTCATGATTATGGCCTCCTTCACTTCTAGAGAGAATATACTCATTTCCCAGAGTAAACACTTTGGCACTGCATTCCTAAGCGCCACCCTTACTTGCCCTCCGCTTGTCTACCTGTGGGGCAAGTGGCTCAGTTCCGATGTTGGGATTAGTGTACCCTTCTTTAACCCTTTACGATCATAAAAAAAGTTGCTCAGTTCGGATGCGCCCGATATAGTATTGTTTACAACAGTTGTTACACAGGTTTTATGAATCTCGACATTTTGAGTTCGACTTTTCTGAATTTTAATAGAGGTCTATATTAGCACGCTCTTTTCCTCTTTGCCAAATTTATAATTCGTACCTTAAATTTTGTGGCTGCTATTGTGTTTACGTATAGATGGCATAGACAACGGATGGACGCCATGTTGAAACCACTTTTTCGATTTGCTGAAACGTGAAAATTAGTAAAAAAACGAAGTCGAAATTTTTTGCGATCTCCAAATTTACCTTATACTTCGGTATACTAGGTAAGGAAAAAAATTTTTAGTGAACTTCCCTAACGATTTGTAAAATTGCGTTTGTATAGTAAATTAAACTATAATTAGATCAAAATTATGAAATGTACTACACATATATATAAATTTACGGAGATCAAAAAATGATGCCAATTAACTCTAATAACTAGTATCGAGGGACATTTTATGGTCATGGGGTATCGACGTATTGATTTTTTTAATCGTAAGAGTGATAATTTTTATATTATAAATTAGCATTAAAGACTTAGTTGCAAAACGAGAAAATCAGCTTACTGTGATTGAAGAGCAGACGAATATTTTATTTATTAAAAAGTCCGAATAATGTTTTAAATTTCTGCCGTTTATTCCCGTTTATTATATTTATCGTAGGCAAAATGCTAGCTAGCAATTAATTCACAACAGCTGATATTGTTGAACAGCTGATATGAAATCATATTGAGGTTAGGTTACTCACGACATTCAATTTTAATGCGTAGACTTTCTGCGCGGTACCAGTTAGGTGGTAAGTCTATTAAAACATAGCCTACAAATTACCCTAGCCTACATACAGAACTCGGTAATTATCAAGAAGACATCCTCATTTGATTCTGTAACATATTGCAGATAATTACATGCTTGTAAACATCGAAGGTGGACAAGTCTTGGTAGTCTGTAACCTTGGTTAATCAACAGGTGTACCAACATAACAACATTAAATGTACGACCTAGCTAGGTCAATGTGAAGGTCGTGTGCTTGTGAAAGTTTATAATAACAAATAAGCCCACAAATGGAGAGTGTTAATCATGGAAATGAGATCGAAATTCAGAGAGAAAATAAGAGACTGAATAGTTTTTGACTGTTGGTACGAACGAATTGTAGGGATTTATTATTTAATGGAATCGAATAATAATAAAGCAATTTATAGAAATTTAAATTACTTTTTTGGTATGGGTCATTTTATTAAAATTTAATCAAAATCATTTAACCGGTTTTTAGAAAATCGGAATTTAGAGTTTTGGTTTTATGTACGCTATTTTTAAGTTTTAGGTTATATCTGGGGAAAATTTTTTTTCGACAAATATTTAAAATGTGTGGACATGCTCGTATATTTAAAATGGTCCACTAGTCCCAATTGTAGAGTACGACACACAAACAGGCAGCGAAAATCTCTCGACATTGATTTGTTTAACCCATCCCATAATTTTTTCTATGGGACGTACTGTATATGTGAGAATTTAAAAATAATAAGGAAACCCCTTTGATTATCATATTTAGATAATTCTAAGACGATCGGGTACCTCTGTATTTAACTCTGGACGATGAGAAATTTTGACAAGAAATTCAAATATTGAAAACTAAGATAAATATTGTATTTGAGTGTTTTAAATCTGTTTATGAGCGAAAAGAATTAATTTTGATCCTAAATTACATATCTGAGGTTCCTCTGCCTTTCTTATTTTATAAGACAGTATATCATGTAGAACTTGGCGGATCGACTTGGAGAATCCTTCAAGGAAATGCTTAGCTCCCTCATAAAAATACCGAAACTAGAAACTACGAAATTCTAGAAACTATTCATAGGACTAGGCCTAACTTGGTACATTTTTCGGTATACTGTATATAATAACTTTGTTTTATAATAACTTATTTTGTACTATTTTTGTTTTCATCTGTTCACGGCCCCTCAGGGCCTCACTTAGAGTGTGTAAACGATACCGCAGTACTCTAACTAGCTCTACACTTTCAATCTAGTCTTGTGTTTGGCGCCTTTCTTTCATTTTTCCTACCAGATCTCTCTCTATCAACTCTTCTTCTCTTCAATTCCTGGCGCTATTAGAGTATTCGAAGGTAACGCTTCCATTTTACATTCTTTGTTTTCTTCTTATTTAAAAAAAAAAAAATCTTTCAAACCAATCTTGTAGGCTTACACAGTAAAAACGTAAGATAAATTAAATTTTTGTTGGTATCGTAGAACAAAATAAAAACAAAACTTCAAAGTTTTGGTAGAAAAACTTATCTAATGACAGCAGTATTTAAAAATAAATAATATGTACTTAACACGATACAGCTGACAAGCTGGGCTTATTGGTTTCATATTTCTGCTGTTGTTTTTTATATCTCTTTGTTTACCAACTTTGAGTTTGGGTGTTAATAAATTTTGCGAGTCAGCTGCACAAAATGAGTTATTATAAGTTTATTTGGGACCTACAAAATCTACCATTTTGAAAAATTTTCACTTTTTATTTTTAGTAATATCGTATTCAATTAAGTACTAAAACCTTAGTTCATTTGCCTAATTTGACTACAATTTAACTAAAAACACCATTGTTAGAGTTTATATTTTGAGGTTATGTTTTAAACTATTTGTTTTTCCATTTAAAATTTTTTTGGTCCCAACTATTTGTAAAATCAAATACCAAATTTGACACAAATTGCGACTTACTCGCACAGTGAGACAAAAAATGGTGATAAATTACTTCTATGAGCAGGGTCAGTGGACATTTTGTAGTAACACGTGTCGCGGTTTCCACGAACTATATCGCAATAGACATCCTTTAATAAATAATAAAACAATTGTAAAGAAGTACTTTTCGTTTATACAACATTAGTATTTGGTCATATGTAAATTGTAATAACAAAAGTCGTTATTACCTACATATGTGACATCATACCTCTTAACTATGCAGCTCTGAAATTATTTTTAGCATTATTATTATTACTTGACCGATAAGCTTGCACAGTAGATTAAACAAACCTAATCTATCAACACTTTGCTCTTATCAGCCGATATTTCAATATATATGTGACGTCATTTCACTGAAATGCAGATATCTTGTAATCAAGGTGTTAGTATTCGAGTTGAACATTTAATAGTTGGAAACGCTGTGCGTGAGTACGAGTGATTTGCGTGTGGCAAAACAGACGGTTTAAAAATAACGCGAGACAGATTTAGAGCGTTCAACGAAGCCGGGAGAGAACTGCAGTAGTGGCGATAACGTGATGTGTAGTGAGAACAATGTCTAAGGAACGTAAGTGGTGGGGGATGCCGAAATCCTTATCCGGGTTTTCAATTTGGAGGATTTCAAATCCGTTCGATAACAGTGAAAAAAGTGACGACTTGAATGACGATGAAGAGTTAGGTGAAGAGAATAAAGTATTGGACGAGGAAACGATAGATACGCCGGTGAAAACGAGAAGAGTAACTAGAAGTCGCAGTAGATCGTCTAGTTTATCGTTTTATAGTAAAAAATCTAGTGAAAGGCAATCGGCAGAGGTAGACAATGTTGACGAAAGAGAAACAAAGTTGGAACCGTTTGACGTACCGCCGATCAGTTTTTCATTTTTTAACGATCGCGATGACGATTACATTGTTGTGGATAACTCGATAACGGTCGAGAGGAAAACGGACGTATTTGATAACGAAGCGAGTGTGTGTAATGTAGAAAAAAGAAAATCTGAAATATTAACCGTTTTGGAAACGTACGACGACAGAGATGAATGCGACGGTTCGTCATTAACTGGTGATGTTGAGTTGGATTCAAGGTTGAAAATAGTCCAAGATAAAGAAGAAGAAAAAGAAGAAGTGAGACACGTAACCATGGTTACGTTGACTGTTAAACCGGTAGATTACGCTAACGTGTTGGAAGTGACGCCTGGTTATGAAAACGTGGTAAAAGAGAATGATTATGAAGTACTGAATGATAAAATAGAACCAGCTTATTCTTATCCTCGAAATTCAGCACTTCCAATTTATGCTTGTATCGATAAGAAACCAAAAGATTCAACATTGGATTCTAACACTTCGAAAGATTTGAAAGAAGCATTGCCGTCAGTTCCTCAACCGGATTGGGATGAAATTAGCGAACATGGTACTGATACTAATGCGGATTATGCAGAGTTGACTACACCAGAAGTCCCGAAAGAAGAACAAGAAATTAAAGAAGTTGAAGAAAAAATAGACGAAGTTAAAGAACCGGAAGTTAAGAATGTGTACGAAGACTTGGAATATTGTCAGCACAGGGCTGATTTAAGGCCTTCTTTAAGAAGAGTAACACTGTTGAGGTACAGAAGAGCACCATCTGTGGGTAAAGTTAGAACTAGGTTAGGTAAAGCGTGGAAGAAAGTTCGTTGTTGGTGGCTTGAAGAAAAGATAAAGTTGGGCGAAGTGATACTTAAACATAATGTTAAGAAGGAAGAGCAGACGTTACCTATTGAAGTGGTTTCTGAGGAGGAATCTCCTTATCAAGAAAAGAGTGAGGATAATTTGACTCAAATCGCAGAAGATGAGGACATCTATGTGGGTTTAAAAAGTGATAGTGAGGATGTACTCAGTTTGGGTGAGGATGTTGCGTCTAATTCTTCCACTACACCTAGGAGGTTTGTCCGGAGGAGAAATTTAACGTCCCCAGGGTTGTCCAGATCTTCTAGTATTGCTGCATTCCGTAGGAGTAAATTCTGTCCAGAGGTAAGATGATTTTAAATTTATATTTTCTCAATTTGAATTTATTTACAGGTGATTCTGAATGCGATGTCCTAAATTGTTGTGTGACTTTATTGTTTGTTCTTGTCTAACTGTAATATACATTCTTTAAGTCCTTTACTTCACATAAAATATTGTACTTGATGATCTGTCCTTCTGGTTGACTTTTTTCTTGATTTCAATGACTTAGAACCTGATAATTGTATAATTATAATAATAAAAACTATCTTATAAAATCGCGTCTGGAATTTGTTTGTACAGTTCAGATTACAAAATACATTATTATTTACTGAAACAGAAAAAAAGATTTTCGATAATCTGTTTATAAAACCAGTTGACTTTTACACACTCCAGTTTGCCTTCAGTGAGATTGTACTACTCAATCAAATTATTTAAATAAAGGTCAAACTCATTAAACTTGTAAATAAATACTCTTATTACTTTAGATAACCGTCATGGTGGAAATCAAATTTATGTTGTTTTTCCACCACGATTTTAATACAAGTAATCTGTTAACACAGTATCTTGGGTGTTTCTTCACCCTTTTGTTCTTGTAAACACATTACGACTTGTGGGTCATGTAACACATAATGTTCTTAGACCGGGAAGAAACAGTAAAATAGCCCGTAGCTACTGTACACTTGAATAAAACACAGTTCACAGAGAGAAATAATAACAGTTATATGCTTTATGGGTGGCTTGTTTCTAGTATTTTGATTGTGATCACAGTAGTACTAAATGGTAAGTTATATCGTTAATTTTATGTAACTAAATAGATTGATCTATGGTATGGGTTGAAGCTTAAGGAAAATTAAGTGATGGTTTAAAAATTGGTGTCGATTTATCCGTTTTGAGTACAAAAATCTGTTTTTGAAATTGTGTCTGTGTATTATCTGCCGTATATTCAACGCTATACATCACAAACGGTTGGACAGATTTTAACCAGTTTTGGAATATTGGCATATTTTGGCCATATCTCATCACTCTTTTTTATTTGTCCCATAATTAAAAATTTGAAGGTAGATACAATAAGACGAAAATATAATTATTATTCCGGTAAATAAAATACCAAAAAATTGGCTGTTGTAAAACACTTAATTTCCTATAATCAGCTCCACCGATTTCGTTCAAATTTTAGTGAAATGTGAAGTTGTAAAATCACTAGTTGAGTTGTAAAAAAACTATTACGGTTCATGAATATTTTTTAAATTAAATTTTTGTTTGGAACTATACGAAATTGTACAACAACCAAATGATATAATATAGGTAAGGGAAAATACATCAATATTATTATGATTATTGATCATTAGCTAATATTTAGTGATGCTGATCAGAAGGTCTACATCAAGATAACTGAAGTCGTTGTGGAGTGACTGTTTTAGTAAATATCGTTCTGACTAGTGGATTCTTATGGGTTTAATTTTTTTATGAAATTTCGAATACTATAAAAGTCCAATAATTTCAATGAATGGCGTCTTGAGGTCCTAGTAATTTGCCAACACGTGAAGGTGCGTTTGTGATTTAATTAGAATGCTGGAATGTTTTGTTTTATTTTGTTTGTTTCACAGCCAAATAATTGTATACCTTATGTCCAAACTGATATAACCAATATTTTATAAAATGGTAATTGTTGACGTAAAGATAGAAAAAGAATTAGAATTTAGAAAAGTTTGAGTCTTGAATTTAAAGCCAAACACTTTGTTTTTTTTGTGATAAATCCTCATAAAAAAAAAAAAAAAAAAAAAAAATGAACCTTGATCGTCGTATTTAAAATTTCGAACAAATCAAATTCGATTTACGTTGAGGATGTATTTATGTTACAGTACAAGCAAAGCAAGTTTAGGCTCTTATTTAAATATGTACATTTTTTTCATGGTTTTTTTTAAATATTTTTATTGACATTTATGGAACTAATATTTTTGATAACTACTATTTTTTATTCGTTTTTAATGTTTTGGCGATGGGAAAGTTTGTGCAATGTTTTTGTAAAGTTTATGTACTTGATTTAGGAAACATTTATTAGTGAATTGCTTGTATATAAATGCTATTTATTGCAGTTTACCTTCATGGAAATACCTCAAAAATATGAAATGTCCAACAATCCCACATTTTGGACTATTTTAAGATCATTTTTGAGATTGAATTTTTACTACATTTAAATGAAACAGGTTATGTGAATTTCACTTGGAATATGCTGAACCCAAGACTGTTAGAAAAGAAGGAATATTAAATGATAAATCCCAAGAGACTTATAAGGACGAAATAGAGTTAAATAGTCTGAATAAATTGTTAAATTCTACAAGGCTATGGTGATAAATATGTCGTCAATATACTTTAATCCAAACCATTCGTGTTGAATTTTGAGAAGCTAAATAAAATGCACGTCTTTCATTTAATTGTATTTTCATAAGCTTTATGTATTGGGCTGTGCAGAAAGACTTATAAAAAGTACTGAATGGTAATAGTCAATGAGCAAGTGCCAAATCTAAGATCACGTTTTAAAATACTTTGGCAGTTGATCAGCTGATAATTTGCTCGTCGCCCCTATCGTCTACTTACATCTTTATTTAGGAGAAGACTATAACACCTAATTTTCAAAACCAACGAAAATCTTCGTCCGAATAACCGAATTGTTTTTTATACAAAGTAAATTTTGTTTATTTGGAAACTATAAAAATTGATTTTTCCAATCATTTCCTTGAAAGTAATAAAAGTGCGTAAAACTACTCTTAGGCAAAAACAAAATTAAAAAATTACATTAAAAAATATGAAATAAAATTCCTTGGCCCTCAAATATTTTAATATCGTATGGGTTGTAATAGAACATGAGATGGTCAAGAAAAACAAGATAAGAAAGGTGGTGTCGTAAAAAGGTGGACTGACTATTCATTTCCGGATTATATACATTAAAACGAGCAAAAAACATTAAAATTGTCAAATAACATTAGTTGGAATTTCGGTTTATTACACGTCTATCCGCCATTTTGTTCTTTAAAAAAAAAATTATTACTCCAGAAATAGATAAGATACTGAGTTTACATTTGGTGTAAGTATTTTGTACGTCACGTTTTACAATTATTGTACCAAACACAAAGACATTATCTCTATAATTTTCAAATTTGCGGCCATTTAAAACTTTTAACGTCAAATATCTCCCGTTAAAACACAATAAAGGCCGTCATTTTGAAAATTATAAAAGTCAACGTGTTTGTTACACTTGTAAAATGGTTATACCAGATCTGAACTCAATATCTTATCTATTTCTGAAGATATAAGCTTTTTTTTGTAAAAGAACAAAATGGCGGATGACGAATAATGAAACCGAATTCGACTATATGTTATTTGTTATTTTTGTTGAATTTGGTGTATTTTTTAAATAGCCAGTCCGCATTTTTGGGACACCCTTTATACACATCTACGGGGCCCACTGAGACCTTCCGACTTCAAGAAAGTTGTGATATACACAATTCTGAGGTTCAGAAAACCTGAGTAAACAACGGTTTTAAACAAACTTACCCTACTGGATAAGACTCCTTGATCTACCAATACAATTTAACATTTCCTACAAGGCTCTTGCAACCAACCCCATTACATTTAGAGGATCTGTTTGTATTACATTCGGGCTGGGTAAGCACAGTGATGGCGTCTATCACCTTGTTTTAAACAAATGATAGTTTAGATGTTCATGAACTCGATATTACACCACTTTATCTTCACATTTCTATAATAAAGTACAGTAGTAAGACTGCAGTCGGCTGCGCGTACTATTACTATTTTGGTCCTGGTATTGCGCATTCTAAAAGTAGTCCTAAGCTATTACAATAAAAATTTTCTGAAGATTTACGTTCAAATAAATAAGGCAGTCTATAAATTCAATTTAATGTACGCGATTAAACTAAGAGTACCAAAATGAACCTTTTTCTGCAGTCGGTTTTATTTCGGTAGTTTACCACTTACTCGTTATTTGTGTTTTACTTCTAGTGTAGATTAGCATATTGGTGCGTTTATATTTCATCAAAATATGATCTTCCTTGTACCACATAAGATTTGCTTATTCACCATAAATACAATTTTATTTAACGTGTTTTCGTTTTTGTTGGAAGTCTTACTATGCGACTTGCTTTTAGGAAAGATCGATAAAGTCATATGTGAAAGTTTGGATCTATTTAAACACAACGCAAGAAGCGAGGTAATTAAAACGAAAGATTACATCAGTGTTGTACAAGTCGTATCTGTGAGTGACAGATGTTGTCACATTTGATAATCCAGATACTTTACATAAATTTGATAAACATCTTTAAATAGATTCATTTGACGTTCTTGCCAGATGAGTCATCGTCTGGAAACAACTGACAAATACACTGCAGGTTATAAAATCGAGAGATTTAGCGGCGGAATATTGAGGATATTCACTTCCAAGACGAATATAAATAACCGGTTAATGTATACTTCAAGAAGTGTCAGAGTTCAGCTACTTAGGGAACATATTAAATTATGAAAAAATCAGCTGAAATAGTTCATATTATTATGCTAACCAAAACTTATTAAATGTGATTATTGAACATAAGGCTGTATTAGATAATAATCAGGCCGATTAGTCACCTGCGGCGCGGCGTCGAGACTGGGTCTCTCAAGAAGAGCGATGTATTACGAAGATTTGAAATATGAAAAGAAATTTTGGTTCTGTTCGTGTAGGAGAAGGATGCGTGTATTAAATGAACTTGGTGACCTAATAAATGGTAAACACATAGTATGATTCCTAAAGTTAAGACGTTGGTGGCTAGGATATTTAATCTACATGTTCATAACCTAATATAACCTAATCTAACCTAACTTAACCTAACCTTACCTAACCTAACCTAACCTAACCTAACCTAACATATTCTTACCTAACCTAACCTAACCTATTGTTACCTAACCTAACCTAACCTAACCTTACCTTACCTTACCTAACCTAACCTAACCTAATCTAACCTAACTAAACCTAACCTAACCAACCTAACCTAACCTATTCTTACCTAACCTTACCTTATCTTACCTTACCTTACATTACCTTACCTTACCTTACCTTACCTAACCTAACCAATTCTTAGCTAACCTAACCTAACGTCATTTAACCTCGTTTGGTCCTAAACGATGTCAGATAGTCGTAGTGATAAACAAAATTTACGAGGTTCAGAAAACCTGTGTGACAAATTTCACCCTACTGGATAAAGGTCCTTGATCTACGGTGACAATTTAACATTTCCTACAAGGGCCAAGAAAACAATTAGATTTTAGAGGATCCGCTTGTAACACGCTGTATAATGGAGTGGGGGTAACTATCACAGTGGCGCCCATCAACTTATTTAGTCATTGTAACACCTTAATGACATGTCTAGGAATAAACTTAGGCGTTTTCAAAATTGTTGTTTACGTTTCATTTTATACTGATGTTCATTTTACAAAATATCAAAAACGAATTTTCGTCCTAAAACCGATCTCGTTCCAGAACATATTTTGTTTGTTATTGTACGATGGATTGCCCCCTCGCTATCTGGCAGAAAGGTTGAATTTTTGTTCCAACATTACGTGGAACGACATTATTATTTATACCAAAACATAGGCTGTCATGTTTAATAAATCGTTTATTGTGACTGTGTGTAGACTTATTGGAAAATATTAAAATTATCTAAGATCGTGTCCGTTCAAAAAGGCTTTAGGGTGTTCAGATATTTTAGATATTTTGATTTATGTTTTTCTTATTGCTATATATATATATAAAAAGGCTTTAGGGTGTTCAGATATTTTAGATATTTTGATTTATGTTTTTCTTATTGCTATATATAGAAAAATTTAAAGTTAAATATGTATTTTGTTTTAAGGTTTAGTGGAAGAGAGTAATGGTTTGCTTTACAATAACAGTATTCATCAATACTAATAATAATTAGTAAAAGTAATGATAATTCATCCAATAGGTCCAAAAGTGAAGCTTTTTAATACAAGCTCAATGTTAACTGAAAATGAGCGAAAATTTCGTAGCGAGGATCGAAAAGCTTCTTTTGGTCCAAGTGATGGACTATATTTTTCGTTATACTGCAAATAATATAAAAAAAAATTTCACAAAAACTAAAATGTTATAACCTATTTACCTTCAAATCGATGGTAACAGCTGTTTTAACGGTTATTTACTATCGAGAATATCGGTTGTTTTTATACATTCTTTACAATCGTTAATTAATTCGTATAAACGAAGTAACAGCTGATGATCTCGACCTCAGCTGATGTTTTTAGGTCATAGGACTAAAAAGAACAACTTTAGCATCTCAATGTATTGTATTGAAAACAACTGTTTTTGAAGCAGTATGACGAAAAGGTTTTTATTTGTTATTATTACTTACTAAATTTGTCAGCGAAATGTAAAAATAATAGTCCTCTCTTTCCTATCAGGTCTCTGTTGATCAACGCTTGTTCCTTTCCGACTCTGACGCTATTCTAGAGCTCGTTTTTCTTCTTATTTTGAGACTGCGAGGGATATGTTTGCATTTATAACAATAGACTTACTGAGATGAATGTGTAGATAATTATTTCGATTAACATAGATAATGATGACAACGGAGTAACCCCAGAAAGACAATCTTGGGTTAAAGTTATGTCCAACATGATTGTCAGTTTATAGACCACAGAAGGCGCGCCTCGATGTTCTACTTCTTTTGTTCAGAATGGCCGCGACTTTACTAAACTTGTTGGTATTGACATAACTAATGGATAAATCAACACAGTACAAAAATAGAATCGAAATGTTGTTACTTCTAAACTAGGACAAAAACACATCCTGTTGTTATCTTTGTCTATAGGGAGCACAATAAGTCAGAAAAAATGATGTTTTTGTCAAAAAAATCATGTCAGTCATGATCCATTCAAAGACATGTTAATTTATAGCATTAAATAAAGCATTAAAGCTAAAGTTTCAAAATTATTTTAATAACATAAATGAGCTACAATTGTTTCGCCTTGCGGCACCATTGGGCAACTAATAATTAACAAGTATTGACAACCATTTATATATAAACACCCCTTCTAAAACCGTTCCTTAACTTAGTTCATCTACCTGCTAGGTCATTCCCCCTACCCTTCCCGATTTCTCTATTGTATTTCAGTTTCATGTTACTTGTGTATATATAAATATTAATATCATATACATATATATATATATATAAATAAATATACGGACTATATATAAATATTGTGTAGCTCATTTATATTATTAAAATAATTTTGAAACTTTAGTTTTATTGCTTTATTTAATCCTTGAATATAGAGTTTCAACAAGAAATATCTGCTGCTACATTAAACATGTTATGTCTCTTTAAAAAAATTGTTAATATAGGCCTTTTAATAAATAACTCAAAATTATAATTATTCAAATTGTAAGCTCAGCAAAGTAGAACAATATTTTAAAGATTATACAACGTAAAATATAAATTTATAATTTTTTTAACTCCTACAATTTGAGAATGAGCCCAAATTGGGATTTCATACAAATTTTAAATTATCGCTCTATTATGTTGAGTTACAAGTAACTAACATTTCTGAAGTTTCCTTTTTTATTTTTCACGAAATCAAGTGACTTTTAAACCATTGAACATATTAAAGATATTCTAATGATGATGTTTCATTACAAACCCTTTAAAATCGTATATATTTGGTTCACATATCCAAAACTATAAGAATTATTACAAAAAACTTTAAATCTAAAATTAATCTTTTTATAGAATTTCTTAAATAAGATAAATTTAACAAAAATTTCTTTAAAATCTGTTTAATGGATTTCCAGATATGTTTTCTGTTTTATGCTTAAATATACTAAAAATATGCATTAGACACGTTAGTCTTGAAGACACATTATTCTTGTTCCACAGTGCGGATCTCTCTTACACAAAGGAATGTCGACGTAAGTCTAGGTTATACATCGTGAGGGATCCTTTACCGCAAGACAAATATTTTCTTTAAACTTCCGTTTTAAACAATAGACAGGAGGTTTCTTTCACCGCCTCGACATTTTCAGTTTATTACTGCTCCTGCTGAGCAAATGTTTTTTGTTTGACATCTACTAAACGTAGTTTTTATTTCAATTTCTCTATCTATTATTCACGTTTCCTCATCATTTGGGTAAAGGACTATTTTAAATGGAATCTCGCGTTTTCTTCTTTTTTTTATTGGTTGTTTAATTTTGAACCAAAATGCTACAAATTAAAAACGTTATTTATAAGTCTAACAGACACCTAAAATAAAATAATTTATAAATGAAACAATAAATTACTAAGATATTCAGGTTAACCTGTCTAGAAATAAATTGATTATTTTAGGCATGGGAGTTAGTTGAGTGCTAGAAATTGATTAAAATTTTCTTTTGTATTTTAGACGTAGGGTTTCGTATATGTAGATCAAAATGTTAGGCCTTTGTTCAGATATTGATGTAAAATCATCATATTTTGGAATTATACGATAAATTCAATCCCACCCCAAAATGAGATTTATGTGACGCAATTCAAATTTTCAAATGTAAACCTTCATCGAATAATTCCTCATTTAAAAAGTTAAAAAAAAAAAAAAACTTACGCAAACTAGAGGGCATTTTATTCCAATTCAAAATGGCGACAGGTAAAATATTCAAATTTGGTAGTGTACTTTAAATTTTAGCTGTAAAAAAATATTTTAATTTTAAATTAAAAGGCATAGCAATGCAACTTCCTGGTAATACTTGTATAAACTAACAATAAACTCTTTGCTATTATAATTTTGTCTCATTATTTTCTTTGTAATTCTGAAGTTAATTGGATTTTTTGTATATTTGACTGGCCGCCATTTTTGATTGTAGTAACATATCGACCTCCACTTTGCGCGGTTATTTTCTGTTAAACAAGACATTTAAAATGAGTTAGTACTCGATGGAGTAATATTTGAAACATTTTGAGTTGTCCCTTTCCGACCCATTTTGGAGTGGGATTGAATTTAATATAAAATGCAAAAAATGGTGTTTTTTCATTAAAAATATTTCTAAAATTTGAGCTTTCTACCTTTTAAAGTTTAATACGAGTCCGTTCTCTTGTCTTAGTGAGATTGTCCTTATTCAAATTTTTAAACTGTTCACACTAGATAGAAAAAAAAACCATTAGGTTTCCTTACCTTCTCAGATGTTATTGTCGCTCAATGCTCGTTGTTAAGTCCATGATATTTTTTGTTAAATAACTCAGGTTGCCAAGCTTTTAAAATGAGCCATTGTGACACGTTGTAGAACTTACAAATATAAGAATATTTTTGATAAACATTTTTTTTTGAGTTTCGAAAGTATTCTACCTTTTTAAATATACTAACTGATTTTGGTGGTTGCCAAAACTATACAACAATACGGAAATCCGTGTTTACTAATAATATTTTAGCAACGCATTTAATAACATACGTAAAGAAATTCAGTGAGAAATATTGGTGCAAAATTATTCCTATCTGTAGCTCAGTTATATCTGATTTTCGTGTAATTTTTTATACTTGATTTGTATCCAATGAGTTAATAAAATGATATGTGAAAAAAACATTCCACTAATATTCTGAATCATCCAAAAAAACCAAAAATATTGTCACAGTCTCTTCAAAAATACTGTATAATCGACAAAGAAAAAAAATCGTTTTTATCAATTTTTACCCTTTTATAACTTATGGACGTTAAGTTAGTACGCTTTTTGGAAAATTTTAAAAATAAAATAGAATATTTGATGACCGTGGCTTAGGTTCATTTTTTTACCAGTTATTCCTGAACTATAATTTTCTTTTACTAGCAATTTAACACACTAGTCAAAATACTTCCAGTTCACAAAATTTTGACAGAAATTGGTAGATCTGATTTTGTTGACTCATGTCTTTTATTGACCATGGACAATTTTTTGATTTCACCGATACCCCCCCCCGCATCGGAATTTTTGGATTTTAGTATTTAGTAAAACCTTGTTGGCTATATTTTATAAATATCGTTGGAGCTAATTATGAGTAAATTGGAATTTTGAATTTTTGTCTTACGGAAGTAAGACATTTTGAGTTATCAAAAAAAACCTCTTCAAGATATGGCATCATTTTTAATTAAAATAGGTAATGTATTTGGGTTATAGAGAACTGTACGACAGACATTTTTGTGAGCTATGGGAATCTGAAAACTAATATTCCCTCGAAAACTCGTCATCAATGTTTTCATACTTCGTATAACATACTACGTATTTCCCTGGACGTATTAAGACTTTTGTCGTCTTCGGCGGAAGTTATTTTTCCACCCTCTGGTACACTCACTTCCTAACCTCAACCCTCTTGTTATGCCACCAATATCATAAAATACTAATATGAAAATAAGGTTAAAATAAATAAATTACAAACTACTTCATGTCATAGTCGTTGTTTATTGATTTCATAGTATTAACCAAATTTATAGGTCTTGGTATTTTTGTAAAAACATTCATAATTTCCAGCGATTAACTGAAATATATTACTGTTGTATATGCAAAACTTGGGATGAAATAAATACTTAGACCATATAGTTTTGTCGGAAATCATACCAAATAATCAACAGTTATCAGGCAGGTTTCATGCACTCAAGTACAATCACTTCAATTAAAAAATGGGGAAACTTGATAGACACTGACGTAAGATAAGTCTGGAATTATGGGAGGCGGCGTCGCGGCTGCAAAAGTGACTCGCTTCGCTTCGCAGATGTACAGTAAACCTTAAAACTATTCACAATGATATCCAGCGCTCGTAAATCGGATTCAGATTGAATTAAATAATAATGTTTGTGCTTAATTTGCTGCTTTCTAAATGTTTGTATACTATTTGCAAATTTGTCTGCTCCTTAATACTTACCTCCCTGGGTAACCACCCTGGAGGCCATTTGCTCTTCGGTATATGCGTGAAAGTATGTAGAAGAGAAGGGTGTAGTGTGTGCCCTTGATTGTGGTCGCCAAGTATTGCAATCAGCTGATGGACTTTCTCGTACCTGTTCCACTTCGTATTTCTGTTGCTGTATAATCAACCTTTTATTTTTACTTTCACTGATTCCATATAATTTCAAATTTTACCTCTTTACTTTTGAAAACTGTTTTTATTTTATAATTTATTATTTCACGATTTTATATATTACGTAGTATTAAACAAAATAAATGTTTTGAGCTATGCAATCTGACTGCGTGACGTTTAACACACCAATGTACAAAACCAAATAGTAAACGAACAACAAGAAATATTCCTTCTAAGCCACGATACATCACAGCATCTCAGAATATATCTATGTTCATAGCGTAAACACAGATAATGGGTATAGAAATATTATTGTAGATAAGTCTATAGATAAATAAACGATGGATTGAGACTGCACTAACTTTCTCACGTATCCAATTTACAAAACCAAAAATAATATTCGGCCCCGAAAATGTTTCGTGATGAAAATAACTACCTATTTAAAAAAAAATTGTTGCCCATATGGGAGAAATTGGTATAAAAATTCCCCTTATAAATTTTCTGATAAATATTTCTAAGATATTTGTATTTAAATATAGATTAAGTATGTTTTGATTGTGCTATAAATTCTTTCTAAGTGGAATAAAATTTTGTAACAAGATCAAGGTTCTTTGGTATATTTTTTTTTTTGTCAAATTATTCCTGAAGCGTTCAATTTTACTTGCGATGTAGCACACCGATCTGGGATAATGATCTTCAAATTTTACTTGGTGGTATTCCATTTTAAATAAATTAAAACAACGATTTTTTAGTTAAACCACAATATTTTATAAACCACAATAAATAGTTTAAACAAAATCATCAGAACCGAGAAACTGGGTGTTTTTAATTCATCTCCTTGACATTTTTGTTTTGTTTTTAACCGATAACACCCAACCTTCATTTTTGAGGAGATGACAATCAATACCTGATGTGTAAGCTCCTTAACGGCAACATTCTAGCACAATTTAATTAAATCATTAGACCTGATTTACAGATAATCGTAGTTTTTTCTTATAGCATCCATCCCATATTTTGAGTTGTTAAATACGCGAAGAAAAATCTCGAGATATGTTTACAAATTTTACAACCTCCAAGTGTGTGCTCCTACAAATGAAAGCTAGTTGATAGTAGCCATCATGGTACTTACTCAGTCCCATCATACAAAGTAGTTAAAGAAGATTCTCTAAACGTAATATACAAAAGTTGGTCGTTGGGCCTTGTAGGAATTGTTAAATCGTATTGGTAGATCAATGGGTTTCAATGGGTACGTAGTAGAGGGTAAGTTTGTTTAAAACAGTTGTTACACAGGATTTCTGAACATCGTACCACTACTTTCCTTACAAAGTGTATACATTAAATTGTTATTAAGCTTTGGTCGTATCGGTGACTCTGCCACCCCGATATTCGTTACTATACGAATATCGTATTTTCTTAGGAGGTCATTGTAGGAAAATACATTTTGTACACTAACTTCGGCATTCCTTATCGTTGGTACAGATATAGATTAAAACTCGACTACAAGTTCTCACAAAAATTATGTTTACATAATCAAACGCGTTTCAACGATAATGTCACCATCCTCAGTGATGTATGAGCTACAATAACTAAACTATAACTAACCTAGGACTGTAACAGTTTTAGTTTAGTTAACACTTAAACCATAACGATATGGAAGGTATTGATATGGAAGGTATCGATATGGAAGGTATCGATATGGAAGGTATCGATGTGGAAGGTATCGATATGGAAGGTATCGATTTGGAAGGTATCGATATGGAAGGTATTGATATGGAAGGTATCGATATGGAAGGTAATGATATGGAAGGTATCGATTTGGAAGGTATCGATATGGAAGGTATCGATTTGTAAGGTATCGATATGGAAGGTATCGATATGAAAGGTATCGACATGGAAGGTATCGGATATGGAAGGTGTCGATATGAAGATATCGATATGAAAGTATCGATATGAAGGTATCAATATGAAGGTATCAATATGTCAATATGAAGGTGTCAATTTGAAGATGTCGATATGAAGGTGTTAATATGAAGGTATCAACATGAAGGTATCTATATGATGATATCAATATGAAGGTATCAATATGAAGGTATCTATATGATGGTATCAATATGAAGGTATCAATATGAAGGTGTCAATATGATGATATCAATATGAAGGTATCAATATGAAGGTATCAATATGATGATATCAATATGAAGGTATCAATATGATGATATCAATATGAAGGTATCAATATGAAGATATCAATATGATGATATCAATATGAAGGTATCGATATGAAGGTATCAATATGAAGGTATCAATATGTCAATATGAAGGTGTCAATTTGAAGGTGTCAATATGAAGGTGTCAATATGAAGGTATCAACATGAAGGTATCTATATGATGATATCAATATGAAGGTATCAATATGAAGGTATCTATATGATGATATTAATATGAAGGTATCAATATGAAGGTGTCAATATGATGATATCAATATGAAGGTATCAATATGAAGGTATCAATATGATGATATCAATATGAAGGTATCAATATGATGATATCAATATGAAGGTATCAATATGAAGATATCAATATGATGATATCAATATGAAGGTATCAATATGATGATATCAATATGAAGGTATCAATATGATGATATCAATATGAAGGTATCAATATGAAGGTATCAATATGATGATATCAATATGAAGGTATCAATATGATGATATCAATATGTAGGTATCAATAAGAGGGTATCAATATGATGGTACCAATATGAAGGTATCAATATGAAGGTATCTATATGAAGGTTTCTAAATAACCAGAAGTCGATACTGGTAATGATATGAAACTCATTTGCAAATTGTAAGTGTTTGGACTTGTCCTCTTTTCATAATGTTTGCCCTTTACACAATTAAAACCTCAAAATATCCTAACCCATAATGTTGAACCGCTAGATGACTCAGAGGGTCGATAGACTGCTAAAGAAGGATTTGGCGTGGAATCAGCTGGCACGATACATGATATGCGATGTCATCTTCATGACAACTTCATTATCTGTGCAGTGATGATGGGAGCGTGTTAGCATAACAGTGCAGTACAGTGATTAGACTGTGCTGTACTGTTGTACGAATGATCGTTAACGAATCTTTTGATAAAACACTTCATAAAATACCGTTGGATTCATTTGTACTCTTGTCTTATACGTAGTATAAAGAATAGTTGTAATCAGCTAAAATCGGTTGTAATGGTTTTGATTAAATTTTGATCAAATGCGGTCTCTAAGCGCCCAAACAAAACTTATTGATTGACATTTCTCCAAAAATGCGGGTTAGTGGGTTATGGCTAAAAAAATAAAATTCGGTCATTTTTTCTATATTGCTGCCATATTGGTTTTGTCCATTTGTACCGTATTTGTTCTAAAATGTTTCTAATACAAACTCAAATAAAATTTACTTTTTATATTCTAAAATGCTGCTTCAGGAGTTAATGTAAAAAACAAAATGTAGCCTATCTCCAGTATGCTATGGAAACCTTATTTCTAAAAACTGCTCTACAGATTTTGAAGAAGAAAAAAAAATTAATAATCCAAACCAATATTGCGAATAAAATAAAAATAAAATTACGATTTGGAAATACAGTAGTTGGCAAAAAATAACGGATCTTGGCCACGTGATCTCTCTCTCTCTCTCTCTCACCTGTTGTGAAGATGCGCATATTTATATCACGCGAAGGCCAGTGTGTCTGTCTTGCTTAATTCTTCTCGTGAGAATCCTAAAACAATATGTTTTAATATGGTATTGTGTTTTGCCAAGTGTTAACATTGTTATTCTTTTACTTCCTTCAATGTGTGTTTTTTTGTTTGTGCTCTTCTCAACTTATTCTCACGAGTTTTATTTGTTCTTAATATTAATATTTCTGACTTTCGAATTTTTATCCTTTGTAAATTCGTTCTCCATAATTAGGGAGTTAACGAAAATTTAGCAATTTAAAGTTTCCTTGCGAAAATGCCGACACCCACGGTCATGAAATGTCACTCATCGTCCACAATGTAAATTTTATTTTATTGAAAAATATTTATCTGTTTATTTATTACATAATCAATTCGTTCTTTCGGTGATGACAAATTAATATTTTCAGCTTAAATATATATTTGCCAAACGGTTTCAAGATATAATTTCACCATAAGAAGAACACGTAAATAAGTAATTAGCTAAATAAATATAATACAATTTTTCAGTATATTTTGTGATCTCCATTTTTGTCAACAAAAAGAATTAGTGTGGAGTACACTCCATATATACCATGTCTGCTCTCTCTCTCTCTCTCGCTCTCTCTCTCTCTCTCTCTCTCTCTCTCTCTCTCTCTCTCTCTCTCTCTCTCTCTCTCGCTCTCTCTCTCTCTCTCTCTCTCTCTCTCTCTCTCTCTCTCTCTCTCTCTCTCTCTCTCTCTCTCTCTCTCTCTCTCTCTCTCTCTCTCTCTCTCTCTCTCTCTCTCTCTCTCTCTCTCTCTCTCTCTCTCTCTCTTTCTTGTTTTTTTGAACATTTTATTTTCATCCGTATTGCATTATAATGTTCTAGTAGCTTTTTACACTAAGAGTTTTATGTTTTTGGTATACATTAGTTAAAATTAGTGTTACCCTACCCATTTTCCATTTTTATAACCAAAAACCCCACGTCGTTCTTTAATTTTGTTTAGTTTTGGAAATGGATGGGTTTTTGTAAATTCAAGGTTTAAAATTTAAAATGTAATTCTACTTAAAAAATGTTTTTAGCAGGTTAATTTGAGTTTAGTTTAGGTTAATTTTTGTTATTTAAATTTTTAATTTTCAATTGAAATAGTATAACTTCTGTTTCAAAAAATGTTTTGGACAGGTTATCGTCATACTTGACTGCCCAGTTTTAATTATCATAATCAAAGTTCAAAAAATCGTTACGTTAACTTTAGTTTTGATTATAAAAATTAATATTAGGCAAGTAAGTGCGAAGATAACCCGCTAAAAAATATTTTTTCCAAGGAAGTTATACTGAAAATTTTAAACTAAAATTGAATTACAGAATAACAAACACACAGAACACAATTCACACAAAAATACGCCTAAGTATCAGACGCGTTTCAACGACAAGGTCGTCCTCTTCAATGATACACGACAAGGTCGTCCTCTTCCTCTAAACCAATCAAACTATAACTGTTAGTTATAACTGTATATCAGTTATAGTTTGATTGGTGTAGCTCGTATATCACTGAAGAGGACGACCTTGTAGTTGAAACGCGTCTGATACTTAAGCGTATTTTTTTTGAGAATTGTGTTCTGTGTGTTTGTTATACTGTATAATTTTTCTCATAAATCAAGCTCAACATTTAATATAAAATTGAATTAATATAAATTAACCTTCAAATTGGCAATAGTGAAATTACCGCAGATACATTTTCAATAAAAATTACACTCAAAATTCGAAACTAACCATGTATTTGAAACTGACGATATGTGGTTTTGAAATATGCAAATTTAAGTTAGACTGGCTAGTGCGATTGTA
This sequence comes from Aphrophora alni, assembly GCA_963513935.1. NCBI lineage: Eukaryota > Metazoa > Arthropoda > Insecta > Hemiptera > Aphrophoridae > Aphrophora > Aphrophora alni. Next base: position 24,348,173 of record OY740772.1, on the reverse strand, counting down.
GCCTCTTCAATGGCATAAACGACACTGCTTTAAAATTCAAAACAATTTATGGTTTAATAAAAAATACGATTGATATCTGTTAAAATAAAAATATTTCTTAGGGAGACTAATTTCAAGAGGGTCAGAATGTGGGACATCTCCGCCTTACGTTTGCACAAAGTTTGCAATTAATTGTTACAATGTTCAATCTTGATCATTTAATCAAGCTAAACACCGTCCTCCATCTTGTCTATTAATGTCAATTGTTGTATTTAACCTCAGATTAAACAGGTTAACTTTAGGTCATGTAGTGAGGTCAATCAAGACTCCTAGATTGATAGATCATAGTATTTGAGTCTTTGAATGAGTAGGGATGCAAGAGACATTCGATCTGTGGTTTCAATTTATTTACAGTGTGTTTTTTTTTATAAGTGGAACATAGAAAACTTTATTTTAATTACAAAAAGATTGAGATAGTTTTTACACTCTCATGAATACGTAGTATAGAAAGGGTTGTGTGATACGGTAAAACAATTATTTTTAGTTTTTATGAAAATATCAGTTTTGACAGAGATTTTTTAAAAATCTTTAAAGGCTTGAAATTATTCTGTGCAGTATTAAATTAAACAAACTAGTTGACCGATTTAGATTACATTTGATAAATAGTCATATTTTTGGACGATATGGATGTATTTTATTTCATTTTTTGACTCAACATTTTCTGGTAGCCTACCTACTTTAAGACCAGAAAACAAAACGTCAATTTTCTAAAATCGGCTTTCACAATCTCCCAAAAATACCTGTTATGGTATTGGTTAATAAGGGGAAATTAAGTATCGTTGTAAAAGTTTGAATATCAAAAAATCAGTGCAAGCGATTTTGATAATATTTTGATGAGGTCTATTGTTCAAAGTAATGTGACAAACTAAACCAAATTCTATATTTCTTGAATCATTTCGGAGATAACACGAAATGATCCTATTATTTTCTTCTTGTTAAGCAGATTTTCAGAAAATCTAAATATTGTATTTTGGTCTTATATCAGATAGTCTCAAATTTATAATATTTTTAAAATAAAAAATAAAAAGCATCAAAATAGTGCTAAAGTTTGACGACATTCTAAATTTTAGATTTATTTCATAATTATATGTGGTTTAGCCAGATATTTACCGTCATCTGTGTATATACAAAGCTAATACACGACGTTTCGTAACTATAAATCAACCTCCGTTGTCAACTGATAAATTTAAAATGTAAGAAAGGCCTAGCCTTATGTCATGTTGGAAACTAACGCTAAACCCACTACTCTAAGAAAGGAAACCAGGGCTGAAGCTAGGTCTAAGCTGTCAAAATAACCATCACGAAATACAATCACAAGTGACAGAACTACACAACACATGAAATGACAAACACCAACTTGTATGTAGTCTTTGTTATTTTGCCTTAGCCTTGGGTTTCTTTCTTAGATAACCAGTTTTAATTTCCAACATAACCCAAGGTAACTAGGATATATTGGCTTTTCTCACAGTTTAAGATTATCACTTGATAATGGAAGTTGATTCATACTCTCGAAACGTCGCAAATTAGAGATTTATATAAACTAATGATCGGAAATGTCCGAAAAAACTATATTAATAATATAAAATTTGATCAAAATCGGTCCTTCCGTCTGGACTGTAACTCACCCATGGCAAATATCTGACGTCGTTCCATAAACAATGCTTTGTTTTGTCCCATAGGCTTAAAATGGATATTTCCATAACTTAACACTGATTTTTCCCGATCACACAACTTTTTCTATAGACAATGTGAGTGTATGTTTATTAAATTAACACCTGTTTGTTTTAAGTTTTGCTTATAAAATAATCACACTGACATATTTTATATCTATTTGTTACTAGTATTAGCATCTACTGATTTCATTATAAAGCGATACCAGTTTTGGAATATAAAGTTTGATTTTTGTTTACTTATTTATTCGTTTTATAAATTAGTTAATTAATCTCAATAGAGTCTGAATACAAATTGAGTACAAAATGGCGGACATGGTGGCCAGCTCACTCCAGGTATGTTAATGTCAAACTGAAGGTTTTATTTATCCATTTTAATTGAAGGTTAAATAATAATTTTAAAAAAATTATGTAAATATTAGTATTTATAGAAGACTTATTATTATTACTGTTTATTGTCGCATACACATAGTGTAGACAAAGTTCATGGGGGAAAAAATCGAAGTCTAGTTTTTTGTGGATATATTTTGAGTTTCTAAATTGTTTTTGGAATGACATCGATTTTTCGTATGCAGCCCAAACGCCTAAATCGATTTTAATCAAAATCGGTTATATGGGCATATTTGGGCTATATCGCGTTCATTATATATACCATGTGTCCATAAAGTCCCAACCCCCCCCTCTTATTTATTTTATTAATGGAAATAGACAGATTTGCTTTGAGGAAAGTTTAGATAACCAAAGGAGGAGTTTTTTGAATTATAAAAATTTTCAACCCTTACCTCCAAAATGGGTTAGTTTGGGGGTAAGTCAAGAATTTTAAATAGCAACCCCTATTGAGTGATACCTCATTTTAAAGGTCTTTTCAATATAAGAATAATGGCGCAAACCAGAGGTTTCTACGTTCATCCTACCCAACATAGAACCAATAGAATTGTGAATTTTACGTTAATAATTAGACCGGAAATGTTACGAAATGTACAACAAGCTTTTGAGTCCAGAATCTATTTCTGCCAAAAAGTAAATGGTGGCCATTTCAAAAACTTAATATGAGCTAAAAAAAAAAGGTAACGCTCTTACCATACAATATAGAGCAGTTTGTAATGTAATAAAAACAACCGGAGTTTGTAGGTTAACTTTCACAACTCAAAATTGGTTGCTATGTTGGGTAAGATGAACTTAGAGACCTCTGGTTGTGCCATTATTCTTATTTTGAAAAGAACTTTAAAATGAGGTATCACTCAATAGGGGTTGCTATTTAAAATTCTTGACTTACCCCCAAACTAACCCATTTTGGGGGTACGGGTTGAAAATTTTTATAATTCAAAAAACTCCTCCTTTGGTTATCTAAACTTTCCTAAAAGCAAATCTGTCTATTTCCATTATTAAAAAAATAAGAGGGGGGGTGGGATTTTTTGGACACATGGTATATTTCATTATTTCTATAACCCAATATTTTGGTAAATATCTCTTAAAGAATGTAGCGATTTACAAATTTATATAATTGAATTTTGGAGGGCTTTGTTCAAATTTAACGTTCGTTTATACTTATATTTACATAGAATAGGAAAATTAGGTGATATGTCCAAATTGGTGTTAGATCTTCGCGCGTTTCTTTTGAGGTTCTCTGATCGAAAAAACGAATTGTTTAATAATGTCAGCCTGTTTGACGTCCGTGTAATGTCGTACAGATTATACGTGTGAACTGATTTTGATCAAATTTGTTATGTGGGTTTTTATCTTAATTTTTCTGATAAACTAAAAATTTGGAGATTACTGCCAGGAGAAAAATACTAAAAATTACATTATTTTCTTAAATCAGATCTGATGTAGCTTCTAAGGATGTAAACAAAATTTGTAGGTTATCACCCAAAAAAACCGGTTCGTTATTTAGCGCCAAACAAAAAAAATCATGCATGGAGAAGTAATAAAAGAACTAATTTCTCAAAAATGTTTTTACCGATTTGGTTCAAATTTATTTACATTATTGCCACAGAGAAGTTCTGAATCAGACGTAAAGTAAATTATAGTTAATAATTATTGCCAAAAAACTAGACTGAATAATTGCCTTTAGTGTAAGCACATAGTGCAATGTTTTGTGCCATTTAATATTTTGTTTTGATTGATTTAAAAAAATTTCTCGAATTCGTGTTTTTAATGCGCCCAGTTTTAGAATTTATCTAATATTTCTCTAAATAATATATTTTCCACAGCATATGGTGTGTATGTGACATAGTTTGTGCACTATTTACTTGTATCAATATATTAATATAATTTTCTAAGCGTTATTTTTGTGTATATATATAGTGACGCAACAGCTGACCTTACAACCGTTTTAGATTTTTTATTTTCAGTCTCTCTAGTTCTGTCGACTGTAAAAGTGTGAAGACAGGAAATAAATATTTCCACATCGAACATAAGTCGAACCCTGTGTAAAATACAAACAATAATATCTGAAACATTTTCAAAGTTACCAGTATAATAACATCTGGTCCAATCAGCTGTTAAAAGTGTACTATTACATTATTTTAAGGTTATGTTTACATTATTATTCAAAATGAACGCGCAGAAAATTTGTGTAGTCCCAAGTTGTTAGATTGTAATTCTATTGTATGTTTGGTTTCAGGTAAGCTGAAAAAGAACTAAATATTCTGTACTGTAAGTACCCACAAACATGACGCATGTTTATTATCAATGTTTAATAATTTATATTTTGCATGTTGATTTGGTTTAGTCATATGTTGTAACACATAGAGTATGCACAGAGTATGGTATACGTCTTGGAACGTTTAAAAAAAACACACACACACTCTCTCTCACACACACGTAAAGTATTTTGAGCAGGCTGGATTCTTCTCTTTTAAGTCCTAAAATAAATGTTGAAAAATGTTTTTATTAGTTAAAACAAAAATTACGTTTTACTTTCTGGTTGTAAAAGTTACTGGTGATAATATCTGTTTTGATATCATCTGAGACCAAAGGAATAGTTCTGTTAATTTTCTATACAGTGATTTAAAGAAGAAACGAGTGGACAGTTTTTTATTATCTTTGATAAATGTAATTTTTTTCCTTGACCATAGGCCTATTTCCTTTTTTTATAACTCAAAAATTTATAGGTAGATGCCAAGAATCAAAACTCGAAATTGCGTTTTTCTCAAGATCAGATCAAACGATTTTGATCACATTTTGCTAAAATGTAAGCTTTAATGAATTGGACTTTATAAAAATTGCTGGTTAAGAAATTATCCTTAAAAAACAACAACAAATCATCCAAAGAAGTTTTAAAATGACACTGGTTCTTGAAATGGGTTTAGGTACAATGTGAAAATTAATGACGCAAAACAGTGTGTCAACCCCCAACTAAAGAAAAATACGGTTCAAGCAAAAAAGAAAATGAATCTCGGAAGACATATTAATTACTAGATTTTATTGAAATACGATTTGTGTTTGGTAAGAGTTTACAAGGTGTCACAAGGGAATCGTGTTTAAGTTTTTTCAAAATATAAAAATATCTTTAAATATATATATATATATATATATATATATATATATATATATATATATATATGATTGAAACAGGTGTGATAGCTGTTTTATTCGATTTGCAAAAAACTTACAAAAAAACTTTAAAAAGATACCTCCAGGATTACCAAATTTTTCCATAACATGGTGGTCAGCTCTAAATTTTCTTATAAGAATCCCTATTTTTATTGCTATTTGAATAAAACTTATTATTTTAAGAGATTTTTTATTCTAGAGTAGTTTTCGATATCTCTAACCGTACAGGCACTTAAGTGTTTCAAAAATTTGAAAATTCAAGCTGTTACCAGAGACGATTTTTCTTATTTTTCAAAGTTAAATTCAGCTAAAATTTAAACTAAAGTTAGGGTAAGAAATGTAATAACACTACTGTTCTTTTTATTTGTTCTGTACCAGGCTGATGAGTAACAAGGGATATCAATAGAAAACAACAATCAGAATTTTTATTATTACTAAATACACCTTGTGAATAAGGATAAATTTTAATATTAAACACTATTAATACTTGTATTTCGGCTATAACGTCTTATAAAATAAAGTCTAATACATCCAGTAATAAATACAAACTGGTGTAAGTCAGGAGGTATTCTAGATAATGGCCAGAGAAGTTCAATCAAAGGAAGTCGGTAGAATCGTCTCTTCCAAAAATGTCAACATATTTTGTGCAAACTTCTTGGCATTGTAAAATTTGCATAACAGCTGTTTTAGGGAATAAAGAGTATCCATTAACTACCTGATACACGTGTTTTGCAGAGTGTATTTTTATCCAGAAAAAATAATTAATTTCTCAGAAATGTTGCCATTTTTTGTCCTGACACGTAAGTAAAAAACAAAATGTTGCTTTTCAAACTTTTAATATATATTTTTTTATTCATTACAGTCTATCCATATTTCAATTTTAAATTCGGTTAAACTGTTTTAGGTAGGGAAAATCGACCACTTAAAACGTCTTAACTTTGTATTTGCACAACTTTGAACGCTTTTAGCTCCTGAACTGCTCTCGAGATATCGAAAAACACACCAGGATAAAAAGTCTTAAAATAATATATATTATTCAAAATTGCAATAAAAAATAGGGATATTTCCATATTGCCTTAATTGCCATAAGAAAATTAATTTAGTGCTAACCGCCATTTTGGAAAAACGGCGGGTGACTGAAAAATTTGGTAATACCTCTAGTTTTAATACGAATAATCCTAGAGTGTTACTTTTTTGTACTGTTTTGATGAAGGTGGAATTTCCATACTAATTTCCACAAGATAATAAACATGAGAAAAATCTTAGAAACAAATAAATTTATTTTCACATATAGAGAGAATTACGTGGTGGGGTAGATAATCAGTGTCGTTTTGAGAAAAACATTTTTTTGATCCACTGAGTCTAAAAATTCGACTGTCGTGTGTTTTTTGTTGTCTGTACAACTCGTGGCCCTATTTTAATGCAATTCCTGTATATAGTAATATTTTGGTCATTACTCACAATTTTGTTTTAATTTTTCGATATCTAAAAATTGAGTGTGAACTGTCAAACGAAAAAACATAAAATTATAATTTTTCACAATTGGCACAAACTATTTTGATTGAATTTTGATCAAATGTAGTCTCTAAAGACACAAACAAAACGTTTTGGTCGCCATTTCTCCAAAAATCACGGTTCGTGAGTTATCAGTAGAAATAAACAAATGTGGCAGTATAAAAGAGGTGATTTCTCAAAATCATCTCTATAGATTTCGTTCAAATTGTAATGAAATAATATAGGAAATTAAGAATAATCAACGAAAAACAAATTAATCTTGACCAACGTAAGGTTTGATTTACGCTAAACGCGTTCATGGCACCAGCAAACTTAAGTCCTATTTTAATATATAAATATTTACTCAAAGACGGCAATGGATCATTTCACTTTTTCACTGACATTTTTGGTTTTGGGTTTTAGAATTAGTGAGAAAATCTGTGCAATATTTTTGCACTGATTATTAGCGGATGAGTGTTCAAAAACATGAGTACAATGTTCGTTACACCGATTATTACACAATTAATTGGACAATAATTATCTGACCAGATCAGATGTTAGAGCGACCACAGAATATTACTTAAGACGAATAACAGCTGACAGTATAATGCTTGTAAAAAGATTGCACCGTAGAAATCATCACGATCATGACCATGAAAACTCCATAACGTCAGCAACTTAATGTCCACGGTCGCATGATCGCGCACTATGTAGGCCACGTACCATCACATACACGCAAGAGTGCCATAGTGTATTCAGTGCCGTTGTGGCATGACCTTAATTTGACCCCTAACAGTAACTCTTAATTTACACAGAACCGGACATTACTGGAGAGAAATTGCATTGAAGCTCGCACAAGATACTACCAAAGAAAGCGTAGATAATCGCATACCAATCAAGCTCAATATTTTTTGGGTTACTTAACCTACCTAATCTCGTAACTATACGAATATCACATGACCTTGGGAGGACATTTTTGACAATAACTTCACTATTTGTCAGCGTTTAGACATGAGGTAAATACCATTGGATGCAGAATTGACATTATACATTTTAATACAATTCAGTTTGTTGCAAGTTGAATTAAACACGAGTTATGAACAAAAACTGTTTTAAGTGCCGCCATCTTAACATTTTCAATACGATTAAATAAATTCTAATATGGTTCAATACAAGGCCACGATAGCCCCCAGTACCACATTTCAAAATCCTAAGTAATCGCTTTCGTGCTTACGCACAGATGACAACTAAAACAGGCGAATGGCACGTTGAAAATCAATTTTATTTTACTGATTATGAGACTTGAATATAAGTAAAAAACGGAGAACGTTTTTTTCGCGATTACCAAACTTATCCATACTGTACTTCATTTTAAGGTCTTGTTTAATAGAAAATCACTAGTAGTTGCTATCTTATTCTAGTCCAAAATGATAGCCAGTCAAATATTTCAAAACCCCACTTTATTTCAGAGTATACTCTAAAGAAAAAGAAAAATAATAAAAAATTACTACAGCAAAAATGATACTGTGCAAAGTTGCATTACCCAAAAATTTTAATTTTAACCTCAAAAATTATTTTTCAACGTTAAAATTTTAAAATACAATACCAAATTGTTTAATAATTAACTCTTTAAAATTAGTAATGGTGGCGTTTTAGATTGCTTTACAAACATTTTTATATTTTCAATATTAGTAATCAATAGCATAAAATCCCTGGTCAAAGTTTAAAAAAAGAACGTAATAGTTTTTCTCGAATAATTTTGACTCCTTATTTTTTTGTTGTTGTTTGAATGAATCTCTAGATCATCAACGCCTTAATAAAGGAAGAAAAGATCGTAAAATAAAAACTCTCGAATATTCTTAGAGAGTCAGGGTTTGACAAATCCTGAGGTAGTCAAGATAGACATGATAGTAAAGATGAAAGGGAGGGATCTAACCCAATACTACATGAAAACAAGTGTAGATCCAGCTAGGTGTCCTCAGGATTGCTAACCCCGTAGTCATTAAAGTCAGCCGTTGAAAGTCTGTCTCCTTATTATTCACCTTAGAGTAGAAGTAATTTTTTTTATTTTACCGGTCGACTCTTGTTTAGGAGTTATTTTCTATTAAACAAGACTTTCAAAATGATGGCTGTAGATTTTAAATTTTTTAGTTGTCCTTCAAAAATCCAATTTTGTGGTGGGAGTGAATTTACCTTAAAATACCTAACCTAACCTAAACATTTTTTTAAAGTTTCAGATCTATATCTTTAAAAGTTATTTACCCGTCATAGGACTTTTTACATCCAGTATATAGTATTAAAGTTTAAAACGTTACCGCAAGTAAATACATTAAAATATTTTAATATTCATATTTGTTTTGTATCCAAGTCGCAATTCATTGAAATAATATTGATTTATCTTATGTATATTCCGCCACGTGACTTATTTCTTGGTATTACAACTAACGCGTTTCAGAACATTGCTTCATCTTCAGAGTTTTTTCAATCGCTTGAGGTCGTTAAAATTCAACAAAAATCACGAACAAAACAATACATTTCACAGGCAACATATTATATACCTCGACACATAGGATTTGAGCTGTCCTAGGACATTGATAAGATGCCCATCCTATATCGCGCTGTTATGTGTCGTCTATGAAATATATTGATTAGTTCGTGATTTTTGTTGAATTCTAATGTTTTAACGACATCAAGCGAGTGAAAAAACCCTGAAGATGGAGCAGATGTTCTGAAACGCGTTAGTTGTTTCACCAAGAAAGAAGTCACGTGGTGGAATATACTTAAAGTAAATCATTGTTACATTAAAATAATGGTTGTTGCACTCTTTACTAATCAGTCAACGATCCTAAACTTCTCGTATTACATTATACAGTCGCAATACTCAGAGGTATTAACCCTCATATTCTTAATTTTCTGTCCATAAATCCTTCCGACTTTCACACTTTAATCTCGTGACTTTCTCCAGTTCTCACACTCCTGCCAGTCACTCCTAACAATACAAGCAAGGATTATAAATAACAATCACATTCTTACAGGAGAAAATTATTTTTGTCCTTTTGAAAGGATTTATTGAATATGTATTAAAAATCATTTAAAGCAGTGGACTACGTTCACACGGACAGGGTGACGTTTTGGTATTTCCTCTGAACTTTCAAATCGCTAAACAGAACATGTTGTAGCAGTCATTGAAATGGTCATTTTGCTTCCTCTGTTACTGGAAAAAATAGACTTTATCCTAACACTACTACCACAATATTTGTTTAATCACAAGGAGAGAATTAACACGTTTGTTTTCACTCGCTACGCTCGTGTCTATGGCATCGTAACATGGTCCACGTTTGTGTTGAGTATCTTTTTTAGGTTGTTATCGTGCTGTTATTGTAGACACAAAGTTTATAACACTACTGACACGTTGAAAATTGCTTTATTACGTTACGAAGCTTAAGGTTAGGTTAGGTAATTACTGGAGGGTAAATCAAAATTTAAGATAGGAATGCGATTTCAAAATTTAATTTTTCCTTAAGTTAGTTAAAACTAGTTACAAAACTTCTCAAAACTCGCGATAATCTGAAGTCATAAAAATGTAATTACGAAAGAGTTTAACTACAGAAAACCTGTTTCAAATGGCAGGCAATTTGAAATTTTCGATCTTTTTACTTACCCAGTATACTAAGTACATAGTTTTCGACCTCTGTTTTTGAAATGATTTTAGAATTGTCGTCGGTCCGTCGTCGTTATCATGTGTATTGTATGATAACGGAGACAACAATTAAATTTGTATAGGGGACAATTGTATTTGGAATGCTCATATAGAACCCTATTGATATTCAGAAAAACTTAACTAAAAATCTCAAAATGACGGACATTGTAAAGAGTTTTTTGTTCAGATTTCGTAGGTTACTCAACTTAAAACACACTAAATTAGGTATAAATTTGCAGATTTCAATTCTCCCCTTTCTGCGATGACAAATAGCGAAGTTGTTTCCAAAATTTAAATCCTGGTCTTCCAAGAAAATGTGGTATTCGTATAGCAAGGGAGCCGAATTACCGACACAACTATAGCGAATGAGGCCATTTTCACGTATATACAGCTTACTCAGCTATGGCTGAGATACTGACACATGAAAAGGTGGGGAGACTTTTTAATATATACACATTTACAAAGCACATTAGGGCCCAGCCGACGTTAAGTAATTAAATATACACAAATACGAGGTTCAGGAAACCTGTCTAAGAATTGTTTAAACACATTTACTTTAATACACATCCCATGATCTACCAATTTAATTTAACATTTCCTAAAAGGTCCTCGAAACCAATTTAAAAAAAATTAAACTTAGAGGATTTGGTTGTATTACATTCTATTATGAGGCTGGGTAAGTACCATAACATACATCTATTTGTTGTGAAATGTAGCTATTACCCCAATAGATGCATATTATGACAAAATAGGTGAGGTTAGGTTAGGGCGTTTACTCTTTAATGAAAACTATTCTGTAACAGAACACAAATTTTCAGTTGTTAAACCAGTATTTTATTTAGTATTTCATTTCTTACAGGGCTTTTCGTATTTGACCCCTTTTTTCATTGTGCTCCTCTCTCAAATTATAAAATCGACACATTTTGTTTACCTTAGAAGCTACTTGCACGCCAAATTCAAAAATATAATCTTATTTATTACTAAGTTGTTCCCATGTGAAACTACGTCATCAATTTCCTGACGTATCTATTGTGCTCTACAATAAAAATTTATCATTGAAAAATACTTTTCTGAAACTTGATAATCGGTTGTCATTTTGAAATTTTCGAACGATTCGTTAAACTGAGCCTTAGTAACGAATTATAGCAAAAGCGGACCAAAAATCGGGACATCCTTAGCGATCCTAACACTTATAACTGTATTTAGTCGCGACTAAAACATCCCTTTTTCCTCAACTACAATACTTAACCCTTTAACGTATACTTGGTAATAATAATTGTTAGAAATTTAAATTATAGTGCTTCCTTACGGAATAGGAACGTCTCTAATTTCTCCAAGATATTTTCTAAAAAGTTGGAACTCTTAAGGTGATGCGGCAAGACTGCTACCTCATAACTCTCTTTTTCAGGTGTAGCACACTTATCAATTTCACATTTCACAAGTTCCAAAGTTACAAATCCCACGTGCAAGGTCACTACCTGTCAAAACTACACCTTATAAAATAATATTTATTGATTGTGAGAATCGTGGTGTGTGGTACAAGTGGAATTGTAAGTCATAACTGCTGAATTTAGTAGTGGAATGTAGGATTCGTGTCGTGATCATTTGTGAAATGTGCAACGGGTTTGGGACTCGTGCTTGAATGATAGTTTTAGTTGTCATCTATGATACAAATAGTTGTTGTATCTATGAGAATCTATGTATATTGTGTGATTGTATATCATGCGGCACACCGTTGAATCATTTTAATGGGTGAATTTCGGCAAAAAGCCCAATATAGAACTCGTGTAGTTTCGCGTTTGTGAAGATTTTAAGTCGTGAAGTTTTGAAGTCGTGAGATTGTAACTCATGCCAACGCATCAATCATGATACTAAGTAAAACAAATTGTCCAAGTCGGATAATTAAAAAAATATACTATTTTTAACTATGATTTCATTGAAGGTTAAATCGCAGTAAATATGTTTATTACATAAACTAAATATATAAAAAACAGTTAGGCCTATTTATAACGAAGGAATGCTGAATAAACCTATCGCTGTTTATATAAGTAAATCAAACCCTGTGGGTGTCTCATTACAATATTATGGACATTGCATGCATTACTGTATCATTGCAAATAGTTTATCTATTATTCATCAATGTTGAGGTGCTACCTAATAATCCCGCGCTGCGTTTCAAACACCTGCGTTTCATCTGATTTCAAGGATTGGTTCAGTGCGTCTTAGAACATGTGTTGTAATTACAATCTGCATAGAAACGCCTACACGAGAGATGTTGTAATATTCCCAACTCTTTTTATGTATTTAGCACTGTCTTTGGCTCGCAGTATGTGTAAATAAGTTGTCTCATGGTACTTATCCAGTTCCACAATACAATGTAATACAAGTGGATTCTCTAAATGTAATGCTCAAAAGGTGGTTTCTTAGGCCTTATAGGAAATGTTAAGTTTTATTGGTAGATCAAGGGGTCTTATCCGGTAAGGTAAGTATATTTAAAACACAAGTTTTCTGAACGTCATAATTGTGTAGATCATACTTTCTTGACGTCCCGTCTAGGCCCCAACGGGCCTTATATATATATATATATATATATATATATATATATATATATATAATATAATTCCCCACTTTCTTCGTTCATCTCAATTTCTCGGTCATAGAGGGCCTCTAAGCTGTACATTTATGAAGGAGCCTCCAATAGCTGCGCTTGTATCAACTCTCTAGCCTGCCTGATCTTGAAACTATATGAATACCACATTTTATTGGGAAGTCGTGGTTTGAAATTACATTTTTGACAATAACTTGGCTTTTTGCCATCTTAGAGATGTTGGGTTAGTACCATTACATGTAGAATTAAAATTTCCAAATTAATATCTAATAGCGTGTTGGATAACATACTAGATATGAACAAAAAACTTTTTTTTAAAAATCACCAATTTGACGTTTTCAATTCAATTTTCTGAATTTCTAAATCGATTTTACATGAACAGACTCTAGTTCCCTACACCAAATTTTATGTTCTTATCTTAGTTTATGTAGCTGAGATCGTGATTATGTACGACAACAAACTATGATAAAGATAACAGAGGCCATGAAACCAGAAGATCAGTCAAAGAACTTTTTTTAAACCCAAGTATCTAAGTCACAATTATAATACAAATAATTATATTTTGTTCTTACCTTCTGTGACTTGCGTATATTTGAGGCGTTTCGGAATTTATTCCATCTTCAGACAATCGCTTTTAGGAAGTATCTATCACATTAAAATTAAACACACAAAAATTAAACATTGTAAAATTGAAAAACACGTAATTTAGACTGGGCGTTAAAATGTCAGGTACGTTCCAAGGAACCTCGGAATCTACTCTTCCACGAGAATAATTATCTTGAATGAGTGTAAACCCTAACGGGTCTCATAAGTATGTGTAAGGAACGTTTCCACTCGCTTCGCTCGTGTCAGTGTCAACGGGTCTGAACGCTGTATATATGAAGAACACTTCACGCGCTACGATCGTTTCGGTGACTCAGCCCAGCCAGATCTCATTTTCTTGGAAGATTAGGTTAGGTTAGGTTATGTTAGGTTAGGTTAGGTTAGGTTAGGTAAGGTTAGATTAGGTTAGGTTAGGTTAGGTTAGGTTAGGTTAGGTTAGGTTAGGTTAGGTTAGGTTAGGTTAGGTTAGGTTAGGTAAGGTTAGGTTAGGTTAGGTTAGGTTAGGTTAGGTTAGGTTAGGTTAGGTAAGGTTAGGTTAGGTTAGGTTAGGTAAGGTAAGGTTAGGTTAGGTTAGGTTAGGTTAGGTAAGGTTAGGTTAGGTTAGGTTCGGTTAGGTTAGGTTAGGTTAGGTTATGATAGGTTAGGCTAGGTTAGGTTAGATTAGGTTAGGTTAGGTTAGGTTATGATAGGTTAGGCTAGGTTAGGTTATTATAGGTTAGGTTAGGTTAGGTTAGGTTAGGTTAGGTTAGGTAAGGTAAGGTTAGGTTAGGTTAGGTTAGGTAAGGTTAGGTTAGGTTAGGTTTCGAAATTACATTTTTGTCAATGACTTCGCTATTATTATCCTACAGATACATGCAGAATTAACGTCTGCAAATTTTGTATCTAATTTATATAATTTTCGTTTTAATGCTTCAAAAACAGCTGTTTCCAATACATGCATTGATATGCTAAAGTTGTTCTTTTTAGTCCTAGGACCTAAAACATCAGCTGAGGTCGAGGTCATCAGCTGTTGCTTCGTTTATACGAATTAATTAACGATTGTAAAGAATCTATAAAAAACAACCGAGACTCTCGATTGTAAATAACCGTTAAAACAGCTGTTACCATCGATTTGAAAGTAAATAGGTTCTAACATTTTAGTTTTTGTGAAATTGTTTTCTTATAATATTTGCAGTATAACGAAAAATATAGTTCATCATTTTTCCTTGAGCTCGTTAAACTTAAGCCCGTATTGAAAAGCTTGACTTTTGGTCCTAGTGATGAAATATACTAATAAGTTGAAAACAAAGTATATATGAACGAAAAACGTTTTAAAATGTCCCCCTTCTAACATTTAGATTTCGTATTTTCTTAATTTTTATAGGGTTCGTAGCCTCTATCGGACTTAGGTACAGACGACAAGGATTTCCACGATGGATGTTTGGTACGTCGAAAATCTTTGGCTTCCTGAGGACTTGGAAGATCAGTCAAAAACACAGGTCGACAGCTTTTGGGATTACTAAACTTACACCATATTTGAGGATGCAATAATAGTATCTCATTTAGTTTGTTTACACAATTTGTCAAAGTATAGAAACGAATTTAAGAATTACAATATATATATATATATATATATATATATATATATATATATATATATATATATACATATATATAAACACTCTTTTTCAAATAAAATAATATTTGTTCCAAATACGAAACTTGTTCTTTTACTTTAAATAACAAACACAAACCAACAAAAAAGTGCCTAAAATGGTAAGATCTGATTTCTATACTACTAACATCATTTCCATTAATAACTGGGTTACATATTTAAGTTGACCAATTAACCTATAGACTTGTCTGGACACATCACAAAACCGTTAAAATACAATAAAACTATCTATAAGTACTTCCCATTGTAATTAGATTTCATTTACGATATTATTATATAGCCAGCCGCCGCCATATTGTTTTATGAGTAATCGTAGGCTTATCACATTTAAGATGAGTCAAAAGACTTCCTTTTAGTATTACTCATGAGAGGTAAGGCATTTCCGATCGTTGAGTAATCATGTTCTACAACCTTATAAATATAGTGAGCGTCTTTGAAGTGGTGCATTACATAATATACAATGGTTCTATCCTATATAGGAACTGAAAGGTACAATGAAAGAAGTAATCTCCAAATCATAAATAAAACACTTACATAATTAACGTTAGCAAGTTTAGGTACATTTCGGTAACATAGCTGTCATTATAGGTTTATATCATTGGTATGCATTGGTTTATATCCCTCTGAGGATGGTAGCTATGGTAGCGAAACGTTCATAAGGGTTTATTAAACTTGTTAACGTTAATTGTGTTCGTGTTTTACTTGTGGTTTGAGGATTACTTCTTTCATATTGGAATGTACTTTGTAGAATGTTTTCGTATTAGAGGGCTAGGTTAGGTTAGGTTAGAGTAGGATAGGTTAGGTTAGGTTATAAATAAATATTGAGCGTAACTTGTGAGATAATATTATGTAGAACAAAAACTCGAACACAAGGTCTCACAGAAACTAAGTTTATTCAATCAAACGCGTTTCAACGACAAACTCGCCATCCTCAGTGATACATGAGCTACAATAACAAAACTATATTTGTTATAATAGCTATAGTTTTGTTATTGTAACTCATGTATCACTGAGGATGGCGACTTTGTCGTTGAAACGCGTTTGATTGAATAAACGTAGTTTTTGTGAGATCTTGTGTTCGAGTTTTTGTTCTACATAGGTTAGGTTAGGTTAGGTTAGGCTAGGTTAGGATAGGATAGGTTAGGTTAGGTTAGGCTAGGTTAGGTTAGGTTAGGTTAGGATAGGATAGGTTTGGTTAGGCTAGGTTAGGTTAGATTATGTTAGGCTAGGCTAGGTTAGGTTAGACTAGACTAGGTTAGGTTAGGTTAGGCTAGGCTAGGTTAGGTTAGATTATGTTAGGCTAGGTTAGGTTAAGCTAGGTTAGGTTAAATTATGTTAGGCTAGGTTAGGTTAGATTATGTTAGGCTAGGTTAGGTTAGGTTAGGGTTAAAAATGATTAGGACCTAGTCACCGACACGAGCGTAGCGAGTCCCACTTCACTGACACTAGTGGAGCGAGTGGAGACGATCCAGTATATACACATCTACGAGGCCCGTAAGTAATTAACTGACTCCAAGAAAATCGTGAAATGAACAATCAAGATGTTTAGAAAACCTGTGGTTAACAAAGTTTACTGGATCTACGAATACAATTTAACATTTCGTTCAAGGTCGAAGAAACTAACTTTCCACATTTCATCTAGAGAATTTGCTTGTATTACATTGTATGGTGGGGCTGAGCAAGTAACATGAGAACGCTTATCAACTTCTTATTTTTTTCTTCCTTTAATTTTTGGATTTCGAAATTCTCTGGTAAACTACCATTGCAGTTTTCTGCGCTTTCATTAGCGCTTTCTCACCCTGTACACAGAATAGCTATATTTTACTTTTAATAATAATTTGTACCAAAATTTATTGTTTCGACAATTTCAAAATGGCGACAGTTTAAAACGTGTCTACATATAGCTTGTATTCACTCACCTTCTTTAGGTGTGCGATTTGAATATTTCAATAAAAATAGTCGATAGATAAGAGGATTGACACATCAATAATAATAAATTGATTTACTTTCCTTATAATCAGCATGTCATCTATATGTTGACTATTGTTAACTGAAGTGTTAATCCATCTACAGTTTATTTCTATGTAAGGATTAGTTACGCAGCCCACGTCACTCTGCGTGTGTGTTAGTTGTAGGCCTTCGTGGGCTCCAAGATCATATATTAGTAGGCCGAGATGAGGCTGTTTCTTTACATTTGTATTGTTTCTCAATTGTTTATTTCTTTTTTAAAGATTTTCTAAGGGCAAATATTACTGTCAATCCAGTTTAATACAAGTTGAAAATGAGCGGTGGCAACAAATTGCACAACAATTTTTCACACACCCTTTTACAAACGAAAATATTCGTCGATTAAAATGGTTCAGATCAATAGTTGTCTATGAAAAAGTAAAAATGAATTTTAAGCGCAGTTATGTGTAGATTGTTTATAACAATGTGTATATATTTAAATAAGGTATAATTTTTTCACTTTTGTTGTAAACTTTTAAATTCTATAATGATGAAATTAAATTTTAAAAAGGGTGGTCAAGTTTTACATTAAAAAAAAATTTTTTTTTTAAATAAAATAAAATAAAAAAAAAATCTTAACGGAAATTCACTATTATTTGCAATGATGTACACTGGTTGGGTCATAAATTTTCACATTTCACCAAAATTTAGACGAAATGGTAAAGCCGGCTTTGAAAAAAAATTATAACAACTCCATGGGCGATTTTTAAAGTTATTAGTGACAACTCATTAAACGCCATTTTTTGGAGGGATGGGGATCCGTATGTTTTATTCGTATATATTGGGACGATATTTTTTAGGGAAAATTTGATAAAAATTTTACTTTTTTGGTTGGTAATTTAGGGGCTACATTTGCGAAAAAATATCAAAATCGTTTTAGCCTTTGACAAAATTGTAGTCTTTCAAACCATTCGTTTTTGAGATAATTCCGGATTATCATTTTCACCCTTACTTTTTCAATCTAACCCTTTAACTTTTTATTCTGAAATTAAATAATTCTATAAAAAAGTCACCTCACATATTACTTCAAAGTTTTGTCATAGGAACACCTGTAAATACCACAGATAACGAACAGACTTAAAAGTTCCCAAGTGCTTAAAACGCAAAAAACATCGTAAACGTAATATTATGACCATCACAATACATTTATTATTACGCAATTCATACTTTTTACTATCTACTTCGTAATTGGTTATTGATATAAGAGTTGGTACCAAAAAATCAAAACCAGGTCTAAGATAGAATAGTTTTTTATTGCAACAATAAAATATATTTTATAATAATACAAAAGGAATTACTATTATTATAATTATATTACTTATTTACTATTTTGTTAAAGAAAATGACCACTTAATTACCGATAGTACGAGATTGTTTTATTACGAAACTTTACTGTTATAAAGATAACATTAAACAAATAAAATGTCATTCAATCGACTTTTAAGACTTACTCCGTTAAGATTGTTTTAAATTTTCTTCTCGTGTAACTTAAATGCGGATGTAATCTAAATTTGTCTCTGCGGAATGCCAGCTACGATTTAGTAGGGACTTAATTATTCCCTTCGCATAAATTACACAGGGGTGATTTTTTAACTTCTGGGTTTCTGTTTTATAAACGTTGTCACCAAAGAAACAACAAATATTTGTCGCTATGATCTTCAAAATATCCAACCATTTGTTGTTGGTTAAAAAAAGAAAAGAAACTTTCGAATTTTACTGTATACGTACCGTGTTATTATTAAACGAAAAATAAGATGGTGGATGATAATTTTTAAAATCTTAAAATATAATACGATAAACTTCATATAGTCCCAAATCGATATGACTAAAGTTGTGGGGGGAAAGTAAGGAAGGTGGTATATTTATTATAGCCAACCGGTTACTACTTATAAATCAGAGTATTGTACTGTCTTGTGCTTGATTGTAGGACTTGTAACTTTTAATTATCCAGATACGAAGTCTTTGTCGTCTATATTTAAGCATGATAGCGGCCATAGGAATTAAGATAGAAAGATACAATTTTGATGTAGGACTCTAGAGTGTAGGACTCATATGGAACATATTGACAATCGGAAAAATCTAAATAAAATTTGAAAGTAGTGGCTTACATTAAATTAGATTAAAAATTTGTAAATATCAATTCTCCAAAGATTGGTACCAACCCCACATCTGTACAATGAAAATAGCTAAGTTATTGTCTAAAATTGCATATCGAACTCTGACTTCGCAATAAAATTTGAAATTCGCATAGTTACGATATTCAGCAGAACTGCATCACAGACACGAGCGAAGCAAGTTGAGGCTTCTTCACATATGTTCAGTTTCGCTCTGATTGGAAAATTGAATTTAAAACATCAAAATAACGGCCATTTTTAACAGTTTTCTGTTCATAGGAAGGGAAAAAATATAAATCGCAGTAGCATTCCCACCTCTGTGCTATGACAAATAGTGAAATTATCGTCAAAAATGTAATTTCGAACCCTGAATCCTATTGCAATTGGAGACTTTTTACATATGTATAGCTTCAAGTCCCGTCAGGACAGAGACACTGATACGAGCGAAGCGAGTGGAAAATGTTTAATATATTATACTTATCTACGAGTGACATTGGAGTCCAACGGAAGTCAAGAAAGTATTGATATACACAATTATTCTGTAAGAACCCTTAATCTATCAATGCATTTTAACATTGCCTACAAGGCTCAAGAAACTAAAATTTGGGCGTTATATTTAGAGGATTCGCTTGTAATACATGGTATGTTGAGGTCGGGTAAGTACCACGATGGCGTCCATCAACCTGTTTTCGATAGTTATGCTAAATTAACTGATATCGACATGTTATAATTACAATAATCAATTCAAGATAGTACGGCCTTGGCAGTTATTGAAGCGCGTTTTATGGGACGAAACTGTGAAAACGTGAGGTGGCAAGTTAAACTATACTTTGTTTTGCATTTATTAGGTGTTAGTTTGGAATATTAATTAGGTCAAGAGTTTGGGAATGTTTAGAATGTACTGTATGTCTCCCTAGTTTGTAAGAATACAAACTGCAGTGCATATTGAAGGGACAAATTGCATATTGTAGGTTTTCGAGATTTAAAATTTCAATTGAAAAACTTGTTTTGCAATATCTACAATTTCTGAATTTTTAATATATGAACATATTTTTGTCACATCACTAAACTTTTTTGATAAATCGGAAATTTGAGAGTAGTTGAAATAAGATAGAACACAAAATTTAAATTTTCTCAAAATCGGCTGCAATGATTTTGATGAAAGTTTGATAAAATCCAGAAATTCGAATTTTTTGAGGTTATGAAGTACTCTTAATGTTACTATACCCTACTATTTCCATTGTCCCTTCATTTCAGAGTATTTTCTTTTATTTCCTCCCGTCAAGCCTGTGGTATTTAATAAATAGTGTAGCAATGGTCTCAAAATGCAACAAAAATGCACTTTTCTAGCGAAGCTCTAGTCCAATATTCTAATTTCTTCGGTTTCCCACTACATGTGCAAAAAGAAATAACAAAAACAACTTCCTAGTTACATCACTTTATTTGATTAATTTCCCTCTACATTAACATAGTGTGAATCGTTTGATTTGGTAAGTTTACTAAAATAATGTAGGAGTTATACTGTACTAAATGTATTTACTGGTTTTTATACAACATAACTAGCTAATGAAGTTGAAGTTTCATTTTACATATCAACTGTAACAGAAATATATATTCCAACAATTACTCTCATTTGAAATATTTTTCTGTTAAACTTTAAACAGCCCTGATTATCAACAGTATTTAACAGCAACACCCGAGACAATAATAACAAAATAGTTTTAACTGTCTACTTTCTCTTTTCACAAACTACGATTTGTGGTCAAAAAGAAATTTAAAGTAGGAAACGAAACCGGAAAGGAAGGAATAATAATTAATGAACTGTGCTGGTGGTCCAAAGAGGAAGAAATCAATTTGTGAATGGACTGATTGTTCGGGTTCCGGCCTCGTATTGTGTCCCATCGCCATTTAGAACTATTAAGATATAGCAAATTTCTAATATTAAAGTTTCAGCACTTTTAGATTAACAATTGGGAAACCTCTAATTAACTCATTTGTAAGAAGAATATTAAAATAAAATACTAATGAAAAATTCATTAAAAGTACAAACAAGATTCTTTTTAGAAAATAAAAACGAGAGTAGAACAAGAAATAGGTAATAAAACTTACACAGTATTCGTATTATAGGGTAATTTGTAATCGTAAAATGTTTCTACTTCCGATTTTTGACTGATCTGCACATTTCATGGCCTTGAAACCGAAAATTGTCAACTAGCCGTACGTCTGTCTTCTTTGTCTGTGTAAACACGATAGCGGCTACAAAATAGAGATATGAATATGGTGTAGAGGGTCCAAAGTATACTCGTATTGAAAATCAGAAATATAAAAATGGCGGCCATTAAAAACAAGTAAATTAGAACAAAAATCGCAGTAGCAATGTCGCCTCTCTGCCATGAGAAATGGCGGTTATTTTTTTAATTTTATTTATTTTTATTACAGAATTACAACTAGGCAATAGAGTCTATCTAGCATTATACATTTAATACTAATGTCACTGTTTGTTGGAGTATCACCCACCGATGTACTACTGATTAACGCACACTCTGTTCATGTGTGATTTGTTACACTTTCTCATTGCAAAGTTCTAGAGGCTTCGTCCTTTTCAAGCGACAGGTCTCGCCAGAGTTGTCTAACAAGCAAGCTATTTCCTTGATCTCGTGCGAAGTTATTGACAACAATGCAATTTTGAACCCTAACAACCTAAGAAAATTTCATATTCGTATAGTTACGAAGTTTAGCAGAAGCAAGAGACTGACACGAGCGAAGCGAATGGAGAATGCTAAATATATACAGATCTAATGAGGCTTATTAGTGCCTAGCCGACGTAAAGAAAGTACGAGTACGAAGTTCAGAAAACCTGTGTAACAACAGTTTTAAACAAACTTAACCTCTACCCTTCATCAGTCAGTACAACTTAACATTTCCTACAGGGTCCAAGAGACTAATTTTAGTCATTAAACTTAGAGGATTTGCTTTTATTACGTTATATAATGAGGCTGGGTAAGTACCAAGATGGTGCATCTACTTCTTTTGAAATGTAGCGATTAGCCCAATAGATGCTTATAAGGGCAAAATAAGTTAGGTTAGGGCGTTTACTTTTTAAACTAAAAACTATTCTGAAACAGAACACAAATTTTCAGTTCTTAAGCCAGTATTTTATTTTTCCATTAATTTCTTTCATTCTGTTATTTGACTCCCATTTTTCATTGTGTTCCTCTCCCAAATTATAAAATCAGCTAATTTTGTTTACCTTAGAAGCCACTTGCACGCTAAATTCAAAAATTTAATCTTCTTTATTACTGAGTTGTTCCCATGTGAGAGATAGCGTTGGAGTAAGGGTTTTATCAACTTTTGTACATGTATTTTTCTTATTATTTTGTGAACCATTATTTATATATTTAAATAGAGCCTATTTTCGCTTTTGCTATACACTGCGTATAAACTTCAGTATTTTTTTTTATATTGAAATAAAGTTTTAATTGTTCTGATCAACGTAAAATTTAGATTTTGCCAATTATTTCGGCAAAATCGATTTTGAGTAATTAAGTATTTAAAACAACCCCATTGCTGATTTTTTCGTTTATTACCGACAACTCATGAACCGATAAATTTGAAGAGATATGGCTGTTTTGTCTGGTTCTTTAAAAGATACACTTGTGCAAATTTTTGAGAAAATTGTAATTTTTTTTCCTCTTGCATCTACCTTCAAATTTTAAGTTATCGATAAAGTTATCGACGAGTACAAAATCATTGGTCCAGAGATTAGGACAAATTATCCCCGCATAACAAATTTGATTAAAATCTACCCTTGCCATTGAGCATTTTACATACAATAGTAACAGAGAGATCAGATAGCCATCATTCCAAAAATCATTTGTTTGATTCAGGGAAGGACAGAACTGATATCTTATCCAACAAATTCACAAATTAATAATGGTAGACACTTGTCTTGATTAGCCTCTGATCATCTAGCGTAATTCATTTGCTACAGTGGTTTCGGATTTTGATATCTATCTTTAGTAGGAGTACTAAAAATCATTCACTAATACTAACCGAAAATTATGCTAGTGTATCACAAGGGTATTAAAACCGGTATTTTGTTTCCTTAGTTTAATTAAAGTAATAGTTCAGGGAACTTAGTCATAATACTACTTGGTAAAAAGCCTATCAAAGTGGCAATTTCGTAGGCGTTAAGAAAAAATTTATCCTAGGACAACGATTGTTATTTTGCTATCTGGCTATTCTTCTTTATTTTAACCCGTTCCTAGTGTTTCCTCATTTTTGAATTTCGTACTTGATTATGATTTTTTTTTTTTTAATTTCCTAAATATTTGTATAGATTGTATTATGAATATAAAAGCAAATGTATTGCTCCCTCAATATTGTAATCTTAACTTTACAAATATTATTGTTATATTTCAGTGACTGTAATAACAAACAAAATTAATTAATTGAACATTAAACAGATCAAAATAACGTTTCAGAACTCATAGCTATAGTAATAAAAATTAATCAGCCCTCTAGAACTTTATAAATAGACAGTAATAGGGGTTTTTCAAAAAAAAAAATCAAAAACCCCACAAAAGTGCCCTTGTGATCGTAGGTTAGGTCACATGGTAACTTTCTAAATATACTATTGATCCTCCAACCCTAAGCTTTTCCAATGAAACCATCCAATGAGACTATCTGTAGGTTGAGTGGACGCGCAGGAGATTTGTAGTGAACACAGATAGGTGAGGCCTAGCATAGACCAATGTGAAACAATTTAGAAAGTGTTTTTTTTTGTGATTTTACATGCAATAGTTACCATAGCAACCAATATAACAATGCATACTTAATACCGATTAGGTCCAATCAAATGTATTCATAATGACTGTGGTATGAATAAAATTGTGACTGTCAGAATAATGTTTTTAAAATATAAATATAAAATTTCATATATAATTTTGCAAATAATAGCAAAATACCTTATTTAAGCCTTAACCGCATGTAAATCAGCCCTCTAGTACTTCATAAATATGCATTAATGGGGTTGTCGCCAAATACTATTTCAAAAACCCCGTAAATATATCTTTGTGACAGTAGGTTAGGTCACACGGTCATGTTCTATGTATACTATTAATATTCAGACCCTAAGCTTTCCAATGAGACCCCTGAGTGGGTGGAGATCATTGGAGAAAATATTTAGGATCTTCTGAATTATGTATAAGATTCATATTTTTACTTTTCCACGTATCTTAATATAAGGAAATTTATGTGATGAGTTAAAAATCTATGTTGAGTTTTTGCGAATATTTCCGTTTTAAGGACCCTTGTGCTCAAAATAGTGGTTTTTCGAATGATTTCTGTTTGTCGGATATACAGCCATCTTTCCAAAATGTCCGGTTTGTGAATTATCGAAGAAAAAAAAATGTTAGCCATTGGAATGTTATAAAATATCATATATCAAAATCGCCTCTGCCGATTTCGTTCAAATTTTAGTAAAATATGTAAAATAATGACGCGAACCTGCTGCAAAATTCCAAGTAAAAAAAAAATTCGGTTTGGGAATAATTCGAAAAATAAAGATGAACCTTAAACGTTAAAATCTGGATTTTAATCAAATACAACTTATGTTTATGGTACAAGTGAAGTTTGTTTAGGTACTTTTTAAAAAAATTTTTTTCTAAGACGGGCGCCCATTACACATTTTTTTATTGTCATCGAAGGAAATGAAATGTTTAGTAAGGATTAATTTTGGTTTGTTTTAAGTTGGTATTGATTTTGGATAAGTGGGAAACTTTGTGTAATATTTTTGCATATTTTATTATTAATAGAAACATATTTTACACCTGTTTATTAAACAATTTTTAAGTTCTTCTTTTTTTATTTACGGTACTGAAGAATTTCATTAATGAAATAAAATAAATGTATATTATTTTCAACGTCAAAAATTCTCATCAAAATGCGAAAACGTCTAGTCTGTACCGTTTCATAATTGACAATAAAATATTTTCACCTGACCTTATGGTATCCGATACAATACTGTATATAGTATGGCTCGTCACGTGACTTCCGGCAGCTACTAATGTTACTTCCGTTGTTACCTAGTAGACTGTCAGTCTGTGTTGAAGTGTCAATGAGTGTAGGCCTATCTAAGAGGCTGCTGTTAGTAGTGTTGTTAACATAGGTGAAGTGTGTTTTGTGATAACGGTCTTTGGGATAATTTTAATTTAGCTGAAAATAAATAGTTGTTTTTTAAAATTAAATTAATTATAAGGGTAAAATAACTTTAGGTTATCGTTATTTTGATTGAATATTTGACGTAAAATCACTGCTTGATAATTATAATTAAACGATTTCAAGCTCTTTCCAAGTTCCCAATTTTTTTAAAGAAACATATTTATACTAAAAGATTAGTAAAATTTAGCGTCGTTACAAATATAAGACAGAAATTCAGGTTATTGTAGAGATTATTAATGATTTTTCCTTACTTATACTTTTATGTTATGCGACCATATTTTTAGGTTTTCTTTTCAATATCTGTTTTTCTTTTTCTCTCCCAATACGGTTACCTAGTTTTTAGAATGGTGTTGGCCTGTCAATGGCACAACCCAAAAGAGTCTGTTTATCTTATCTTATACAGCCCAATCGCGTGGACAGATTTAAACCAATTTTTGTATAAGGCTATATTATTTTGTCAATATATAAAATACAAAATTCAAGGGCGTACCCAGGATCAAAACTAGGGGGGGGGGGGCAAGCCGTGGTCATTCAATATACAATTGATTATTAAAATAGTTATTTCAAGAATTGTATTAAATTCCAGCAACAAAATGTATAATAAAGATTTAGTTTTTTGCTTCCAGGGGGCAGCTGCCCCCCTGCCCCTCGCTGGGTACGCCCATCACAAAATTACGTTTTCTCAAAACCGGCGTTAACGATTTTGATAAAATTTGCACAAATGTAGTTCAAAGGACCCAAACAAAACTTATTGATCGGTATCTCTAAAAAAAAAAAGTTGTCCGTGAGTTATGGGGTAAAAAAATCGACCGTGGCGTTGTTTTAAAATAGTTAATATCTCAAAATTGACTACAGGCATCGTTCAAAAATTAGTGAAATGTGAAGATTAATGATTCAAATAATTGACAAGGTTGAACCTTGACTCCAGTCATTAAAAGGTTCGATTTTAATCAAACAAGACTTACACGGACGTGTTTATGGTATAATCGAAGCAAGTTTAGGCTCTTATTTTAAAAAAAGGCAGCCATTTTAACATTCTTAGATGTTTATATTTTGGTAAGAAATATATTAAAAACATAACCTACACGGCAAATTTTACTGAAATCTGTTATATTAGATTATTACTGATTTTCTTTCCCATTCGCATTTTTAGGTTTTCCAGCTAAAATTTGAGTCTTTTAGCAGTAACTCGTTTAGCAGTATTTTTAAGGTATGGAATATAAATATGGATATAGATATTCAAGTTGGAACCATTAAGGTATATAAGTCGTTATTTTTCAAAATTTTAAAAGGCAGCCATCTTGAAATGTCTAACCTTTGTTTTCTAGAACGAACGTATTAAACTAGTATAGCCACATCCAAGTTTGACTGAAATCCGTATACAATTAAAGTTATTAGGTTATCGCTGATTTTCCCTTTTTTTATTTTTAGTTTATGAAGTCAAAATTTAGATCTTTAGTTCTTATTTTTTTAATTAGCAAATTTACATTACGTCGTAGAGGAATTTTGTTTGTTCTATAAGTATGAGGATTTTCCTCAAAAAATTAAAAGGCAGCCATTTTGAAATATTAAAAAAATTATGTTTATTTAAACATACGAACTAGTTTACGTGTCAAATTTGATCTGTATTCATTTTATTAGATAGATTATTCTTTATTTTAACCGCTTTCTAGGCTATGTATCCAAATGTAGGTGTTTTTGCAAAAACTGTTTTTGAAAAGTACAAAATAAAGCTTTGGTTTTTGATATTGTGGTAACGTAAGCTCCCGATATTTATCTGTGCTTTTGTAACATATACCCAGTCCCATAAAACAATGCATGTAAGCAGATCCTATAAATCTAATGTCGAAAAGTTGGTCCTTGTGGGAAATGTTAAATTGCAGAGCAAGGGGGTCTTACCCAGTTGGGTGAGTTTGTATAAAACGCATATTTTCTAAACTTAGTCATTGCGTATATCACTAGTTTTTTGACGTCGGTTAGGTTAGGTTAGTATCATAGATATGTATAGATCGCTTCGCTCGTGTCAGCGCTCGCTCTTGGCTGGCCTTGAAACTGCATATGCGAATATGGCTAGTATCGGTAATTTGACCCTGCCAGTTCTCATAACTACACCAACATCACATTTCTTGGAAAAGTTTGGGTTAAGTTAGGTTAGGTTAGTATCATAGATATGTATAGATCGCTCCGCTCGTGGCAGCGCTCGGTCTTGGCTGGCATTGAAACTGCATATGCGAATATGGCTACGGTAATTTGACCCTGCCAGTTCTAACTACACCAACATCACATTTCTTGGAAAAGTTTGGGTTAGGTTAGGTTAGTATCATAGATATGTATAGATCGTTTCGCTCGTGTCAGCGCTCGGTCTTGGCTGGCCTTGAAACTACATATGCGAATATGGCTACGGTAATTTGACTCAGTTCTCATAACTATACCAACATCACATTTCTTGGAAAGGTTTGGGTTAGGTTAGGTTAGGTTAGTATCATAGATATGTAAATATCGCTTCGCTCGTGTCAGCGCTCGGTCTTGGCTGGCCTTGAAACTACTCGCTACACTCGTATCGGTAATTTGACCCTGCCAGTTCTCATAACTACACCAACATCACATTTCTTGGCAAGATTTGGGTTCGAAATTATATTTACAATAACGTCACTGTTTAGGGTTTATCTAATTTAGAGTGTTATAAGTTGATTAGCACACGAGATATGAATAAAAACTGTTTAAAATGGCCGTCATTTCGACATTTTCATTTAGATTTATCTGAATTTTAATATGGTTTTATATGAGTACACTAGCGACCCCTAGGGTAAATTTAATGTTCTTATTTTCAGTTTTGAACGTACAAACGACGACGGACAGACATTGTGTAGAAAGTTATTCTTTCGATTACTTGAGGTCATTAAAGAGTTGGGAATAATTTGCGATTATCAAACGTACCCTACTACTTCGTGTACTGGGTAAGTGGGGAAGATAGGTTATATATACTATAGGATATATACTATATCTGAATCTATTGTATATATATATATATATATATATATATATATATATATTATATTCAATAAAGCGAAAATTGTGAAAAATATTTGCTATGGTTAGGCGCGGTTGACATTTCATTGCCCAGGTGTCGGCCTTTCCTTAAGGGAGACTGGATAAATGAAAATATCTGTAGTCTTTACTAGAATATTCGAAAGCTATATATTAATACCATATTACTTAAATTATCTTCTACTATTTTACAAAATAAAACCTTGCAAAATAGTGAATATGTATTGTGATGTCTCTAAACACCCGGGAATATCCATAGGATTCGCTATGCTAGAATGCCTTACCTATATTAGTTATTCGTTGAAAAAGTCCCGTTGAAACTTTCAAGTCCTACGTGATGAAGTCATTTACAAAGGAGAAGTGTTAATATCCCCAAAGGTTGACGTCGTTATGTCGATTATGAGACGGAAGATGTTTTACGTAGAAAGTAGAAATTCTCCACGGAGGCCCGTAAGGTGTAACGGAAAGTAAATTCTCCTGTGAACAATTGCTTTAGGGTTTTCCCAACTATTTCTTACTTGTAAGTGTCTTCTGACGACTTTCTTGTTTTCTTTGATGTAAGTAGATTTATTTGGAGAATAGATAGTTTATTTTTGTTCATTAAATTGTACGAGAAGAGACGTTGTTGTAATATACCCGTCTCGGATTCTTTATACAAGGTCTCGTTCTCGTGGTTTAAAAAGTCTTGGTTTCATACGGAAAGTCTTGTTGTTGAAGTATATTTTGTAAAAATAAAATGCCTTACTCAATTACAGTTTCCCCCGCTTTTTTTACTTTCTCACATGTACGTAGCATAATAAGTATTGTAACAGGAAAAAAACTACTATGGATGTTTTTTGGAAAGTTAGTAACTTAGCCTAAATGCTTTGACTACTTTTGCTATATGAACATATTTTCAAATTTCGTTTTTGAAGAAACCGAATCTAACGCTTTTGACGACGTGGAGTTCGACTCAGCAAAAATCTACATTCCGAGTTATTGGTAAAAAAAAAACGAATAAAATTACTATATCCTACAAGTTGGAATATCTCAAAATCGCTCCAGCGATGTCGAACATATCTTTGGTGAAATTTAGAATTTTCTAAACCAAACGAACGTAAAAGATTTCATACAATAGGAATTTATTATACGTGAGTAAATTTTAAAAATATCAAAATGAAATCCACAAAATGAATTGCTTTGAATTTAAAATTGTGAAATACGGCAGATTAAAGTCATATTAATATGTAAACATATACAAAATAATAGGAACCAACCCGACCGCAAAATGTATGTTGTTTATTATGCGAAAAATGTTGTTAAATTTATACGAAATGATAAAATATGGAAGATGATTGTTTAGGGCAAGGGAAAATATCAAACTTCTACAACGAACATAAAATTTGCTTCAAGAGTAAAGAAATGTTTTTTTCTTTCTTCAGTTTCCGGCTTCCTATGAAAAATCAAACTACAACAGAGATCTTACTTAAATAAGATAGAGTAAATTCCCTACCACAAACTTTGTTTTAAGTTTACATGTTAGGAAATTTGTTACTCACGATCATTCATAGAAAATGACGGTATATAGGACGGAAACTGTGACGAAATCAGATATAGCTTTTATCTGTGAAGTGGCTCTAAGAAATTGTATACATTTTGGTGCAAAATTTATATCTTAATACTATGCGACTCGAATCTCGAAGCGTAATTACAGATTCGGTCTTCTTTGCTGAATCGTCTCGTCCTCGAGTTTTGTCTTTATACCAGACCAGACACAGGCGTAACTGTGTTTTTTAAAAATAATATCGTAATTATAAACATGTTGACGATAGTTTCAAAGGACATTTTAACATGTAACACATTACTTTAAAATTGCACTATTTTTTTCAAAAATGTGATCCTGGGAAATGTCCACTCCGATAAATATCTGTCAAGACGAACCATGGTCGCTATTCTGAGAAGTATAATCTCTGAAAGTCAGCAAAGATTTCAATGGTTTCTAAAGGTAACAAAACTTAATGAAACAAAGGAAGACATGCACGCAGGACATTTTTTATTTATGTTTTATAATATATTCTATTTATGGAAATTTAAAGTAAAAGGACTTTTCAGGGAGGATAGCAATTTCGGCATCTGGTTTAAACTGTCCAAACCAGCTTCGTTCGTTTAAAGACCTTAACTAAATGAAGAAGCATTATAGAAATATATACAGGGTGTTTCACTAAGAAACGGAAAGAATTTCAGAACGAGTTCTACTAGTGAAAATAGTAAAAAAAAAAATCATATAAACATAGGTCCGGAACCGCATAGTTTTCTGTCTGTCGGCCATTTTGTGTTAAAAAAAATGTATGATTACTTTTGAAATTAGTAAAATTATGAGTTTAAATTTGGTATGAGCATTGTTTACACTATTTTTTATCAGTAGATCAAAATCCAAAACTGTAGGCTACTATGTAAATATTTAAAATGGCGACCGTTGAATTTTTTAAAAATAAAATATCTTTGAAAGCGTAAATATTTTATAAGAGACGAAATATTTAAATTTTTAAT
This sequence comes from Aphrophora alni, assembly GCA_963513935.1. Taxonomy (NCBI): domain Eukaryota; kingdom Metazoa; phylum Arthropoda; class Insecta; order Hemiptera; family Aphrophoridae; genus Aphrophora; species Aphrophora alni. The sequence goes on along the minus strand of OY740772.1, from coordinate 24,316,927 downwards.
GACAAACAAAAGGATTTTAAAAATTCTTCTCTATCTTGAATAATAATTAAGTTACCAAAACTTAAAACGATAAAAATTGGCAATTGTCAAGAAGACACAAAACATTATAATAGGCCTAAACACAGTAGTTATTTATATTATAAAATATCAATAACTCGCACTAAAAAGCAATATTCTTTTATTAACATACCAAAAAAGTAAACTTAACTTGTTTAAAATTTTTAAATTTTCTGTTTAAAAGTATAACTTATTTTTGTTTTGTAGTTGACTTTACTTACAATTTTCTCAGAATGTAATTCTCTAAAAGTTTTATTTAAAAGTTGTATGTTTTCATTACCCATTTAACAAAGTTTGTGTATGTCAAACATTAAAAAAACCGTGATTTTTACCCTAATTTTTTGTATTCTACCCCAGATTTCTCAAAAACTAATTCAGGTACGGTTCTGTGATTCGTTTCATTCGAGTTTTCAATAATAGCCTATTTTTATTTCTTTGATATGTGCACAGTTGTCAATTTTATAATTAAAAGTTTGTAATAAAGACAATTTTAAACAAGTTAAAGTCTACTTTTCGAGTAAATACCATTTTAAATAAAATAAAAAACAAAGCCGTGGTTTTGGTGTACATTGATAAAAGCTTACATAAAGAATATGTATACCAAATTTGGACTTTTTAATTTATTTCCAAAATGTAATGTTTTTTGTACAAAACATAAAATGGTAAATATACAGACAGGTTTACTCTGAAACCATTTATTTAGCCTAACAAATCGAGCTTAAAAAATAGTCTGGAATACATTGAAAAACACTAGACCGCACGTTGTTTGATCATTAATACCAGTTTTTGAGAAATGGCGATAATACATTTAGTTTGCTTAGGCTTTGTTAAATGACGTCTGAGATAGTTAATGCAATGCATTTCTTACAGACAGACAAGTCATCATCCACCCTTTATAAATACAATACAAATAATTTATCAAAGGAACTAATTCTTACGGCTGCAACAAGCCGTCCTCTTTGTCATCAAATACATTTGATTGGATGAGCTGTGTTAACCTCTAAACGGTTTTGTTCTGTAACAAATACTATTACTGTTATTCCATTGTAGTCCAGATTGGTTATTCCTTGACAATACTAGGTCTGATAACAATTCCCTGCAGGGTGTCTTGGTTACTAGAAGAGGTTCAGATTACGGAACTGGTCGGCGCGACGCAGGATGAAATATCATGGGTGTGTCTTTATCATATTCTCATTTTTTTGGAGTGTTTCTATCAGTGCCGAGTTTTTTTTACAGATTTGTCGGTTTTGAGATACCGTGAGTGGAAAAAGTGGTTTTTGGATGTTTGTCGCCTATCGTACAAATCTTTGAGTGCTCTCCTAATCTGTGGACTAAATTTATGTGGGCATGTTTTGGCTATATCTAGGGACTCTTTATCCATTTTACCCATAACTCAAAATTTACGGGTAGCTGGTATACTAAAAAAATATAAATTACAATTTCCTCAAAATCGGTTCTAACGATATTGATAAAATTTTGCTTAAGTCTCTAATGACCCAAACTAAACGTAGTGGTTGCGTTTGCGCTGTAGAAACTGCGTATACGACATCATTTGTAAATTCATTTTTTGAACTGGGGGGGGACCTCAAAACAGATTTATCCGCAACAATTTCAAATCGATTTTTTGTCCCATCACATAACTTTCTCTATACTATATATATGTTGGAAAGTAAAATCCATTGTAAGATCGCATTATTTGAATTTAATATCGTAGTATACAGGGTGTCTAGAAATTATAGTCCTATCTTGCTTAATTTTCCGTCTATCCGCCATTTTGTTATTTTACAAAATAACGTTTAAACTTTGGAATTAGATAGGATAATAAAATCAGATTTGGTATATGCATTTTTTAAAATGTTTTATACGTGTACCAAAAACAATGTATTTATTTCGTATATTTTAAAAATGGCTGCCGTTTAACACTTTTATCGTCGAATATTTCGAAACCCGTTTATTTTATAAGCAAATTACAAGGGACAAAAATATTTCTTTTTAATGACACACAAAATGTTTTTTTTTTTAATATTTACTGTAGCTTGAAGAATAATCAAAAACTGAAAAGATAATATCTGGTAATTTTTCTAATACCACGTTTATGATATTTGCGATTAAATTTATAACAATTAAATTTTTTAAGGTTTTTAAGCTCGAATTTAACATCAGTTTCTGTAGAAAATCATTTAAAACTATATATTCTTGCCAAATAATCAATTTTATTTGATTTTATTATGTAATATTTCAACTCTTATTTCGTAATTTTAGACTAAAATATACTATAAAATGTTTACCAACGTGTTAGCAGCTGTTATAAGCTAAAAATCAGAAAACTTTCAGATAGTAATAATTAATTTTAGTACATCACACAACTTACACCTCTCTGTCTCAAACAGCTGATTCCATTAATCAGCTGGTATTCAGAGTTGTCATTGAGATTACATAAACTCTTTTCATCATCGTCTTTAATTGATTGAAACCGTTACAGATCTCGCAATAGTTTCTTATTGAAATGCATAATCGTTGATAAATAGAGCATTTGACTAAATTATGTTGTCAAGAGAAGGTAGGGCGTCATCAACTAGACCTTGAATTGTCAGGCTTAAGTTAGATGAGAATATTTCCACAATTCTTTGCGACATTGTCAATAGTTATGCCAGGAAATTTTACCTTAAGGCTGTGATTATGTACACCGGTTTTTGTTGGTGGGATTTGTGTATATTACACGGAAATGGTTAATTAAAATAGGTTGCAATGTTAACTATTAATTTTCATTGGAAATAATCGGTTTAAAAATTCCAATATAAAAGAAGGCGGTGGCACAAAAATCATACAGACCCTTTAAATGTAACGCCCAAAAGTTGGTTTCTTGGGCTTTGTAGGAAATGTTAAATTGTATTGGGTCTTATCCTACAGGGTAAGTTTGTTTAAAACAGTTGTTCCACAGATTTTCTGAACTTCGTAATTTTGAATATTACAATTTGCTTGACGTCGGCAACCCAAATTTTATTAAAATACATTATATATATTTTAATTTGACTGCCTTCAGTCTGACATCTGATAACATACTTTTCCCAGTATTCACCATTTGTTTCAAATAAACGAAATATTTTTAAGGTACATTACCTTTTCGTATTTATTATATTTATGTACATTACTTCACATGCTAAAACAAAACTTATTAAAAGGTATTTTTAGAGCCTGTAGTTGTATATAAGGATAACAACAGGATATATAAAAGATTCAAAAAGGATTTAAAGTCAAAATATTATCTCTTTTCTTCTTTTTTTTCTTCTTCTTATGCCGATTGTAATAAAAGTATATGAGTGTTAAGTAAATTATATAAGCAACCATCTAAATATTTGTAATGTAATTTTATAAAAAATGTGGAAAAGTAATTATTTTCAAAATGTTGATAAGTAAAACCTGAAAAAGTCGGAAAATTGTATTAACTGAAAGTTGTGGCTATTCTGGTTTGGATTTGTGACTATTTTGGTTGGAGTTGTGGTTATTCAGAAGTTTAAATCTGTTATGTTCGTGGATGGAAATCCCGAGAGACTAGTTGGGTCTACTACTTATTTTAATAGACTTCATTTAAGTTCCTCTCTTTGATTTTTCCTATCAGGTCTCTCTTGATCAACTCTTGTTCTCTTCCGAAACTGACGTAGAGTATTCGAGAGCTACGGAGCTTTGTTTTATTTCCTTTTTTATGATAACCGAGAGATGTACCATAATGTAGTCCATCAATCCGAGTAAAGTGGGAATACGTAGTTTTTATATTAATCATGTTAGGGGCTGTTTATGCAATATACCTACATTGGAGTATCAATATTGCTTTCTGATCCTTCCCTTAATAATATTTATGATTTACGAGTATTGCCTAATGTACAGTAATGTCTTTGAATTAGACGATAAAATTTAACAATCGATTCTTGATGTAAAACTTAAGTAAACATGCTTTTGAAAAAAAATATATTTTCGAAAATTCTTCTCTTCCTATATAGCCTATAGATAAATTCTGCTTTTCTTTAAATTGTATCAGTAAAAATCAAATTGTTATATCGAACACATGTTCTTGAAACACAATATATTATCATAGTTTTAAAATACGTTAAATTTCACAACTTTTAAAATGATAACCATTTAAAAAAGAATATTGACTAAGTTAATTTCAAAACGATGTCTGTCTTGTGTGGAGTGTTCTACCAAACTAGTGAGAAGATTTTGATAAAACTGTTATGATGTCTGAAGTTATTAATAATAGAAACCAGTCAGCCAAGTCGTAAGTGAGAGAACTATACTGTTCCGGGGTAATTTGTAAAATATTCAAATGAATCCTGACCGCTTTCGAATTCGTTTTGGAGTTTTTACAAATGACTCACTAACTGTAATTTTCATTTATTTGTGGATTTTAATATTTCCTGAAATTTTTATCCAAATTTTATCATACAGTTTTAATAAATTTAAAGAAAATAGAAAATTTGTATAATTGGTTTTAAGGCAGCTTTCATCCTAAATATTGAGCTTGCAGCTCCCAACGGTTTAAAAACCGTTGTTCATGTCATCATCGCCTAATAAAGTAAGGAATAACGGAATATAAAAATAAAGACACCTACCCTTTTAATACTCTAATAGCGCCAGAGTTGGGGATCCAACACAAAACTACAAGAAAAAAGTGTAGACCCAGCTAGTTACCTCGGGATTGTCAAGTCAATTCTCACTAAACAGAGCTCCTGAGGGTGACATAATTTGTTTGTGGGTGTGCGAGAAAGTTTGGGCAATGTTTTGCGACTTTTATTTTTATATATTTGTTTTTAGAAAGTCTGAAAAAAATTATTACCAAATTATAAATGACAAAAATAATAATAATAATAATTACAAATTAAATTACCACATCTATAACAACAATTTATTTTTTTAAATACAACATTTCTAGACGGTTTCATGTTCGACAATTTTCTCAAATAAAATCAATCCAGTTATACCTTACTGTATTAACAATCCAATAAATATACTTTCAAGAAATCTAATCAAACGATCAGTATTACAAACACGATAGTATAAATAAATTCTTACCAACTTTCCCAAACAAAACATTAAACATTCTATGTGGAGTTTGTTTACATCGTGACGTGCATGATTGCCTGGATCAAGTTAATTTCTTTTATAGCTGTAATTCACTACAACACTTTACAGTGGTTTATGTATTCTATAAAACTTTCTTTTGTTGTTTCTTAGCAGTTGGTAGACGTGGTTAATTACTTCATCGTTTAAACAATATTCACGTAAATGTGGTCGTAATAAGTTAGTGTTTTTTGTAGGTTTTTAAATTCGTTTAAAATACTGATTAGTATTTATGATTAAATTTCTAACATGGATATTATAGTGTAGTTCAATTTGTGCACGCTTTTACTTCTCTCTCTCATTTTAGCTTTTTCTCATTTTTAATTGTGTTTTGTTTGTTAGTTTTTTCTTCTCCTAATTTTTAAGTTATCTTTTGTTTTTTATTATGTATAAAGTGGAACATAATAATGGCGTAAAATGAAAGAGAAGACCTGATGGTTTTAATTTCGTTCCAAATTAAACTAATTATTCTATCTCTCTTTTTACACTCAAGAACATAAAATTACACCGGTTCTATAAGTAGGAACAATTCTTTTTTGGCTCATTTTTGATTCATTTTAAATATTCGGAGAGTGATTGAACGCTCTATTTGTAATAATTTTGTTCAAATTTGGTATATGTTATATGAACTGTTGGACAAGTTTTTAACCAAAAAATCATTTAATAATTTTTTTTTAAGTTATGGCAATTTTCAAATGACTGTTGGATCTAAAAGTAACAAAATAGTTAATTTTGTGCAGAATTTACATTTGCATTCAATAATATAAGTCATTGTTTTCTCTCCTTAAAAAAATGATTTTAATACGAAAAAAAAAAAATTATAAAAAATATTACCGAATAAATAAACAATCATCAATAGTTAAAATATTTTTGATTAAGAAATATTTTATTAAAATTTAATATTTAGGGATAGCTGTTAAAGACCAAACTACCATTTCAGAATACGGCTTCACTGATTTTCACCATTTTTCTTCAACGAACTTTCTAAGAACGTAAATATTTTTATGTTTCTCCAAAAAAATATGCCGTGTTTAACTTTATCGATTTTCTAAAATATGAGTGTAGCTCCCATAATACCAAAAATTTCAACTTCTTCAAAATCGGTTGTAACGATATATATCAAATTTTGTTTCAATATATTCGTAAGAAATGTAAAACAAAACGTATTGTGTTGACCGCTACCCGAAATTGTCGAATCAGGGATTGGTAAAAAAAGCTCGTCTATGGAGCTGTTATGGAAGTAATCATTTTTTTAAATCGGTTGAACCGATGTTGGTAAATGTTTTATAAAATTTGAAGATTTCAGTCAAAGTGCCAAATCTCAAATAAATAACCGTACGTTTATGCAATTATTGGAAAAAAGAAAAAAGGAAACTTAGCGATCGCTAAATATTTATTTTAATCAAATTCAATCTAGACAATTACCTACATTTCGGTTGGTATTTGAATTTGTTCTTAGGAGTATGAGAACGTTTGTTTATTTGTTTTATTGTGGATGGGTGTGTTGCAAAATTTGTTTAATTTCTATTGGAAGATATTGAGACATCAGTAATGCACGTCTCGTTCGTGACTTAAAGAATCCAAATTCCAATCAAAGTAGGCCTACATTCCATCGTGTGCCAGAGGCTTTAGCTTATGATTTCACCAGACCTTGCACTACGCATGTGCGTGGTTCAGTGCTTTTCTAATTGCACCGACTGTAATCCTTTTCACTTGGTTTAGTGAAAGCGAAACTCTGAATTCGTGTTTATGCATTCTGTGCTTTGCCATCTATGACCACTGTGTCCGTGCATTTTGTTACTTTCTCACATATGGAGCACGACGTAGCTCCATTTTTGTAATTATAACAAAAATTATGTTGGAATGTATGTAGTTTGAAGGTCCTTAACTCTCAATTCATCGTTATCCGTAAGTTGATGGGTACCATTTACAATCACCATCACACAAAGCACATCCTTTATATGTAATGGCCAAAAGTTGGTTTCTTGGGCAATGTAGAAAATGTTAAATTATTTTGGTCGATTAAAAGGTCTTATCCGGTAAGGTAAATTTATTTAAAACAGTTGCAGAAGTTTTCTGAACGTCATAATTGTGTAGAGTTCTTCTTTCTTGATGTCCCGTCTAGGCCCCAACGGGCCTCGTACACACACACACACCCCACACACAGTCTCTCTCTCTCTCTCTCTCTCTCTCTCTCTCTCTCTCTCTCTCTCTCTCTCTCTCTCTCTCTCTCTCTCTCTCTCTCTCTCTCTCTCTCTCTCACTATATATTAAAATTCTCCACTTTCTTTACTCGTGTCTCGGTCCTAGCGGGTCTCTAAGCAGTACATTTGTGAAGGAGCCTCCACTCGCTGTGCTTCTATCAACTCTCTAGCCTGTCTGATCTTGAAACTATATGAATACCACATTTTATTGGAAAGTCGTGGTTTGAAATTATATTTTTGACAATAACTTCGCATTTTGTCATCGTAGAGATGTTGGGTTAGTACCATTACATGCAGAATTAAAATTTGCAAATTTATATCTAATAGCGTGTTGGATAACATACTAGATATGAACAAAAAAAACTGTTTTGAATAACCCCCAATTTGACGTTTTCAATTTATTTTTTTTTGAATTTCTAAATCGCTTTCAAATTTCAAAGCTTCAATATTGAATAATGGCGGAAATTTTTAAAATTTTACAAAATGGATTTTTAAACATCATTGAAAAGAAAAGAAGGTTCCCCATTTAAAGTACTATATCATATTTATAGTTAAAACTTTAGCTATTGTAATATTTTAGTTGGGACACCCAGTATGTAAACGAACTTATATATTTGTTGTTTTTTAAGTCTTAAACATAAAAACTCGTCCCGAATCAAACTACCAAGAATTATACTACGTAGTAAAGGGCTTATAATTATAATTGTAATTAAATACTTTCTTACTAAAAATATAATCAAATAAAAAATTTAATATTTAACAATATTAATAAACACAGTTAGGAATAAAATATTTTTAGATTTAGTGACGTAAATCTAAAGTTTTACATAGCTTAAATTGAAAATTAAATTAACCGAACACAAATTAACAACCTTTATTTATATAGGATTTTAATGAGAAGGAGTTGTACTTTTATAACCTTAAATTTGACAAACTATGATCAAAGTACATCTCTGTAATAATGAAGTGAAATATGCGTATTAAAAGTGAATTTAGTTTTATCTTTGAACTAAGTGGCATGAGGGAAAGTGTGAATCTGTGATAAGTGCACAATGGATACAGGGACTACTAACCGTTGTGTGACTACAATAGGAGCAATGATGGATTCCTTGGAACTTCCAAGCTCTGCACAACTCTTCCAGAGGACTAAGAGTAGACGCATGAGCAGGAGGTTCACGAAAACTGTTTTGAAGGTAGGAGTCAAATTAGGATAGGTTAGGTTAGAACTACTGATGACGTGATGTTATCGTGGTTCAGAGATAGGTTTAAGTTATGATAATCTTTTAGCAGGGTTTAAAAGTAATAAGATAGGTTTATAAACCTGATAGTCAAGTTTTAAGTTAGGTTAGGTTTAGAAGTATCAGGGTAAGTGAAAGTTTAGAATTGACATTATAATCGTTTATCAGGATTTAAACTTCGGTTATATCTGGAGATGGGATAACATTTTATAGGGTTTACAGATCGGTTGTAGGTTCAACGTTTGGGTAACCTGTTATGAAGATTTAAAGTTAGGTTAGCTTCTGAATAGTGTTATTCTTTTTAAAGTAAATTTATAGTTTGGGTAATCTATTTTCTGCTTGTAAACGTAACTTGTTTTAAAGCTATTTTCAGTTAAATTGGGATAATCTGTTGAACAATTGTATCGATAGGTTAGTTTAGGTTTAAAGTTTCGATAATCTATTTTTATTGATTAATATTAGGTTAGGTTTATAGTGGAAATAATCTGTTACAAGTGTTTAAACTTAGAATGGATTTAGAGTTTGTGATAAATAGCCATCTAGGCAAAAAGTTAGGTTAAATTTGAAATTATGTTTCTTTGTTTGCTTAGAATTTAAATTTAGGTTATGTTTAGAATTAATAGTGCCTGACATGAAGGTTTTAAATGAGGTTAATTTAGAATTGTGGTGATCGGTTATCGGGTTTTAAGATTACTTTATTTTTCGAATGGGATAAATTTTTCGAATGGGAAAGTTATCACAGTTTAAATTTAGGTTATATTAATTGAGTGGATTTCGATTTGGGGTAATTTGGCAGTGCTTAATATTAGGTTAGATTTAGAGTTGAATAACCTATTATAAAGGTTTAAAGTTAGGATGTGTTTAGAATGTGATGGATTGTTATCAAGATTTAAAGTTAAGGTTAAGTGTAGAGTTATGATAATGTGTTTTTATAGTTTAAATTGAGGTTAGGTGTATAATTAATAGTATCTGTTCGGATGGTTTTAAATGAGGTTACGTTGGAATTGTGGTAATCGGTTATCGGGTTTTAAAGTTCATTTAGTTGGATAAACTATTATCACAGTTTGAAATTTAGGTTATATTATTTGAGTTATTGATTTAGAGTTGTAGTAATTTGGCAGTGCTTAATCTTAGGTTAGATTTAGTGTGGAATAATTTATTACAAAGGTTTAAAGTTAGGGTGTGTTTATACTGTGATGGTTACCAGCGATTAAAGTTAAGGTTACGTTTAGAGTTATGATAATGTGTTTTTATAGTTTAAATTTCGAATTAATAGTATCTGTTATGGAGGTTTTAAATAAGGTTAAGTTTGGATTTAGGTTAATCGGTTTGTGAGGTCCAAAGTTAGTTTACGTTTCGAATGGGATAAACTGTTGTCATAATCTTGAGTTAGGTTAGTTTTAAATTTAGTTTTTTAACATTGTTATTAGATTTGGAATCGATATTGCACAACAGCTTAAGCTTAGAAGGGGAAGAAACTGTATTAAATGTAAATGTTTGGTACTCTGTTATGTATTAGACGTAGATGATTAGCTAGTTATGAAAATAAACTTAACATTAATTAATATACTTGTCTAGCGTAAAATAAGTTATTTGCCGTAGTCTTTCTGAAAAAAATGAATTTGTGGAACTCTCTGGTTTGCTGACCTTGAGTTGAGGATCCAAAAATTTTATGTTTCCCATCATAGAAAGTTCACTTATTCTCTGTATTGGCGTAGGTATTTTTCCTTTCGTAACTGGTTCTAACTAGTTAACTACTTAAGTTCTGCATCATCTTTAAATTCTCTAATATCCTACTCGCAAGTAACCAGTGGGCGTGGTCCTATTCACCCATAACACTCTTAACTAATGTTAAGCATGATGACCTTTTCACTGACTCTTCCTCAACTAAGATGTAAATTATCCCAGTCTGGTGAGAGATGCAACCATGGGCGTTAACGATCCCAATACAGGAAGCTGCTGTTATTATTGCGGTTACGTCATCTTGCAGGTATTTATGAGATTTTAGGTTTGTCTTTTAAATCATCGTTTTGTTTCCTCCTTAGTATTGTGAGTTTGATATAAAATATAAGTTCTGATATTTAAAGAAATATATCTGTGCGAATCTAGATAAGAAATAATCTTCTCGTTCGTCAATACTTCATTTTATTTCGTATCTACTGAAATTATTGAAATTTGGTTCATTATATTCTTTTGATTAGTGTGCTCAAAAGTGTTTTTTTAAAGAATTTCATGAATACTGGTCAAATAATATAGTATTAGTCTTGTATTTTCAAGATAGTATTGCTCAGTTCAACAATATTTGTGTCTAAATTCGATGTGTATATATCTAAATTAATCTTACTTGTTTAGGATTGTTTATATTCTGATGTAAGCTTTTCGTGATTTTTACTTTGTCACACATAAGTAGAAAATTATGTGATGGATAAAATTCTATGTCTGGTTTATTGAGAATATATCAGTTTTGAGGTCAGATGAGTCTAAAACTTATCGTTTTTGGAATTATGTCCCTCTGTCGTACATAATAAAATACATAATTTATCAAAATAGATTCTGACGATTTCGTGGATATTTTAGGAAAATGTGAACATTAACAACCCAAACGCGCTTCAGGATTAATTGACAAAAAACAAAATGAAGCTTCACAGTCGTCATTAAAAACTACATTTATACGATTTATAACAGGACATGTTATGGCACAAGTGAAGCAATTTCAGGCCACGTTTAAATATTTCGTCAAAGTTTGTGTCCATGTTTCATTTTCACATTTCTATTTATAAACATTGAACTGACATTTTTGCGACAAATGTTTTTGATTGGTTAGTATTTCGACTGTGAATAGGATCTTGAGAAATATGCAATATCGATTGTGGTTGTGGAAAATAGATCCGGGTTTATGAAATCTGTACTGATCTTGTATGTATTTTATTTTTGAGTACAATTTCTACAAAATATTAGTTTTCTTAATGGATTAAGGAATTTTGTTTTCGATAATAATTTAAATAGAAATTTGAAAAGTTGTTCGTTAACACCTGAAGCAGTCACGGGTTTTTTCTTCAGATTTTTACCAAATTCGATACAAACATTGAAGTTGGTTTTTCCCCGATTTTTGAGAATTTCACCCCTATATTGTAGAGAAATGATTAAAATTAAGAAGGAAAAAAATCGATGTTGAGAAATAAATATGTTTTTAGTCTAGGGATTTATATACAACATGTCCCGTGACATTTTAATATATTTTTTAACCACTACAGGTATGGCTACACGCTATTTTATCTAAGGCGAATCTTGTGATGTCCGGTTTGCGGCATTGTGTTCTACTCATAAAGTCCTTTAATTTGATATACAACTCGACCTATGCTCTCATTTAAGATATCCTACTTATTCCTTGTGGGCCGTCACCCTGAAAAGGTAATGGTCCATTGAATACGTATAAAAATAGGTTTTGGTGTCCAATAAAAATGTGCAAAGCTTTGCAGCTTACCTGTAATGGTTAAAAAAATATAAAGTCGTTCCGGGACTTATTTAACACGAGGTATAGCCGATAGCAATGATTTCTCTAAAACAATTTGACTTATTGTTATGAACTTAAAATTAAAATTATTGTATTCTTTTTAAAATTAAAATTTTATATATATATATATATATATTGTTTATGTTAAAATCGGTTTTAATAAATTGCATCAAATTTTGATTTAGTATACCCTTTAAGATCCAAACAACACGTACGCCCTTCGTATCATCAAAATTTCGGGTTCAGTACTCCTCGGTGAAACAACATAATTAAAAAACTATTTAAAGCTTAAAGCATAAAAGTCCTAATTTCTCAAAATCGGGTCTACCGATTACGATAATTTTTAACGAAAAATGAGGATTAATTGTGCCGAATCGTAACTAAATAAAATTACAGTTTAGTAAAAAGTTTGATAAATTATCCAAAATGAATGTTGATAGTCGTTATTTAAAATTGATTTTAGGGGAGTATAGATATGTCTGAAACACGAGGGATGCAAGTAGGACTCTATTTAAATACAGAGGTCAACAAGGTCAACTATTTGTCGACTATTAAGAAAAGAAATGGTAGAAATAAATTACGGTCTAAACATAAAAACCAAAGATCAGCGAGGGTTTTTTTTCTTGTTGTTTATCTCGGGCATTATCGCCGTAAATGATATACAATAAAGATCCTTAGCTCTCAAATACTTTAATTTGGTCAGGGTCGGAAAAGACAAAGAGTTGGTCGAGAGAAACCTTATAGGAAAGATGAAATCGAGAGATCTAACTCAAGACTAGAAGGGTAGATCCAGCTTGAATCCCTCGGAATTGTCTCACTCAGTGTGAGATGAACCCCTGAAGTTGAGACCAGCAAGAGCTTAGTGTTCGAGTCGAACTGTGCTTTATTTAATTTAGGACAATTATTTGAGTGACAATAGAAATTAGAGAATTTTCACGGCAGTATATACACATAAGCTGTTTGTCTCGAGTTCTATTTATACTCCTTGAACGGTAGAATTGTAAAATATACGATCGCTCGTCAAAGATATTTCCCTAAAATTATTCTAATAAAAACATTAAAGTAACACCCTTGTTGGATTTGAGTGATGTTATACTTTTTCTTCTTGAGTTACCAATCTGTGTTTGATTTCAGTTGACTTGCATATCTCATTAACCTGACTACATTTACTTCCAAACAAGACACTATGACTTAAGCTATGTTGTAGCGGTGTAGGATTTCCTGTTTTTTAGAGTAGAGCAATAAAAATAGGACATTAAGTCCAACTCCGTTTAAGAGAGTAATTTATAATTAAATAAAATTGTACAACTTTAATTAAGCAATGTTGTCGATTTTATTCTAATAAACATAGGTTTAAAAACGAATACGAAAAAAAAAAAAATAAAAATAATAAAAATTGCTATTTAACGAGGGTGAGACAAGATTTGAATAAACAAAATTTGACAGGCGATAAAAGCGCACAACAGAGACGGCTCCCTCGTCGACTAGGAAGTTTTGACTTAAGCAACAATAAATTCTTACTGTTTACATAAAACTTACGAGTAGTGGAACCAATATTTACAGCAGTTTTAAAATTTAAATAATATAGCCTACATATTATGTAGTTAAATAAAAAATATCAATTTCTAAAAATACTTACCACATGCATTGCGATTAGTTTTGTTGAATATTTCACCTAACCTTACCTGACCCAACCGAAACATATATTAATTCAACAGAAAATGCACTAAATTCAAAATTAGATCATTGTAATAATTATAAATGCGGTACTACCTAACCAAAAATATCGATCAATTTAAACTCTTGCTCTATTGATGGTGAAACTTGTTTTCTACAATAAAAAATAAACTGTGCAAAAACATTGCACAAACATCTCCCTCACCTCAAAACCAAATACTGTAAACGAACCGAAAATAATCCTCTCCAAAAATCTCAGTTTAAAAATTGAAAATTAACCATGCACTCCGCGTTCAAAAAATATTTATAATTTTTAAATAGAGTCTTGTTTCCCTTGTGTGCTCAGCATAAATCGTATTTTATTTCAAAAATGAGCCGTCAAGCTTCAATTTGATTTTCCATCAAACGTAATATTCTTTACTATGCGATTATGCACACAGATTTGGGTCGTGTTAATATTCACATTTCCCTAAATTTTGACTGAAATCAGTATAGCGAATATTGAGAAATTTCGTCTTTGTAACAGCGCAAAGTCAATTTTTTTGAGTCGGTTCTTGAATCGTTGGTGTACACCTGTCGCGCATTTGAGTGTTATTTGTTTATTGTATGTGTTGTGTAAGTTTTGTAGTGTTTAAATGTTTTTACGACCTCTCAGGAGCGAGTCTAAAGATGGAACATACGTTCTGAAACGCGTAACATATGTTACAAAATAAGTCACAAAACGGAGTAAGTATTAAGTATTCAATAACTTATATCAAAGTTTTTACCGATAACTCATAAACCGACTATTTGGAGAGGTGCCGGCCAATGTTTTCTTTGGTCCTTAGAGGTTACATTGGTGATTGAGTAAATTTTGATCAAAATCGTAATTATTTTTTCCATTTAGAGCTATTTCATATCCTTAAGTCCCAAGATATGGTTAAAACACTGCACTACGATGGATAGATATCATTTCCAAGATTAGGTTGTTTGGACGCAGAGGACGCCATAACTAATATACCCGCAAAACACTCTACATCTTGCTTTTTACTCATTTTACCCATAAGAAAAAGTATTAACAAAAATAAATACAAAATTATTAAAATTGTAATTTTAATAATATAGAATTCTTAAATAATATAGTAATTGCAATTCTAGCTAAATTTAGCCAAATTTAGAATATAATCAGAAACTAGTTCGTTCAAGTTTTGAATAGATATCAAATTTCAAAATGGCGGTTATTTAATTGGTTTTATCTACTTCCTTCTCATTTTAAACCAACATGGAGTGGATCTTATTCTCATTTTTGACTTTTTTCCAATATTAATATCAAGTTCTAAGTTGACCAAATAGAGTTCCAGTATTCTAACGTCAGATCCGATTATTCAAATAATCTAATCGAAATAAAACTCTTATCCCAAGAAACGAATCTGCCCTGTTTCAGACAACAATCGTTGGAAAATATAAATCTTTTTTAGGGGTAAAAAATGCTAACCTTGAAATCAGGTGTGGATTGTTAGTATAAAAAAACCTTGAAACCTCTATGACATAAAGAGGCGCTATCTGGTGATCCGTGAAACTTGTAAGACGTGACAAAAACGTTCTTGGATACAAATAACAAAGCAGTAAAAAAGTAGGCTTTGTTGTGGATAGATCAGAAGCATCGTTTTCTCAACTCAACTGGTTCCACGATCACTGACGTGGAAAAGGATGTCTGGGATGACGAGGAACGACCTAATCGCATCTAATGTTTCATGGCCTTCATGATTCTTAGTGTTTTTGACCCTTGATCGATGCACCTGGTGTTGGAAACTAGGGATGACTTAATGTATCACATTGAGTTTTGACCTTTGTAAACTCTTAAAACAGCTTTGCTATTAATAATGTCTCCCCCAGATATATTTTAGCAACAAATCTTTAAAAATCTCATCACCCATATACAAAATCAATACCAACAAAGCCATAAAATTAGGCGATTGCATAAAATAAAAGTGTCAAGCGTGTTACTCTATGGTCTGTACGCTTATAGGAACAGTAGCCGAAGTCTTTTAAGTGGAAGTTTAAATTGAACAGACAGATAGACTCGCGCCTTGGTTTTACCTACGGACCCTAATATAGTAAAGAGAAATCAATGAAAATGCAATTTGCCATGCAAAAAACTATAATATATGATTTCGCACAGGAATTTAATTTGAAATCCAAATTTTTTTTTTCAGATTTGTAGGTCACGCCGTGTTCAAGTTAGACTTTAAATTTGGGTATAATCAAAATAACATCTTATTTGATACCCCACACATAATATTTCCAAAAAACGAGATAGTTTTCGCCTCTTAACTACCCCAAGGTTATTTCTTGCTATGCTATATTTATTCTATATATGGAACAATACAAAAAATATAAATGCAAAGTTTGAAATATGTAAGATCTATCGTCTTGTCTGTGTATATTGGTTGCAACTGACAGACGGACAAACACGCTTGATATAAGGGTCCTTGATTTTACTTATGGATTTTAACAATCGACTCAAATGTTATACATTTTTACAGTTATGTACTATTACATAATATAGTAATAATAATATAAAAACTAATATTAATTAAAAAAGTTTGTAGGTTATTTTGAAAATAGCGATTGAATTTAATAATTTTTTAGAGATGGGGTGGAGAACTCAGTGTATTTTTTTCAGTATAAGAATAAAGATACTTGTGTCTTCTTAACCAATAAACGCGATAACAATCCATCTAGTTGCGTAAAGTTTAGTAGGATTGCAGCCAAATTGGGGGATGTAAGTTGGGTTTTACTATTCGTTTTTTTTCTGTCTATTCCTTTACTACGTTAGCTAGAAAAGTTTTTTGAACCTCATATGGATAATAAATAGTTTAATATATCGAAACATCCTCAGGAAGTTCCGTGGACTCGATGAACTTTACAATAATCCTGACAAGGTTGTCGTAAGGGTTTGTGAACTCTTGATCAACGATTGTTTGCACTCCTGCACAGAAACTCCTCAGTGAACACGCCCATCCAGTGCCCTGTAACGAACCTCAACACTTCTTCCTGACAAATGGACGTACAAACATACGTGGGAAATTATTAGGGTCCTTGGTTTTACCTACGGATCCTAGAAATAAACCAAGGATTTCGTAAACTTCCGAAATCTCAAAATCGGCGGAAGCTATTTTGATTAAATGTTAATGAATTCTAAAGATTGATAACGTTAACCAGTGTGTCAAACCGCAGGTAAAACTAAATTAGCGTTTTAAGCAATTAGAATAAAAATAAAATCATCCAAATTTCTTTTTGATTAATTTCGCTGTTTTCAAAATTATTCAAGAAATTTTATTTTATTTATTACTTAATTTTATTATTTTTCTTTTCCGACTGTTGATTTTTTATAGGGATTATGTGAACAGTAGAACTCCTTCATTCAGTTTTAATACTTTGAGTAATTCAACTTTTAAATAAAAATATTAATAGTTAAAGATTTGTGGGTTCTTTTTTCTACTCTGTGATTGTGTTTTGTCCTTTACTATAACCTAACCTAACCTACTTTTTTGCAAACACTTTCTAATATATCTGGGGATTTTTATTATTATTATATATATATATATATATATATATATATATATGTGTAATATCTGAAAAGTATTGAGGTGACCAAAAAATAACTTCCTGTTGATAATTAATCCGTTTTGAGGACATCTAACTCAAATATGTAATTTTATTGTGATGTCTGTGCAATGACCTATAACGAAACCTTCATAGATTGGGCAAATTTTTATCGTTTGGTAAAAAAAAAATAGCCTATATATTTTATATTTCAAAATTTGCGTATAGCTAGCTTTCTTAAAACCAAAACACAAAATGTCAATTTTGTTCAAAATATTTCCAAAAATTCCAGTTCTATTAAAAAGTGAAATTGAAAAACAAACCCAGATTTATAGACGAATACCTCAGAATAGACCAAAAATATTATTGTAAATTTTGGGGGAAATGTAAACAGTTATGACCCAAACCAATGTGAAGGAGCATTACAACTCGAGAACCACAAACACAAAAAATAAAATAAGGGAAAAACCAAAGACAATGAACTTTGAACGTCGTCGAACCATTGATTGGACGTGTGAGAAAGTTAATGCAAGTTTTGGAACACCATTTATTCTGGCGTTTCATTACGTAAATGATCTCATTTCAAATAATTTGCTTCAGGTGTTTCTTTTCCATAAATATCACAGTTACATATACAGTGGATATTTTAAATTCGCACAGTTGTACCAACCTCGCCGTTCTATACTGTTTTACTTTGTTCCGTATTTAGGCCTACATAATATTTATAATCTATATCTACCGTTTTGTGACACAGTTTCGATGATTTTCACATCAGTCACAGCTGGTTTGCTCAGCATTGTTGTGGAAGAACCTGCCTGATAGTTTGAACACCAGGTTGGTTACTTTCCTACTAGCTAATATTTTAATGGGAATAACCTATTACTATCTCATTTATGAGAGAAAATATGGCGACTATTTTTTATTCTATTGCCCTCATAATTCTGAAAAATGTATACTTGCTTTTGTCGTTGAGAAATGGGAGGGGCTGCTAACCCAGATCCTTCTGTTCTCTTCGTTATATGATTAAAGCTTATTTTGAGAGCTCAGTATTGTTGACATGTTTTGAGACACTTTGTTTCAGATACATTAAGAAGGGAATCTATAGGGTGGTACATTGCTTCTAAACCTCACAATGAGTTTTAGATTTTCTTCAAATTTTAAGTTTATGAAACAGCCAAGTTTTAAAGGGACAGTTCTTTTAACTCTACCCAAATCCAATTTGATTACTTTCTTCTATTCAAAATTAAAAAATAAAAGATATAAAGGTAATACTTTGAATTAAATTTATAAACATTTTTGTGTCCGAGAAAAATGATATAAGAAATAAACACAGCAGTTTTTTTTTTTTTTTTACTGCTAAGTAGTTTTCTACTAGTTTGTGACATTTGCTCGAAGATGTAATTTAGTGATACTTAACACGCAGGTACGACCCTTCCAAAAATGACTATATCTGAGTATTTTAAAAAGTATAGTTAATGTTTTATTTACTATCCAATTCATACAGTCTTAAGCCTTATTTAAAATCTTAAACTAATGAAAGTAAAACTTATGAAAATTTTAATTTATAATGTAAATGAAAATCATATAAGAGGAGATGTCATTGTTTTTTTATGGTTATGTCATTTTAAGGGCAAAACTAATAGATTGTGATTATATGAATTGATAACTTTCATAAGTTTGACTTTAAAAATAAATTATTATTTTCCCCCTCATTGGTGTAGTGATAGGTCCAAAAATCGATTTCAAGTATTTTGAAAATATATCACATTAATTTGGGGGTTCCCTGAGTCCGAAAAAGTGTGTGTTTTTTTAATGTAGGTTGTATGTGTAGTGCTCTACTGTCCAAACGACCGATTTTAATCAAATTTAGTATAAGGGATTATTTTGACCATATAATGTTTTTTTACTTTTGATTATAACTCAATATTTGGGGGTAGCTGCCATAAAATTAGAATTTTCTCAGCTCTAACTATTTCAATCAAATTTCGCTCATGTATAACCAAATTTTGGTAAGGACCCAAACAGAACAAGGTCCCATTTCTCCGAAAATGATTTATCGGTAAAAAACAAAAAAATCCGCCATGGGACTGCTGTAAAATACGGGGCAAATAGATGGACAGATTTTCCATACATGTTTTATTAAATCATCTTTAGGTTTATATCAAATGTTGAGCTTGACTTATGAGAAAAATTATACAGTATAAGAAACACACAGAACACAATTCTCATAAAAAATACGCCTAAGTATCAGACGCGTTTCAACGACAAGGTCGTCCTCTACAGTGATACACCAGCTACACCAACCAAACCACAACCAAAATTGTTTATGAAAACTGTGTTCTGTGTGTTTGTTATACTGTATCTTTAGGTTTGTTTTTTGCCTATAAAAATTCAAAATTATCGTAATTTTGATGCTCCGAATTATTATCGGACACTAACTTTTATTTGTGCTGCCCAAAGTCACATCAGTTTCATTTTTGTTTTGTTTTTCTCTTGTATTACGCTTATTATTACCAATAAATATTACACATGACAATGATGAACCTTTTAGCCTCTCCTTTGTCAACATAACAAATGTTATTCCTTGAAATCATTGCCGGAAGATGAAGGCGTCCATGGAGTGACAAGGAAAGAAGTAGGTAGTAGTTTTCGATGCATACTCATTAGTCATTGTTGAGTATTCCACCCACACGATCCTTGGTAGTAGGCTAGATGCATATTCATTGCTTTTAATAAGTCCTACGCGATAGTTTTGTCTTTGTTATACATAACAAGTCAATGACTCTATGGTTAATCTGAACAAACATTTATTTAACCAGTTTAATATTTGATTGTTTATGCGAGAAAAGAGGTTAACTTGAATATACGGTGTATTTGTGTGTGTTTAGGGACCGTTGTTTGTTTGCTTTGTAGCCAAACGCCTGACAAATTGTTATCATATATAGGAATCTGTAATATATACAACCTGTTGTAGGGGAAATCTATACGAGTTCTAACCTACCGCCTGATTTGAAGAATTGAAATGCAGAATTGAAATCTACAAATTTTTGTTTAATTTATTGTTACATAAGTTGAATACACGAGATGTGAACAGAAATCTGTTTAAAATAGACGTCATTTTATCATTTTCATGTAGATTCTTCTGAATTCCAAAAGGGTTCTTCTATGTGACCACACTATAGTCTCCTGTATCAACTTTCATGTTCCTATGTTAATTTTTACGTCCGCTATCGTACTTATGACGACAATAACAAAAACACCTACAGCGACGGGCGACCGGCATATCGAAAGCCAATTTTTTGGTTTCTGTTGCATAAAACGTAAAGACCACTCGAAAAACATTGGTCGAAATTTGTTGCGTTTACCAAATTTAGCCTATACATCAAATATTCGGTAACATTGTGACATCTAGAGCAGGTATACATACGTTTTTGTATTGTATCATCCTTGATAGACAATTGTAATAAAAATGTATCTAACGCTGTATTTGGGTAATTATGCAATCGACTGCCACAAGCATTTTACTAGCTAAATGTTGACAATTTGATATAAAACACTTTCCGTTCCATAAATAACATCTACCTTTAGCGCTTTTTGCACTTTTGAATGACCGAAATCCATTATTTCTAGATCACAGATATTTAGAAATTTGTTCAAATGATCGGGCAATTTCATTTCTTATCTGGTAAAGTTGGTACACTTGACATTAACAATGTATACATTAACATACTCGTAACTACCTAGGCCTAGGGTGACACATACATTGTGCTTACGTCACAACAATGTTTCACTTGTGTAAACAATCTACGGACCTGCGCACACGTCTCTATACTTACCTGTAGGGTAATCTATGACAATTACCTCACACTAATGATAGTTTAGGTTATAAGAAATAAACAATACACAATCGGAAACTTCCGCGAGTCGGCCAATTTCTATTACAAGTTTTTACTTTTACATTATATGATACATTAACTTTCTCTTCGATTTTTGTTTTCACTTATTGTCTGGTATTTACATAGAATAGAAATGTGTACAAACTTTCGCACACGTATTTTAAATATGAAAAAAATTTTAGATTGTTTATTATTTGGTCAAACGGAAGTAAGGAAAACTATCACGTCCTTGAATTGAGTCGCTGCTTACTAAACAAGTGTCGATCGCTTGGAGATTTGGTCAAGTTATCCTCAAGTGTTCATATATTGTAAGTAGCAATTCCGAGGCATCTAGCTGGATCTACACATTTTTTATTCGGTATTGGGTTACATCGCTCTCTTTCATCTTTCTTCCTCTTGATCTTTTCCAACATTGACGCAATTATATTATTCGAGGGTTAGGGGGGAGGGAGGGGTGTCTTTATTTTATGTTCTTTCCCTCCTTTTTATATAAGACGAATAATAACATGAGGTTTTTCGCCTATAAATATCAATTTACAATTAGTCTAAATAAGAAAGACAAAATCACGTGAGAAGACATTAAAGTTTTAGGTTTATTCACAATAAATAATAATAATTTAAGACAAGTACATATATTATATAACTCAATATTCTGATAAAAAAGAAAGTTAACTTTGAAAATTATATATAATTTATTTAATTTAGTCACTCAGTTCACTATATGGAAAAAAGGGGGGGATATTTGTTTAGTAGTTGGTAGAACGGAACGCTGCCATTTTTCTTGTAGTAGAAACTCCAGTTGTGTCGGCAACTCGCCCGCAAAACTTCGTTATAATTTCCTATAGTTACATTATAATCTTTTCACTGCTGTGGTCTGGCTGACCTAGTTGAAATTATAATAATTATTATATCTGCTAGGATCTAAATAATTAGTTTGAGTCCTTATTGCAGGACAATGTTAGGATTGGCAGATTATTGTACTCACACTAACTGCGTAGTTCTTTTAACCAGTATTAGGCTACATTAATAATTGGTGTTAAATATTTTTACTTTGACGATTTAATTTTTATGGAAAAAGTAGTTAGTTTTTTTAATTTGATTTTTACTCCGGGGGGGGGGGTTATGTTGGGGAAAGGCAACTAAAATACCATATCTTGTATGATATTTGTGTCAGTCCAAATTGGCGGCTGGTCAAACGTTTTTTTTCATATAAGACAAAGAACAGTTTTTAAGAAACAGATTATTTAAATATGTGATTTTATCTTACCCTAACCTGACCGAACTATCCAAAATTTTAACTTTAACTTACATGTACTAGATCTTTTTTCTTTGCGAAACAGTCTTTCTTAGGTAGCCTATTACAATAAAAATTGATCATTTTAGAAATTATTATGTGTTATTACTTACAAATTACCAATGTACATCAACACTACTCCAAAAGAAGCAATCAGTCACAATAGCTTGTTTATGAAAATATTATATGTTTTATATGAAAAATAGGTTTGCAGCGTTGTTTTAAACTTAAACCAGTCGTCATTATGGATTACTTCAACCGAAGTAAGTTTAGTCATTTTTCTCTAATCATCTAGACGTTAATAATGTACGGTATCATACGTCCAATTAATCTATGAAATGGCCTTACAGTCCCCCTTTGAAGGAAGGTGTAAAACATTATTATACCAAAAAATAACGTCTACACTTGAAATAAAATTCCCGAAGTTAAGAATTTTTATTTCAATTATTAACAAAAATAAATTGGGGCTTTGAACTTATGTACATAGTGTATATAAACAGAACCTCCATTCGCTTAACTTGTCTTATAAAATCGTTCATTCCCTAAACTGTAATAGAAAGAAATGAGTTGATATGAAGACACACTGTCAGGGTTTTTATTTGGTTTTGGGGAATGGGTGAGTGAGAAAGTTTGTGCAATGTTTTGCACAGGTTATTTTTATAACAATTACTCACATTTTTAGAATTATGAGTCGAAGCTGTTATATTTTATGAACATAATAAGGTGACATTAACCTCTAATTAGTTACTAAATAAAATAAATTTAATGTAATTTGAGAAACAATGAGGCCCAAACATATTCATGAAATATTAACAGAAATTTTGTCAATCGTTGAAGCTGCCCTCTCTAACTTTATTACATGAGCATATCATCTGAATGACACTAATTGATGATTTCATATATTAGATAAATATGTGATGTTTAACTTTGTTTGTTTCAGGGACAAAATGGTTTTGAAGAGTTGCGACGGTACATCAAACAAGGTGGAGACTTCTGTAAGGAACTCAGCGCTATCCTTCAGGAGAGGTAAGGAATCAATCATATATATAATTTAATGTAACATTTGTTAAGTCTGTTTCACCAGAGGCCAAACGACGAGGTCGCCCGCCACTTCCTCCAATGTCCTTGGTACAAATAATAAAAACTTTTTACAATTTCAGTAGCAATATTTTGCATTTAAACATATCAGATAAATCGACTACCATTTTAATTCTTTAACCTTTCATACTTTTCTAAAATCTCAAAACCAAATTTTTCACTTTAAATAAAACAAGATTAAAACATTTGTAATTTTTTTATTGGCTCCCCATTTGAACTAGAACAAGATGATCACATATTAATATATTGTTTACCCTAACACTAATAAAATTTCCTGATTTTAAGAAGCAGTCATATAATATATTGTTTCGTACAAACATTTTATAACTCAGGTTATACCTATAAAACACCCAGCTCGAACAATTCAGTCACACGTGGTGTACCTACCAATAAATAATTCCCCCCCCCCAAAAGAGGGAGAAAGGTACCCCTGGCTTTATATTTAAACAGCTGTCTCTACAGGCGTATGTTGCGAATCGGCCTTCTTTAGTCAAGCTTTCATTGTCTTTAAACATTATCACATTAAAAATAACTTTCTCAGAAAGTATTCTATTATGTGACAATTAAATGACTTATGAATTGTTATGCAGTCAATGTGATTGTTTATTAGATAACTATTGCTCTCAACCAATTTATATCCCACACGCTCTATGAATGTTTGTCGCTATTTCTCTTTCTTTGTCGTGTGCTCTCTTTCTTCTTATTATTAACTATATTTTTCACTTTCTGTTTCTTTGTATCTTTCGTTTTCTTTCTCTACGTCTTAATATTCTCATTTTCTCTCTCACTTTATCATCTCTTTCTACTTGTTCAGTTTCTAACTTGAGACTTCCTATCTTATCTTTCAATTCCCTATCTCCCTCTCTATTTATTTTGATTATTATCCTTCCATTCCTCTCTCATTCCAGTCTTCTCTATCTCTATTCTTTCCTCCTATTTATTTTTATTTTACATTCTCCCTTTTTCGTTTTTTATCCCTACCCCTTCATTTTCTTCTCTTTCTCTATTCTTATCCATTTATTTTATGTTCTCCCCTTTTTATTCTAATTCTTTAACCTTTTCAGTCCTTTTGCTTTTTTTCTACTGTCTCTCTTCCATGTTTCTCTTCATTTCTTCTCTTTATCTCAGCTTTTTTATCTCCCACCCCACTCATTCTCTTAATGTTGGCTCTCCCTCCCCCCCCTTTCTATTTTATTTCATTCTCTGTTCATTTTCTCTTTACTCTATTTATTTTCTCCCATTTCTTACCCACATTTCTTTCTATTTCTTCTTTTTTTTTATTCTTTCCCCTCCAATCTCCTCTCTTCTATTTCTTCTTATCTTTTCCCTTTGTCTCTCTCTCTGTATCTTTCCTTTCCCCCTCTTTCTCTTCTCTTCTCTTTGTACTTAATTTCTTCCTACCCACTCCTTCATCTATCTACTGTTTCTTGGGGTTAAGTGGAAAAGAGAACCTAATGTTCTTATTTCTGTAGTTCTTCTTCTTTCGCTCCCCTCTCTTTCTATTTATCCTCCTTTCACTTACCCCCTATTAATGCTTCCTCTTCCTCCTCCTTATAGTTTTTTTTTATCTTTCCGCCTAATTCGTCCTTATTTTCTCCCTCTTTCTATTCAGTGCTATTCTTTCAATATTTCTTTCCCTATCTCTTTCTTTCCATCTTTCAATCTCTTCTTCTTTAGTCTTTCAAAAGTAAGTTATTTAATTGACTATATACTTTTTTTTTTAATCATAGAACAAATAAAGTAAATAAATTCCTGGAGAAGCTGTAGTCTTCCCTCTATGCTATGCACGGCATTTCTTAACGTGTTGACATTTATGTCAGCTACGTTGTGAATAATTGCTTTTTTCAGTTCTTCAACAGTTGCTGTATTTGTACGGTACACTCGATCCTTTAATAAGCCCCAAGGTTAATATATATTGGGTTTAGGTCTAGAGACATCGGGAGCCAGGGTAAAGGACATTATCTGCCTATCACATGATTACCAAATATTTCTGATAAATTACTTTTTATTGGGTTGTAAATGTATAGAGATGCTCCATTGTGCATAAACATCATGCTTTCAATATCATACTGTTGCAGTTCTGGTATTACCTTATCATGTACCTTTTGCGACACAATTTTGAACCACTTAAAAAAAGAATATCCCAATAAGAAAAATTCGAAAAGAACCCCATCCAAACTGTAACTTTTTGATTATATAGTCTCTGTTGTATATAGGATATGTAACTGTTTAAATGAAAATGTACTTCATCAGTCTGAAAGATTTAGTAAAGTCAATCTCCGTTTAATCAAATCTGAGCTAATGC
Source organism: Aphrophora alni (assembly GCA_963513935.1). Classification (NCBI taxonomy): domain Eukaryota; kingdom Metazoa; phylum Arthropoda; class Insecta; order Hemiptera; family Aphrophoridae; genus Aphrophora; species Aphrophora alni. The sequence continues at coordinate 24,290,939 of OY740772.1, read as the reverse complement.
TACTAAAGTAAAATCTAGTCGCTTAGGTTTCAGTTCAAATTTCCATTTTATTTTATAGGGATTCATTTTTAGTTACCTTCTAAGGATCCGCCATGTTGTTGTCCTACTTATATCAAGGTTTTGTTCAATTTTCTCGACACTACATTCTTCGCATTAAGTGTTATTTGATAAAATATTTTCTTCATATAAGACTTCAAACAGCAATTTCAAATCTTACTATGAAGGTGTTTCAGGCTTATTGTTGTCTCCAAAGGGCTTGGTGGTTTAAACTTACTAATAAGCTTTTTATAACCGACTACCACTGTACGGTCCGTCCCTCAAACCCCTGCGAGTACGAAATTTTGTTAACGCGGTTGATACACTCACTCACATTCGTAATAACACTGAATCAATCCGATGAGTGTTTGTAAAGGTAAAGTCATTATGGAATAAAAAAATCAATTAATTAATTGTAAACTACTACAACTTTACCAACTACTAGATACAGTATCCTCAAGGTAGGAATGTGTCTGGGGTGGAGAGGAAAAGAGAGGCCCCACTCTTTGTTGCGTTTACTTTCAGCGGTACAACCCCAATAAGAAAATATAGACCTCAAATGCTTCTGTGTAAACTCGTATACTTTCGTTTCTTTTATCGTTGTAAAATAAGAATAAAACGTTTACAAAAGTCTTTCACGAAGTTGTGACTTTAGGAATTAATTTTAGCTAAGTAGTAGTTGTGTACCTAGTTTTCTTGGAATGGGTTGTATTGTCAAGTCAGGCTAGGGAAGCAAGTAGAAGGGAGTTCACGCCCCTTACACAGACACAATCCCAGTCTGAGGTTCCTGCACCTGTGTTTTAAATTAGTAAGCAATGAGAAACCGCGTTGCTATGACAACAAATTAATAACAAAGAAAATAACAGATGATTTTTTTAAATAAATTTCAATTATTTCTGCTGGCAATACAAAATTTTTCTCGGAGATTGGACAGCAAATAAATTGGAGGTTTAGTTAATTTAACACCAAACTAGGTTTTACTATTAATGTTTATTTTGCGAAAATTTTAAAATTGGCTACCTTTTGAAACGGATTTTTTCTATAGTTCCTTCTTAATTATTACATACACTAGTGCAACTTAACAGCTCATTTTGTGCAGTTAGTGGTCTACATTTATTAACATTAAAGTCGCAGTCGAGAAATATGCGGATGTACAAGAAGCAATAATTCGCGTCCTATCATGTCATGGCTTGACTAATGCCCAAGGCAGATAAAACAGTGAACCGATTTCTCGATAGACCACCAATAATCTCAGAACAATAGGACTATAAATCATATCCTATGGACACTCCCGCAAAATCCATCGTATCTTGTCATTTGTAAGTTAAATCACTCAAAAGACGTTGGAAAGGCGAGCATATCGATGTACTTGGTGAACCATGACCGCAAGAGACGTGAGACGCGGTTAGTTGCCGCCAGAGAGAGAGAGAGAGAGAGAGAGAGAGAGAGAGAGAGAGAGAGAGAGAGAGAGAGAGAGAGAGAGAGAGAGAGAGAGAGAGAGAGAGAGAGAGAGAGAGAGAGAGAGAGAGAGAGAGAGAGAGAGAGAGAGAGAGAGAGAGAGAGAGAAAGAGAGAGTTGAATATCTTTCCGCTTCAATTCTCTGACATTGATTCAACTTAAATAATTTTAGTATAAAAACCAGAGCGGAAGTTATCGGATCGCCGAAGATCTATAATTGTAAACGGATTTGGGAATAATGTATTCATAGCCTTTCACTGCGGATTGAGGTTATTTCTTAGATATTAACGAAGAGAATGAATGTATAACCCGACATCTTTAATATCTTTATTTTTTTTAAAGAAATAAATTACAAATTTGTGATTTAGTTGTAGCATATGCGAAAGACAGAGATACGTTATAATTGTATAGACTTTCCGCCTACTTTTGGATACAAATTCATACACTCATGACAGGTGTCTTACGGTGCTCCTTTTCTGGATGTATTGAAAAGTACTTCGAATTACTAAATAAACGTTGCAAAAACATTGCACAATATTTTTTGACTCTTTCACAATCGAAATACTAATTGTCAATAATGAATGAATAAGGTCTAAACTTGCTTAACTTGCGTCGTAAACTCGTTTTAAACATATATTATAAGTTGAAATGAAGTTTAAATCAAGGTTATTTTTAAAATTTTTTTAATGGTAATTTTTATTATAATGCAATTTTGCACACCGGTTTGGGTCAATAATCGTCACATTTTATTCGTTTTCGAGCGCCATTTTTAAACGGTTTTATGATTTGATTGAAATGTTTATTAGACCAGTTATTCATAAATGCGTCCAGTGACGGACGTTAAATGAAGCTTTGTAACTTTCAGTTTATTTAGACCATTTGAACATATACAGAGTGTCCAGTAAGTAGTGTAACAATATTTGGGAAGTGATTCTAGAAACGATATTCAAATGTTTGAACGATATCTCGGCTATCCATACGTACAAATAAATAAATATATCAGAATTAAAAGAAGCTAACTATTTTTTAATTGTTTTGTAAAATCAACTGGTTTCGAAACATCATTTGCTAACTATTTTAAATATCAGCATTTCTGAAGCGGTTAAATGAACAATTAGAGATTTTGTGGCGCACTGCAATCTAATGGTAGAAAACGTTCTGACAAATTTTATATAGTTATCTAAAACAGTTCTGGAGATATATTTTTTTTTTTTTTTTTTAAGTCAGACAGACATATAGATATAAAAAGAAATATTTTTCTTTATTTTGTTGTCCAGAATTACCTCCCAAAACTTAGCACCCTACTTCTTTGACATCCTGTATCTACGAATGTATCTTGTATTTAGTTTACGTCTCAAAATGAAGGAATTAATAAATAATACGAACGGAGAATGTGCACTGTAAGTCTTGCAGTCAACAAACTTGTGTGGTCTCAAGTACTTGTGAATTATTCATTAAGATAAGCCCAAGCTTGGGTAATTATTCAATTACAATAGTTGTCCGAGTTGTAAACAGTCTTTACAAACATTCATTATTTCTACTTCGACAAAACATTAAAATCAACCGTACAAACTGACTTATAAAACTCATACTAAAAAATACCAAGCAGGCTTTTTTATATACCAAAAGTAAAAATTCTTGATTTCTTAAAATCGTGTCAGAGGTTCACTCACATCCATTGGGACGGGTGTGGTAGACCTGAGGGACTTTAATAGGATCTATACCTTGCTTCACCTAGTCTTGGTTTAGAGCCCTTTCTTTCCCATCAGGTCTTCCTTGACTAACTCTGGTTCTTCTGACGCTATTCGAGTGATAGAGTATTTGTTTTATACTTTTTTCTTGTTTTTTTTTTTTTTTAAGTAGACTAGATGATGGCTCCAGTTTCACCTGGGGATAGTTAAGATAGTTTTATAAAAACAATTTTTTTTAGCACAACCCTAATGGTTGTTCTATGGAAATAAGTTATACCCAAGTACAGAACACACCAATTTTGAACAAATTGACCCATACATAACAAAGATATCATACTTGTTTTAGGGGTAAAAAAACACCCTTGGAGTGGAACAATTTCAAAACCCTTTCTTAGTACACGTATACAGACCTACCCCAAACCATGTTAAAAAATTCATAGCTCTAGGCTTCTTGGATCCAGAGATATGCTTTAGGGGTAAAAACACCCTTGGAGTGGAACAATTTCAAAACCCTTTCTTAGTACACGTCTACAGACCTACCCCAAACCATGTTAAAAAAATTCATAGCTCTAGGCTTCTTGTATCCAGAGATTTCGTGATCAGTCAGTGGGTGAGAGAGAGAGAGAGAGAGAGAGAGAGAGAGAGAGAGAGAGAGAGAGAGAGAGAGAGAGAGAGAGAGAGAGAGAGAGAGAGAGAGAGAGAGAGAGAGAGAGAGAGAGAGAGAGAGAGAGAGAGAGAGAGAGAGAGAGAGAGAGAGAGAGAGAGAGAGAGAGAGAGAGAGAGAGAGAGAGAGAGAGAGAGAGAGAGAGAGAGAGAGAGAGAGAGAGAGAGGTATTTTGCCTTTATACAACAAGAAAAAAAGGATTGTTCGTCGTTGCCAGAATTACATCTTCGTAAGTTATCAATACAAAGCCAAAATTAAAAAACCTACAGTTTAAATAACTCAAAATAGGCCTGACCTGTTTTTACCAAGTTTTAAATGTAAGATTTAAGTCTCAAACTAAACCAACATCGTACGTGAAACAAAATAACAATTCTTGAGTAATTTTGAAAATACCAAAATGAACCAAAACAGGTAATTTGAATTATATACATGTATGTGTTTTTATATTATTAGGCTATATGTGAATTATGTTGCTACTAACCTCACTAGGTATAACGTATATTATGATATTTTAAATATTTATCTATTGAGAAGCATATTGTAATTAAACCATATTTTATATTCTATTCTAAATTAATTTCATTATTTTTCAGTCCCCCCACCCCTATATCTTACTTAAATACAGCTCCAAGCATTATTTACCAAACCGATTTGTTGCGGTTTACCAATTAACCTTAATTTCGACTTTATGCTCGCTCCGCTAATTGCTTTGTGATGCGTGCTTATGAGTCGGCTACTTTCACAGAAGTATGAAATGTCAATGCTAGACAAATTAATCAGGCGGACGGACGGACAAGGAATACATGATACTAGTTGTGTAACTAAGGGGCGGAGTGTTTGGTATACACCGGTGCTCGTTTGGTTTTAATTGCGCGTGTGTGCGCGCTCCCAAGAGTTCATGCGCATCAGAGGGCAGTGTGCCAAGTGTCTGTAGTTTCCTAGCGTGTTTGTTTTGGAAAGTAATGTAGCCAAGTCATGTAATACTGATATGATTGGATGCGAATGTCTCATGGTTTATTTTGTTCACTGTTTGCATAGATAGATAGAACTTGATATTTAAATATGTAGATCAAGAGGGGGAAATGATTTATTGCAGATACGTGTAGAACGTAGAGAACGACTTTTTAAAAAGATCGCCATTTCAAAACTTTACAACCATTTTTACTTTATCACATGTAGGGTATGTATTATAGGGAAGGTTATAAAAAAATGTCGAATTTTTTGCCGATATATCAGTTTTCGGTCCCCGAGTCCTAAATAGTCTTGGTTGGATTGTCTGTCGTTTGTTACGTGTGCAGAAAAACAACACAAAATTACGATTTTCTCAAAATAGACTCTAACGATTTTGATCAAATTGTTGTGCTCTTGGGTCTATAAAGACCCAAACAAAACGTATTATTCTCCATCTCTAGACAAATGCATGTTCGTCATTTATCAGTAAAACAAAACAAAAACCGGTCATGTGTTCTGTTATAAAATACTTAATGTCTCAAAATTGGCTCTACCGATTTCGTCCAGATTTGAGTGAAAAGTGAAGATTAAAAACCCAAACCTGTGAGAAAAATCGCAGATAATAAATGATTACGGTTCAGGAATAATTGACAAAAAAAAATTTTTTTAATGCTCGTCATCATTAAAAATGCTCTTTTTTTTATTTAATACGACTTATGCTGATGACGTGTTTATAGCAGGAAGAGGTTTACACCCGTATTTAAATTTGTAAATATTTTGTCAGAGATGGCGTCCACAGTTCATTTTCACTTTTTGATTGAAAATTACTAATGAAATGTTATTTTTGGATAGTTTTTATATGATTTTGAGGATGGGAAAGTTTGTGCAATACTTTTCCACAGTTTATTTTTATATCATATTCAATACAAAATATTACTTGAATAAAATTTAATCACGTTTGTTAGAGGGATAATCTAATTTGTTTGTGACAAAAAGTGTCAGACGTTATCAATTGATGTTAAAACGAAATATTTTCTCTCTTTTAACTACAAAAAAAATTCTAATTTTTATTTGTTGTCAAAGAAACACCCAAGTATATAATTCTTATAATTTTGTCACTATATTTTTTTAAAGCATACGATTAAATGAATAATTGTATTAAAATGATGTTTCGGAAATTTGAAAATGTTAAACCAAACCAAAAATCGTTTTAATACTAGGGGAAATAGTTTTACCCTTAACAAGAAATTAAATTTTTGTTGTTTATAACTCTGATGTCCTTTAACTTACAGAAAAAAATTAACAGTTTTGTTTGTTGTTAAAAAAAGAAAATTTTTGTATCTTGTAAATATTTTGTAAAGTTGAAAATTTTAGAGGCGTTTGAAGATTAATATTAACGGCCGCATTATGAAAATGTACTACATAAAGGCTTTGATTTTTGTACACTTGTAAACAGTAGCATTAAATATGTGTGTACCAAATCTGAACTCAATATCTTTCTATTTCTAAAGATATCATTTTTTTTTTCTAAAAAATTTTAAAATAATAAAATTCAGAACATGTCCTGAAAGTTTCTCCGTTTCTTCGTGAACCACCCTTTATATTAAATTGGGTAAAAATTGGTGCTAAATTGCTCTAATTGGTAGAAGCAGTGCACATTTCATAGTGTCATGTGTCTGTGTTTACAAGAAGGTTATCATAATAGCTAGAAATACTCTAATAAACACGGTACACTTGTCTAATCCATTCCTTATTAGATTTGTTTGTTTCCTTCCATAACAGTTAAATATTCTTTTACAGCGGTAGATGAGCAGACGGATAAGTTTGATTACTATAAACAATGCCCCCCCCCCATGTCATAAAGTCTGCCGCAATTACTTCCGTTCTATAAAGATCTGCAACACAGCATCCTCTTTACATCATCTTGTCCGACGATGTTTCGGATAAGGTTTACTAACTTTATACAATATACAATGGGGAAACAATAGCTACGAGATTGTAATGAGAAATCCTAGATGTATCTACTGAAGGAGATAATTCGCGAATTTCCTTCTTTTTGTGTTATTTTGGATTCCGACCTTGACCTTAATTAAATATATATATATATATATATATATATATATATATATATATATATATATATATTCATTATTTTTTTATGCCTTGAACAAATACAATTTGTATAATAAGTGTTAATTTGAAACTATTTAAATTAAAATCAATAATAAATTACATAACAATATATAAATGGACAGGTTTCATCTGAGCTGTGAGCTGCGCGTGGAAGGGAGGTACAAGTTTGTAGTTCGAGGCCGCGTGGGGGGCATTGTAGGGGAAACAGTCGGCGCCGACTACTGTCCACGATCCAGAGGTCTTGCAGACATCGTACCAACACCCGACACAGACTGAGGCGACCGCTTCCCCCACCACCTCTCTGCTGCTTAGACCACGCCCTAGACCCACTGCGCACCCAAACTCCACAGCTCAGATGAAACCTGTCCATTTATACGTATTTAGATATATTTAACCACGGATAAACATACAAATAAACACATACACACACACGTAAATATATACATTTAAAAAATATATATTATCTAATACACGGGAATTTGAAACTCAGCCAAGTAATCACGTTTTGAAAGGTATTGACCAATATTTATACTTAAAGAATTTATAAAATAGTTCGTAAAACCAATTCTACGAATCGGTGATCATTTCATGTCGGTCTGAGAAAGATTACAAGAAAATTATTTCTAATTTTAAAATTCTTTAACCATTGAGTAGTTTAAATGTTCTGCCACTTCATGTGTTGTAAAACAAACGAATTTAGGAATACTGAACAACAGCTGTGAAAATAGACGTTCATAGCGTAATACGTTCCAGATTATGAGAATTTTTGGGTTACGTTAAAATTACGGAAAAAGTGCTTTACAATTTTCTTTCAATTGGATGCTATTCCAACGTCTGTCTGTAAACTTGGCCTGTATGTATGTATTTGGTTATTGACACTTGATTCACAAATAGGTATTTGTCAGAAGTAAAATGGAATATAAAGAAATAAATTTTACATGAGTGGCCTAGTTGTGAGCTATGAAATTAGATTTTATAATTTTTGTTTTTAAACCCAGAAAAATTCTAAAAGTTGTTGGGAGTTTTGAAAGGCGGTTAGATAGAGAAAAAGGAAAGGAATTACTTTTCTTCTTGATGAAATCGGAGATGTTGCAAATCGATTATATGAAGTGTTTTCCATTTCGATTTTCCAATTATTTATTTAATTTTTATTTATATATTACAGCATGTAAATAAGTACCGGGAAAGATTATTTTTTTAACCCTTACAGATAGACCTACAAAGCTTTGCACATTGTTAATGTAGAACAAAATCTATTTTAGTAGGTATTCAGTGGATCACTACCTCAGAGGTACGGTCCACAAAGAGTAAGTAGGAAATCTTAAATGAGAACACAGGTCGAGTTGTACATCGAATTAAAAGCCTTTATAAGTAGAACAATAGATAAAATAGCGTGGGTTTAAAGTTAATATTAGCTACAACGTCAGGTAAATTGATAACAGCTTCATAATGTTTACTACTAGTTACAAATTTGTGTAAGTGTGAATTGAAATATGCTTTTAATTATTACACTAACATTTAATTACATTAATAACGGAATGCAATACTTGATATATTATAAATCCCCAGCCTTAATGGATAGCTTGCACTTAAAAGTATGTGCAATGTTACTGATGATCACATTAGGTAAAGGTACAACAGATCTATAAATAGAAAACATTGCAAACAATTTCAATCTTAGTTTTTTGATTGATCTAAAATTTTCATAATCCCAGGAAACTGAAAAAGTTATTTTTGACATACCGTCTGTTCGTCGTTGTTGTCTGTACGTAAGGGGGGGGGGGTGTAAAAACTAAAATAGGTACATGGAATTTGGTATTGGGGACTATTCTTATATAGAACCCTATTGAGTTTGCGAAAAATCGAATTCAATAAGTTAAAATGGCGGTCAATTTAAAACAGTTTTTTCATATCTCGTGTATTATTCAACGTGTAATCTACTAAATTAGAGAAAAAGTTGCATATTTTAATTGTGCTTGAAATTGTGCCAACTCCACCCTTCTACGATAGTGATGTCTAAAATGTCATTTAGAACCCAGACAGCCTAAAAAACAGTTCAGGCCCTGTTTAAATATATCAATATTTTACAAAGACAGTGTCCATCGTTTATTTTCACTTTTTGAGTGAACACTATCAAACTGACATTATTTGTGGTGAATAGTTTGGGTTCGTATTTATTTGGGTAAGGGGTGTGTGAGTGAGGAAGTTTTACAATTTTTTTACACCGTTTACTTAATGTAGCTTTAATTACAGTATCCTCAAGGTAGGAATGTGTCTGGGGTTGAGAGGGAAAGAGGGGCCCAATCACTTTATTTGTTGCGTTTGCTTTCAGCGGTACAACCCCCCCCCCCAATATAGACCTCAAATGCTTCTGTGTAAACGACTATCCTACTTTCCTTTCTTTTATCGGTGTAAATAAGAATAAAACGTTTTTCAAAAATACAAAAAGGTACATATTAAAAAGATGGACTCTTAAAGACATATTAGAGCTAAGCAGTAATTTGTGTACCTTGTTTTCTTGGAATAGGTTGTACCGTCAAGTCAGGTTAGGGGAGCAAGTAGAAGGGAGGACACGCCCATTACAGCAGACACACTCCTAGTCTGAGGGTACTGTACAATGCTTTTTTAAATTTAATGTTCAACTCAATTATAGCTTCTGTAATAGATAAATTATAACAGCAGAAACAGACAAATTTCGTATACTAGTAGGCTTCAAATTCTTCTTCTTTTACGAGATAAGACAGATAAAGTAAATAATAAAAGGAGTTGATTACTTTTATTTCTTTTAAGATACTTTTTCTTAGCAGAAAATAGAATTGAACAATAAAATATTTTAATAACAGATGTAGTGAAAAATCTAAAATTGTTTTATTTGGCGAAGAAAATTGAATAAAAAGAAAATTTCTCTATGATTTAGACCAAAAGGAAATAATTTAATAGTAGATGACGTGCTGTTTTATTTTTTTTCATAAATTAAATATTTTTGATTTATCACACAACTTATTTGCCATTTTATTCCCATGGCATTACACATATACAAACGTCGAGATTGGTTTGTTCCAGTAAAACAAGACGACCAATTAATTTTGTCAAGGATAACAAACACAGACTAAACAAATAACCTCAAAATTATAAAAAAAGTAATTTACATAAAAGTCGTAAGCAATTAAGGAAATATTGCAACCTCGCAATGTCCTCATACTTTCCTCATTCTAGTTTCAACCTGTTTACGTAATGCGACCTCCGTATTACACGCAATAATAAGTTTGGAAATTCATAGCAAGGTTGAGAGACAGGTGCAGTATAAGGTGTGTGCAAGAAGGCAGCCATGCGTTTAGGGATAGTTATTATAATTCATATCTCTACATAAATAATTCCATAACACCGTTGTACTTATCCAGTATTCGTATTATAGAGTGAGCTTATTAATATCAAAAATTTCTACCTATTTTTTTCCCACTGATGTTCACGTTTCATAGCCTCAGAAAACAAAAAAAAAATGATTTTAGACGACCGTCTGTACGTCGGCGCAATAGCGGCTCACGAATTAGGATAGGAACATGAGGGAACTCTTAAGAAATTCAGAAAAATCGAAATTAAAATGTTAAAATTGCGGTTATTTTAAACAGTTTACTGTTAATATCTCGTATGTTATTAGACTTACAACACACAGAATTACATATAAATGTGTATATTAAGAATTCTGGATGTAATGGAACCAACCCTACATCTCTACGATAACAAATAACGATCTTATTGTAAAAAATGAAAATTTAGAACTTGTCCTAAGAAAATGTGATATTCCTATAGATAGGAGATCATGCATTGCCGAGTGAGCGATACGGTCGCAGCAAGTGGCGGGTCCTAGACGATAAGTAAAGCTTTGAAGTCAGCTAAGGCCGACACACTGACACGAGCGAAACGACTGTAGGCTTTTAATATATACCACGTGACCAGTTATGACATAGTCGACGTCGTACAATAGGGGGGTTCAGAAAACCTGTGTAACAACGGTTTGAAACAAATTTACCCAGCTGGATAAAACCCCTTGATCTACCGGTACAATTTAACATTTCCCAAGAAACCAACTTTTCTTCATTACATTTAGAAGATGAGCTTGTATTATGGAGCTCAATAAGTACCAACTAGTTTGTTTTTGTATGTTTATTATACAGTTACAACTAAACGTGTTTACCAATCGTTATTTGTATGTTTGTTACATAGTTATAATCAAACGTGTTTACCAATCGTTACTTGTATGTTTGTTACATATTTACAACCAAACGTGTTTACCAATCGTTACTTTTATGTTTGTTACATATTTACAACCAAACGTGTTTACCAATCGTTATTTGTATGTTTGTTATACAGCTACAACTAAACGTGTTTACCAATCGTTACTTGTATGTTTGTTACATAGTTATAATCAAACGTGTTTACCAATCGTTACTTGTATGTTTGTTATACATTTAAAACTAAACGTGTTTACCTATCGTTATTTGTATGTTTGTTATACAGTTACAACTGAACGTGTTTACCAATCGTTATTTGTATGTTTGTTATACAGTTACAACTAAACGTGTTTACCTATCGTTATTTGTATGTTTGTTATACAGTTACAACTGAACGTGTTTACCAATCGTTATTTGTATGTTTGTTATACAGTTACAACTGAACGTGTTTACCAATCGTTATTTGTATGTTTGTTATACAGTTACAACTGAACGTGTTTACCAATCGTTATTTGTATGTTTGTTATACAGTTACAACTGAACGTGTTTACCAATCGTTATTTGTATGTTTGTTATACAGTTACAACTGAACGTGTTTACCAATCGTTATTTGTATGTTTGTTATACAGTTACAACTGAACGTGTTTACCTATCGTTATTTGTATGTTTGTTATACAGTTACAACTGAACGTGTTTACCTATCGTTATTTGTATGTTTGTTATACAGTTACAACTGAACGTGTTTACCAATCGTTATTTGTATGTTTGTTATACAGTTAAAACTAAACGTGTTTACCTATCGTTATTTGTATGTTTGTTATACAGTTACAACTGAACGTGTTTACCAATCGTTATTTGTATGTTTGTTATACAGCTACAACTAAACGTGTTTACCAATCGTTATTTGTATGTTTGTTATACAGCTACAACTAAACGTGTTTACCAATCGTTATTTGTATGTTTGTTATACAGTTACAACTGAACGTGTTTACCAATCGTTATTTGTATGTTTGTTATACAGTTAAAACTAAACGTGTTTACCTATCGTTATTTGTATGTTTGTTATACAGTTACAACTGAACGTGTTTACCAATCGTTATTTGTATGTTTGTTATACAGTTACAACTGAACGTGTTTACTAATAGTTATTTGTATGTTTACTTGACAAAAAATAAAAAACTTTCTAGTTTACTATATTTTTCTTCCTTTAATATAAATGAAGTAAAAATTTTACTTATATAAATTATAAAATAAATTATATTTACATTGCAGCTGTTTCTCCCCGTAATTTACCCTAAAACGTGAAGAGGATTACAAAATAAAAGCAGTAAATCTCAAATTTTAACTTCCGTTATTATTTATTACTTTTGTTTCTTGTATAGGTGTGTTTGTGCATAGTTTATTCAATTTATTTTTACGTTGCTTAACGGATATTTTAAGTGGGTTAGACTGAGACTGGAAAATTATCACAACCCAGAAAAAAAAAGTATTAACTAAGGTTTGAACTGAAGAAAACATGCCTTAGAAGGGTTTCGGCTATGAGTAATCTTTAAATCTAATCTTCAACATAGTTATAGAAGATGCGATATTTTGCAGAAAGCGTGAAATTTCTTTGATTTATTACTTGACAGATCCGATCATTAGCGTTCCGGAAGTTGGTTATGTGTTCCGGTAATTTAGTTCTCCCTACAACTACCAGAGTTCTGGTAAATTAAGAATTTTATTTACCTGTATATTTTTTACAAAATCTACAATAAGCGATCATTATTTTTTTAATTAGTAACTCTGAATTATGATCTAATACCAGTTAATAATTACTTGAAATCATTTATTGCTCCTTTTTATTTCTCATTTCATAGTATAGGGAATGATGGGTAAACAAAAAACGATGTTGACTTTTTCTGTAGAACTACCGTTTTGAAGCTCCTGAGTGATTTTTTTTTTTTTTTAATTTAAGGTTGGGTTACGTGCATCGCGTTACAGCCAAACGGGTGGATCGATTTTAATAAAATTTTGTTTGTGGTTGTATTTTGATCGTATCACAAAGCTTTTAAAATTTTGGGCTTTTACCGTACGAATTTGGAATTTTTCAAAATTATGAGTAACGATTTATTTTGAACATTTGTTCAAATGTATTTTCTAAATATCAGAGTAAAATATATTCTCTTGCCAAATAACGTCGATTCGGAAGGTTTTAGCTAAGAATTAAAAATGTATTATGAATGGTATTGTGGACATCACCCGCTTTTATGGAAGCTGAAAAAAACTGTGAAAAAAAGTCTTAGGCGAAAGTTAAATAACCCGCTACATAGTTTTTCTGAACTTATTATATTTAATATTGATTGTTATTTTAATACCTGTATATTAATTATATTCACTAAATCTACGTTTCCCCCTCTCGAAAGACATAATCAGGGGACTTTCCAACTCAAACTCAAACCGTTCCACATGCATCTTCTCCCTCCCCTACTTCTGACACCAGTTGTGCCCGTCACTCGCTTTTTGGCAGCTGAAAACCCCTGTCAAAAAATGGGTAGTCATCTGCTGCCTGAAGACAGCGTCCTCGTCGCCATCCTGAATAGATATCGGCCAACATGGATGCAGTCTCCAGCCAGCAGAGAACTTACGATTTTGGACAGGGGTTTTCAGCTGTTAAAGAAACGGACGACGGCCACAGTTTCTTTAAAAGGTTGAACATCCAAAAATCAACTTTATAGATTTCGGATAAATTGTATGAAATACAAATGTGTATGCTAAACCAAATGCGAGCCATACTGAAGTAAAAGAAAGCGGCGGTTTACAAGTTAATTGGAAAAAAGTCAAAAGATATCTTCCTCACTGTCATTCGTAAACCGTAATATTATTTTATATGCTCTTTGTCAAATTTTTTTTCACCATATAACGTTGTATTTCATTAAAATTTGAGCGTTATTGCTTGGGCTGATTGGTATTTTTTCAATTTGTATCTTATAACAAGTAGTTACTGACGCTCTGCCTCCGAGATACCCCCACCTCTCCCACTCACCATGTCAATAAAAATAGTAATAATTATTGTTGTATGTTTAATTTAATAAATAACATTTCGTAAAATATTAAACCTTCCAGTTAGATGGTAGACGTTTTAAATTGATGAAGGGTCGACTTGTATAACAACTACAGTGTTGATATCATTTTGTGTCATAGAACCAAGATAGATTATCTTTATATATATATATATATATATATTTATTTATTTATTTATTTATATAACAGTAGGGAAATAAAATGCTTTTATTACATATTTACTATTTCAAATATCTCCAACACTATTGCGCTTTATGAATGTGGCCATTTAACACTGTATAGCATTTGTGATGGCACAATATTTTTCTATAACAGTAGGGAAATAAAATGCTTTTATTACATATTTACGATTTCAAATATCTCCAACACTATTGAGCTCTATGATTGTGGCCATTTAACACTGTACAGCATTTGTGATGACACACAAAAAAGAAGAAAAACCTGCATATTTTGGGGAGATTGCTTGACAATATTTTTGTGTAATTTATGCTTTATTTTCCATATTGATATGTGAGAAAGGTAGAGTGCGGTGTTTGTGTACAGTTTATTAAAGACAGATTGACACATTATTGCCATCAGGTGCGACATAAACTCAATTTATGAAGAATGTAACACTTTGAGAGAGCATTCTGGTGGTAATGATTGTAAATAGTTGTTACTTAAATGTCTATAGATGACAATTATAATGACAAGTCTGTATGACCGTGTTAAGCCACTATAGATCCGGCCTAGAACATGACGTTTCTAAGAATATGACACTGCCACCTGATCTAGTTACCACTGGACTTGACTTGTAGGTCTATGGAAACGGAAAACAAATCTACAGATTAAGGTGGCCGATATGTTGTGAAGGTTCGTAATAATTTTGTGCTGTTTGAAATGAATTTTGTTTAAATCAATGGTCTCTCTTGTAAATTTGTTTTGGATGTTACACCCGCCATCAAAGTTTGTACTAGAGACCAACAAACGATTTTAGGATACCTTGTTGGGTGTTCGTTCAAAATTGTTTTTAAATCGATTGTTTCTCTTGTAAATTTGTTTTGGATGTTACACCCACCATCAAAGTTGGTACTAGAGACCTACAAACGATTTCAGGATACCTTGTTGGGTGTTCGTTCAAAATTCTTTATTTGTGGCGAATTTCGTTCGAAGCCTAAAATATTCATGCAATAGAGATTTTAGAGCTAAACCATTTTTGTGTAATTTATAAATAAATTTTTAACAGTTTATCTAAAGTAGATTATTTTATCCAAAACCTAATTTGCCACTTCGTAAAAGATAATAAGTAGAATTGTGGGGGAAATTATGGTTTTTCCTCTTGTTTAGAGGTGAAAAACTCTCGGTTGTCATCATCTTATAAAAAAGACGAAAATAATATAAAATAACAACCCTTAGCTCTGGAATACTATAGTAGCAGCAGGATTTGAAGAGAACAACAGTTGGTCAAGACAGACCTAGCAGGAAAGGTGAAGGAGAGGAATCTAACCCGGGACTATTTCCGCAGGTTTGCAACACATACTCGATATAAGTGAGCCCATGAGGGGGAAATATATATTTTAATTAGAATATCAAAATCAAAAATTTTCTTTTCGTGTGAACTAAACTCCACAAAAATACCCATATACCATCTAAATATGTTATTTTGAACAAATCCAAGATATACAAAACTTGTAGAATTCACTTGTGAAGAGAAATATGTAATAACAAACAAAATTTCTAAATATGTTTTTGTAAAAATGACTATCTTGAAATAACTACAAATTAGCAAATATTTAGGTCTAATTTCTAAACAAATATGAAATATACGTTAACCTAATGCAACTTAAATTTATTTATATTATATAATTTTATAGTTGTCCACTTAAAGTATTTACAAACAAAAGTTATAAAAAAATGTTTTTGTTGAAAAAATATAATACATTTGGTATAAGAGACTAATTTCAGTCCAAAGGACTTATAGAAAGTCCAGATTATTATTATTATTTTTTTTTTTTGTAATTGACTAACCTGTATAGAAAAATCCGGTAAGAACATTAAAAAAAAGTAGGAAGTGCATGCAATATATTTACAGTGGCACCAAAATAATTAAAATAGAACTTAATTTACCGGTTGATTAATATGTATAATATTCTTCTGCTAATAATGTATAGGGAGATTTTTCGAGGTAGCGTTGGTATACTAGGTAGTAAATTTCTTCCACATGAACTTGTACTTTAATAATGGTTTGAATGCTTGATTGTGAAAGTTCAGAACGATACTATGTTTACGTTTTTTTTCTCGTTGTTCAAAATAAAAAACCGTTTCGGTTATAAAATAATAAATGAAGAAAAGTATTTAAAATATAACCCTTAACTCTCGATTACTCTAATAGTGTCAAGGTCAGAAACGAACATGAGTTGGTCAAGAGAGACCTGATAGGAAAGATGAAAGAGAGGCTACTTCGCAATGGAAGTTAAATCATTAAGATTCGAACCATTTTACTCGTCACTTTCTTTTCCATATTTTCAATAACTCAAACTGATGTCGACATCAAACAACAACTCAAAGTTACGATTTTCTTTAAATTTTGTAATTAGTTTATGACACAAGTGAAGCAAGTTGAGACATTATTTAAAAAAAAATTTTTTTATAATTTACAAAATCTATGACTGCGGTTATGGTTGATTTCCTAGACTATTTAAATATAATAACTGGTCCAGATAAACAGATTTTTTGTTCGTTTAGGCTTATTGTTCGAATATTGGTGCTATGTTTGTGTAAGTTTTTCATCTCTACTAGAAACTATAGCCTCGTCAGTATCTCTTGTCAATAGTGTAACATTGACATTTCACTAATTGTTAACTTGCTCTGAAGCTGTTATAAAAGGTAAAGATGACACAGCTACTTTTATAATTAGTAATTACAAAGAATCTATGTTGCACCAGATTGTTTATGGTTGCAAAAGACTGTAACTATTCATTTAGACTTGAGCGCACACTAATTGTGATAGCCTAGCTGCCAGCTGTCTTGGTCAATAGCTGAGTTGTGAACCATTAAAACGCAAGCTCATTGTTTCTAATCATTCCTGATTTCTAGTAGAAATTTCAGCCCTTACCGTCGCATCTTGAAACGTTGACTTCCTAGACTATGAAATGTTCACTGATCCTAACTATTTTATCGTAGGAATAAAGATAACCATAGAGTAAATTTTAATTTTTTTTTCAGCAAAGTTTACAATGTACAAACTTTAGAACTCAACCATCTGCAAAACCAACCAAAACTACTCATCAACAAAAATGACAATTTGGTAGCTGTCAGTCAACAAGTAAAAATGTACTATGGTCGCCACAAAGGGTTTAAACTTATTTAATTAGAGTAAATTTTATTTTATTAAAAACGAGCTTTTTTGACGGCGGTACATTTTTGTTCTTGCTAATTACATCTGAACTGTAATCATTTTCGATTATGTACGTTAGCTTTTTGTGTCCTTACCTAAGGCTATGCTACTGGAAAATTTGATGAAAACATTGAAAAAAAATCATAATTTGTGTTTTTAATACAACATGTACTCCCAAATTTTGAGTCACTGAAAAATATTTTTAAAAAACCCATAGAAATTGTAAAAATATACCCGCATACCTAATTTGATTAAAAATAGGTTCAGGCGTTTGGGATATATCCTTGAAATACGTATAAATGTTAAATCATTAAAGATTAATATAATTACAAATTAACCGCAATTATCAAACGTTTACAAAATAA
This sequence comes from Aphrophora alni, assembly GCA_963513935.1. Taxonomy (NCBI): domain Eukaryota; kingdom Metazoa; phylum Arthropoda; class Insecta; order Hemiptera; family Aphrophoridae; genus Aphrophora; species Aphrophora alni. The sequence goes on along the minus strand of OY740772.1, from coordinate 24,272,970 downwards.
CGAGAATTCTCGGAAGACAAAAAAAAAAAAATAACGAGATTTATCGGAAGATTACAAAATAAAGAGACAGGTTGAAAGATTGTTTACTAGTTTCTACATATTTATCTAGTTCCTAGAGAAACCTGTGGTAGGTCTAACTGAGTTTGTACAACTTGATGATCCTATAGGTGACATTTTAGTTGAATTATAGTCAAATTGTATTCCATAAATATGATAGAAAACATCATGGTACTTACTCAGCCCATCTCACAATGTAATACAAGCTCATCCTCTAAATGTAACACCCTAAAGTTGATTTCTTGGTCTTGTAAGATATCTAAAATTGTATTGTTAGATCAAGGAATCATAGGGGTGAAGTACTTAGTAATATGTAAGTTGATACCTATGTTTCCTCAACCTCGTAATTATCACTAGTTTCTTTACTTTCTTAACGTCGCCTAGATCTGTTTATATAAAACAATCTCCACTCGCTACGCTCGTTTCAGTATCTCTGTCCTAGTTGTCCTCGCAGCTGTACATTTATGTGAATGAGTCTCCACTCTCAACGTCCGTGTCGGTGAGCGAGCTCTGCCGGATCTTGTAACTATACGAATAGTAAAATTTCTTGGAAAGTCACGGTTCAAAATTACATTTTTTACAATAAGTTCGCTGTTTGGGAGAGAGGTGAGATTGTTACCATTACATGCAGAATTAAAATCTGCAAATTGTATCTAACACAGGACTTAAGAACAAAATACTGTTTAAAATGGTCGGAATTTTGACATTTCAATTTTTTTTAATTTTAATAGGGTTTTATATGAGCACACTTATAGTCTCTTATTCCAAATTTCATGTTCCTATCTCAATTATTTGTGCTCACGTACTATTTTTGACAACGACGATGGATGGGCAGCATCTTGAAAAAAATTGTTTTTGCTTTCCTGATATCATCAGGAAGGCAGTCAAAAAGGAGGTTGATATTTTTGGAGTTGCAAAACTTAACCTATAGTTCCTATACTGTGTATATAAAACGAATTGAAGGTTTCAATATGGCATATATTGAAAAGAGAATTAGTAGTTCCTTTTTACCTAGGACCTGCACTGCTGTGCAACCTGACGATTTGCATACCAAGGACAATTTCTGTAATCAAACAAACACACAAAAAACTTCAAAAGAAATTCTCGTCCTACCATATCAGCTACCTTTAGACGTTGTCAGTACATTATTTTAACTTGTTTGCAAGTCTGCTGATAATTTTCTTCAAACTAGACAAATTACGTTGTTTATCACATTTCCATAATAATTACTCTCATTTTCTATATAATTGTTTAATTCTAACATTACTTGTATAATTTGTATTTAGTCATAATCTTGTTGAATTTATATCGTTGAAAAACAAATTACTAACAAATAACTTACAATAATTTGAAATACGCAGTTTGTATCTACTGTACATATTGGGGTAATTTAACGCCGATTTAATCAATTTTTAATAGACTCTATTTATCTCTTCCTCAAACTATCTTGCATTAAATAGTACCTTTTTTTATGCGTTTTATTTTTACTTATAAAGAACTCTGTCTTAAAACATAAAATTCCTTACATCTTTACATCCTTACAAACTATCAGTAGAGCTTTGATAATGTTTAATTATTAATTTTCGAGACATTTTGTGAATGCTATATAGCCTACTTCAGTCGACTCTCGCTAACTCGAACCTCGATAACTCGAAATCTTCGATATCTTGAATTATTTTCAATCCCCTTGGAAAAACCTGCCTAAGTCGAAAAAATAACAATACATAACTCGAAATAATTTTACGGTTATATTTTACCTCTATAAATCGAAAAGACACAAAAATTACCTCTATAACTCGATGTTCAATAGTGAAGTCGAATTCAATTTTCACTTTACCTTAACAATTCGAATTTTTCCTCTTTATCTCGAGCAACGATGAGGATGCTCCTTCTGACGAAGAAAACGAGGAAGAGGAGCCAGCAGACATTACACCTAAAGAAGCCAAAGCTGCAGTACGTACTTTACGTATGTTTTGAGAAAAAAACCAGTGATGCACCAGACAGTGTATTTTCTTCGATTGTTTCAATCGAAAATATGATTGACAAACGTGCTGCCAACAGTCTTAATCAGAAGATTACGGACTTTTTTAATCAGTGAAATTAATATATGGACTGTACTGTTTACCGTGTATGTACACGTATTTTATTTTGTATACTCTAAATACAACTATTTTTTATTGATAGAGTAATATTGATACAGTTAAAAGCTTAGTTTTTAGAGGGAATAAAGTACAGTACAGTACACTATTCTTTACCTCTGTAACTCGAATTTTTATTTGGTTTACCTCTATATCTCGTTACCTCTGTAAGTCAAATTTAGTCAGGAATGACTCTATAACTCGAACTATGCTTAAGTCGAACTACACGTAACTCGAAGAAAAATTGTAGTCCCATGAATTTCGAGTTAGCGAGAGTCGACTGTAATACTTATAGAGTGGTTACCGAGTTTAGCAAATATTTTTTGACTTTTCTGTTCAGTCCAAGGCTAAAGTCAGGGTTAATCTCGACGCTCACCCTCATTTCTACAGAGCGAATCTACTGTACATCTGTGTATTTTCTAATTTTACAAACAGAAACAAACAAATCCTGGACAACTGTAACGCGTTTATCGTTTCTTTACTTTTCTCAAAATTTAAAATCTGTATAAGTTTAATTTAAAACGAACTTTTATGTCTTTTATCAGTTGATTAAATAAAAATGTTTAAAACGTCAAAAGTAACTGATGTTCAACCGTCGACATTGTGAATCCTTTTAACGGAATTCGCCGATTAACGAACTTTTTAGGACATTTTTACGAGTTATGTATATATTATTTATTTTGTTATATTATTATACAGTGTTTCCCACGAAGTTATTTAGACCTACATTTTAAAACAACTACCAAGTACATATGCGTCTACCAAATTGTAACATTTCTTTCATACATATTGGAAACATATGTAAAAGTGTACCAACAATTTTTTACGCTGATATCTGCAATAGAAATAAAATGGCGGCTGTTGATAGAAATGCAGTTTAAACGACAGCGCCTGCCACCGGAGAACAAGCAAACATAAAAGCTCCGAATGTTTAAACAGCTGGTTATTTTAAAACAAACAGCTGTTTCTTTTATTTCAGATCATTGCATTGTTGACAACTTTTATTGTGTTCTCTTAAGCAACAATCATAACCTAGGTTGTTCAAGCTTTATGCCATGTTGTTTACGATAGAGCAGAAGGTTTTATGCTGTGCTTGGTCTATTGCTTTTAATAATGACAAAGAAGCACACAGAATATTTCAAGCTACGTAATCTATGATTGAACCTCCCTCAGTCATGCCCATCGCAAAGTGGAGGAAGGTCTTACTTGAAACTGGTAGTGTACAGAAAGAGTATCGCCGGCAGCAACCTGACTTGGATGTGGCCGAAAATGTGTGTGCTGCTATTTTAAAGTCAGCACTTTAAACAATTTGAATGATTGTTTTATTAGGTAACATGTTTTATCATAAAAAGAAATTTTATTATTTGTTATATTTTGCTAATTAAATTTTTTTAAATATTAAAGTCTATAAAAGAATAAAAAGTTATTTTATTGTTTGCTATTGTTTAAACCATAAGTCGCTGTCAACAGCCGCCATTTTATTTCTATTGCAGATATCAGTGTAAAAACTTGTTGGTACACTTTTGTATATGTTTCCAATATAATATATGAAGAAGAAAAAACTTACAATATAGTTGGTGCACATGTATTTGGTGGTTGTTTAAAAATGTAAATACCTTCGTGGGGCACACTGTATAATATAGTCAATGTGTGTGTATGAGCGTGCGCACGTGTGCGTGTTTGTTTGCTAAGCGTCTGCTAATAACGTTTATCAGAGATGCGACTAGTGTAAAAAGTTCACTATCATTCAAAGTCGGAGCATAGATCCTCAACAAAGCAACGAAACCTAACCCTATTGATCGCCATGACATTTACTCAATTCCTTGATTTTCTCTCCATGACGTTCTAGGTCTTCTAGGTGATCCAGAACTCACAGTTTAACACTTTCTTTTCCACAGCTTTTGGGTTTTCCTCAAACTGTCTTCAACTTTATGCTTCTTCTTATCTGAAATACTATTTTTTCTTCGTTCGCCCGTTCTAACAGATCCATATTTAGAGCTATAAAAATATCTTTACAAAACTCTGCAACATACTAATTACAGATTTTGACACTTTCACGTCACACATCCTTTAAGAGGAACACTCTTTACATTGTTGTAAAATTTTCAAATTTTTTTTCTTGAGATATTCCGTACTCTCCAAAACTTATAGAGCATTCTCTTTCCTTATTCTGGTTTACACATCTTCATATTATCCACCTGTTCAGGTCACATAGCTAACCGGATATAAAGTTTGTTACATCCATTCTCTATATCTTTTTCATCAAATTAGAATTAAGTCGTTGATTTTAAACGCAGATCCTTAATCTTCTCGTGATTGATCCTGATCTAGTGTCAAATTGGCCAGGGAAAACTTGATAAATTTAGGAAATTTTACAACTCAAATGGGTTGTTTTATAACTGGTTGCCCGTCAGTTTCTTGTAACTATTTTACTAGTGTGATATAAATAATTCTTACGTAATCATTTTTAGGGGCTGTTTATGCAATGTGCCTACAGTTAAGTATTTATATTGCTTTCCTTTCCCTTGGCTAAAGATATTAGCGACTTTCTAATGTAGACATTTCTATTGCAATCTTCCTGATGGAAACGCCTACACCTAAAACCATGAAATGTTCACCGATCCTACCATATAAATAATTTGACACAATTATATTTTTATCTTTGTACATATTTACAGTATCCGGATAATTAGCGTATTATTATCTTGGCTTCTAGATGAAGTAGGAATTCGTTGGTTTTTTAAAGCGAAAACCTCACGGTCATCATCGCCTTAAAAAACAAAAAGATCAGAAAATAAAGACCGCTCGAATATTGTAATAGCATCAGAGTAGAAAGAGAGTAACAGATGATCAAGAGAGGCCTGATAAGAAAGAGCGGAATTCAACTAAGATTAGATGAAGAGAGGTGTAGATCCAGATAGGTATCTCGGGTTTACCATCCGTACTCACTAAGTGAGCCCCTAAGGGTGGGGGGGGGGTCGTTAAATTCGTTGTTGGACAGCTCTTTACTACAGCTATTAGAGTATAACGAAATAGCTGTCCCTTTTACAGGATGTTCCGAAAAACAATAAAACTTTTTTTTTAAATATAAAGATATCGTTATTTGTCATTTTCAGATGATACTCATAAAAATAATTTAAAAAACTGACATAAATTAACTTTATATATATCTGATGACGATATTATGAACAAATTGTGAATATGAAAATTTTAGCTTTTTTGGTCTTCCTTATGTAAACAATTGTATATATTGATTAATTTTACATAACATTGAACATACTCTTTGTCCACAAAAATCGTGAAGTAATTTCAAAATGGCAGCCAATTTTTAACATATTTTCTGAGTGTATATTTTTACCTGAAAGTTTTACAACATCCCACAATCTAAAATCTGACCTAGTTGTACCCAAACATAGCACGATACAAAATTAAATAATTTAACCTAAAAATCATAACCTTAAATTTATAAAACATCAATAAGAATAACTCTATTACCTTTCATTTTGTTGAATTTCAATCAAACTTAGGAATTAAGCTAAAATTTAATTATGATATGATTGTTATTTAAAGTAATCCGACTATTTCAATATGGCGGGCGTAAAAACATTATTTTAGTAGTTCCCGCACTGCTTATATTAATATGAAAATCAAATTCTCTATAAGAACTTTTATATCAGCTGGCAAGTATTGTTTCTAAAAATGATTGATTAACAACCTTATTCTTTTCAGATCAGAAGCAGAAACACAATACGCGAAAACGTTATCGAAACTGTCAGGGAAGCTGGTAAAGGCTACGAAAGAAGCAGTCAACACTGTGAACACGGCTTGGCAGAGAACTGCAATAGAAATGGAAGCACAAAGTGAAGTTCACAGGTAGGCATATCACAGATTACCCAGTTTAACAAATCAGATCTGTATTTCAATGATTATTCCTTAATGCGAACCCGACTATTAAGGTTCCTTAGTTTCCCCCCCCCCCCCAATTTACTTTCGAACTGTAATTTTGCCTACGTGTGGCCATCTTTTTGGTTCATGCACCTTTAGATTTCACTAAAATATACTTCGAAATTGATAGATTTTGTGATTTGATCTTTTTAAGACGATAAATCCTGAACCAGCAAGTCTTAGGAGATGACAACAAAAATCGTTAGAATCGATTTAATATATATATATATATATATATATATATATATATATATATATTCATTTGATTTTTCTTATGGCAGATACCACCAAGTTTTAAGTTATTAAAAAATATAATAATATATATCCACATTTACATTTATATTCGCCCTAGCCGTTTTGGCTGTAACTTTCTACAAAGATGACAGACATTATACTGTTTTTAAAATAATAAATTTTTGTAACAATGGTACCTCAAAAAATATTTTTATAATAAACTCATCATTTACTTGTTTACTGGATTAAAAAATTGTCTTCATACAAATTTTATTTATGCGAAAATAAAAACCAGCTCCTTATAAAATTTAGTTGTCAGATTTTCATAAAAATGTGGAAATAAATTAATTATAAATTTGTCTTAAAATTATTTGGGGTATTCAGAGTCTAGTTAAACGCAAAATTCAAATTCTTGGCTCCAAATACATACATTACAAATTTCATAAAAATTGGATCGTTAATAAAAATGTTCAATCACCTAGTCTTAAGTGACGCAGACCAAAATAACTTAAGAATTTTGGTACTTCTGATCACCTGTTCTTAAGAAAATGCGGACCGGTTCTGAAAACGGTTTTAATGTGTTACTAGGACCTCAAACCATCAAAAGTACGTATTGAAATTTTAAAACCATCACAGTGTTTTCTTTACTATGTAATAAATTAAGAGTGTAATTCAGCAAGTATTGATGTGACCATAATTATCTTTAAAAATGAAAAGCGTGAAAGTTTGTTCAGGTGTTCAGGAAAATTTTATCAAAATAAGTCGAAGAAACTTGCACAAAAAGCTATTTTTATTTTCGAACACATGCTATACATAGTATGGAGTTATAAGATATGCGTAAAAATCAGTGTTGAGTTGTTAATGGAAATATCCGTTTTAGTGTCTCCTGAAAACAAGGACGTGGTTTTCTAACTATTTCTGTCAATCTTCATGTAGGGCCCAAACGTTAGGGTTAATTTGTCAATTTTGGTATGCGGGTAATTTTCTCCATACTACAAGATTTTTTTTTACCACAACGCTAAATATTATTGTAAGAAAAACCTAATATTATAGTTTAGTAGATATATAAGTTTGGGATCCATTTAAACTAAAATGTATCTGGTAAATTGTAAATGAGATTGGTTCTATTTTGTTTAAAACAAAAGTGGTTTTTTGTTCCTTAATATGTAGATAAAATATAATCGCAGTTGGTTATAATTTGGGGATATCTATTTTAGACCAATATAATTAGACCATAATATTTGAGACTAAATCAAATGTTTAAAAAAATTAACACTTTTTTTTTTTTTTTTTTTTTTTTTTAAGTATCTCAAATATAATATCTATGGTCCCTATAAATAGTATTGATCACATATTGCTAAATATTCCAGATGATTACTTGTAGGTAAAACCCTCTAACAAAAACATATAGGACAATATATCATATAGATTAATGGTCACATTTTTCAAACACAGCTTAACCAATTTATATTATAATCTAAACCAATATACTGAGTTGAAATTAAATAAAAATTAATCTCCTGGATGAAATTGTATATTGATTGACATCATTGAAAACACCACCTTTAGTATTGTTTATCTGTGCATATGTAGGATTGAAAAATTGTGAATTTTTCACCTCTCACGTGTACGTAGTATAGAATTAAACAAAGTCGATTTTTATTTTTGTCACGCTAATATTTTAAAGGTCCTCTGAATAAAGTGTTTTTAAATTATATCTATATCTGCCTACAAAGTGCTACATCCCAATTGGATTTTATCAAATTATCCCAGTGTATTTCGACTCTAGAGGTTTTTTTTTTTTTTTTTACAAAAAGAGGGGGACTGTCAAATGATAAAATTTCGATTTGATGATTTTTTTACTGGAATTTAGCCTTTAAGGATACAAACAAAACATATTGGTCGCCATCTAAAAAACGTCCTTTATCAGGGATTATTGGTCAAAAGATAAACAATTACATTTTACTTTCTAAAAAGGTTAGGTCATTGTCACAGTTTTAGAAGGTGGACTATTTTGAAACAGTTCAATCTGTGAATGTTTCTGCTTTGCATCAATTCGAAAAAATTTTCAAAAAAAATATATATATATATATAAATAATGTATGGTTCGCTAAATGAACGTAAACATCCAAATGAACTCTGATCACTATAGTGTTCAGCCCCCCCCCTCTCAAAACCGTAATTTATTTTAACTACAGTACAATTTAACAACATTGGTTTGGGACATAATTGTTTACATTTCAAACAAATTTGATCGATATAGCTTGAACCATTTTTTGCGATATTTGATGATCTGGCACTTTATTTCCACTTTTTAAGTAATGTCTCCCAAACTAACATTTGGTGACATGGGTGAGTTTATTTGCTTAGTCAGTTTTTGTATGTCGTGCAATAAGAAAGTTAGAGCAATGTTTTTGAACAGTTAATTTTACAACTGGTTTGTGTTGATGAGTGAACGTTTTACTGCAAAAACTTGTCGAGATTGACGTACCAACCTAACCACTTGTTTCGCCATTTTATTTTCTTTAGCATCTATGGCCACTTTATATATCTGTTCTCTAGTTTCACCAACATATCTAGGTTTTCTTGTGATCAGAGTACTTGTAATGTTGCTTATACTGTGGTATGTCATGCATGAAAAGCTGCTTTGAAATAAAATATCAGTCTCCGCAACCACAGCTACGAGCTGGAACAAACTCGTAATAAAACTCCATTGGACAACTGTATTGCATTTTATTATTTAATCATGTAAGTTTATTTCCAAATGAATTCTTGATTTACATACAGAGATATGGAAATTATGATTTTTTTTTTTTTTTTTTTTTTTTTTTTTTTTTTATTGATTTTTTTATTTTTTTTTTAGCTATTTTGTATGGTTGCCATATTGAAATTTGTGAATGAAATTGGTTGGTCAACAAATCTACCGATTCCTGAACAAGTGGTACGCTGACTGAATATAGGATCTCATGTAAAATTATAGCTTCCAAAACCTTCCAGGAAAAGAATCAGAAGACATCCACATAAAACATGGATGGAAAATATAATAAAGTATGGAAGAAAGAGAGAAAGATAGAAGTTTTTCTCCGAAGCTCTGACGCCACTGGCATAATGACAGGAACCCTTAAATATTTTAGTAAACTGCACGAGAGTCACGTACTTAGGTTATATAGACTTGTTGTGTAATACTACCATTAAACGATTATATCAGTTGGCAAATCGCCAGCAGTTATGTCTTGAAGACCAGACTTATCTTCTTCAAAGGAGTCAAACTATCAAACAATTTGGTCTTCTGCCAGAAGAGTTTATATAATATTTTAAGACCAGCCAGTGTTATGTCAACAACTTTAGTCTTGTGTCAATGAAATGTTACTTTGTTACATATACGAAGTTATAGAGAAAGTTATGTGCTGGGAAACACAAACTTTCCATACAATACCAATTAAGTTCAACATTAGGACTAAAACTCAAAATTATGAGTTTTTAAATTTTTATCAATTGACAGTAACGATATGATCAAACTTCTCTACTCTGTAGTCGCTCGAGGTCCAAATTAAACGTATTATTTCTCAACTCCTTAAAAATGGTGGCTTAGGAGGTTTCTGTTTAAAAGTGAAAAAAATTCGATAGACGCAGTTTTAATGGGATCGTCTCAAAATTGAGGCGAGCGACTTTGAAAAATTTCAATGAAATGTGAAAATTTATAAATCCAAATCAATTATGCACAAGTAAACTGAATTTCGGAAGAAAATCAAAAGAACCCGACGACGGTGGAAAGTTGAGTCAAATTACTTGCTCTATACGTTTATCAAGTTTGAGGGTAAAAAAAGGGTTTTTTTTGAAAAAAATGTCTATCAATCTATTTATATGACTGTCCGTTTGCTGTATACACAAATGTTCTACAGCCTATTAAAGCTGTAATGAGATTGATCAAGTTTTGTTTAAATGTAACCTCAAGGCCCCGCACAAAATGTAGGAGCCGCCATACCGTTTTAGAGCTAACTTATCGATCTAAAAGGTTAATATAACATAAGGTCATATAACACAAATCAGATTTAACTAATTGATACATTTTTTTTCTGAAATATATAGATTTTAATTAAATCCAAACTTACAATTAAACCGCACGTTAAAAAGGGGGAGCGATTATTTGGTAAAACCAAAAAGAATCTGTCTCCTAATAGGTCTTATTTGTAATTTTCACAACTGTATTTTCTTTCAGATGTTGCTTAGCATATAGGTTTTAAGTAATAAATTTCACTTTCCACCAATTTTTTAAGCGATTTTCAGGTATTAATAATTCTAAGAATCCCGATTTATTTTTACTCTTTGGCTAGTAACTCCTAAACCAGCATTTTTAAGGAGACTGCGACGAATATAATATATTTAATTTTTTCAGTGTTATTTTTGTTTCAAAATATGAAGCATTGGAATCTACAAACTTTTGCAAGTCCTCATTTTAAAGATCTTTACTCCATGAGGTGTGGTAATTTTCCATAATCAGAAGACAAATTTCTACATTGATCAAAAGTTCAATACGATTCTGGTAAAAATAGATGAAGAGAAAATGTAAACACCAACACCAAATGCATTACTTATAGTGATCTGTACAACAGTGTCTAGCATAATGCTATATTTATATTTTTTCTTCTTCGCCACATATATGTAGTATACATGACAACTAAAAAAAAATATGTCGAGTTTTTTACGGGTATATCTATTTTAGGTCCACTGAATCCAAAAGAGTATTTTGGAATAAGCCCAAGTGTATATTGATCGATTGTTAATCAAATTTGGTATGTGGACATATTTTGGTCATATCTCGATACATCTTTTGTTGTTGATAACTCAAAATTTGGAGTACCTACTATAAGACAAAAACACAAAATTATGATTCTCTCCAAATCAGCTCTTATGATTTTGCTAAAATGTAGCCCCTACGAACTCAAACAAAACGTATTGATCGCCATCTCTCCAAAAATGACTTATCGTAAAAACCACAAAATCAGCCATAAATTTTAAATAAAAGAAGTAATTTCTTAAAATAATTGTCACAAATTTCATTCAATTTTTTGTGAAATGTGAAGATTTATGACGCGAATCGATGTGTAAAATTGAAAATAATAGAAAATTCCCGTTAAAGAATATTTTTGTAGAATATGGAAACGAACCTTGGCCATATATTTAAAAGAAAGTATGGTTTATTTTCATTTTTATACTGACAACTACCAAGCTGATATTTTTGTCAACAATGGTTTTCTTTGGTTTGTATTTCAATTCTGGATGACTATGTGAGAAAGTTCATTCAGTATTCTGTACAGTTTATTGGTTGTGTGCTGAAATAAATCATATTTAGAAAATAGTAGAATAAATCTAAAATGTTAAATTTTATAGCTCATCTCAATTTTCATTCGTAAAACGTTAGATCATTCATATATTCAAAAATATGAGCTCCTTATAATTTAGTTTCATGATTGATCTGAATTATAAGGTTTTTTGTGTAGTTAGGCCTACATTTAATGGTGATTGTTTTCAATATCACTTGTTAAGAGACTAATGTGAACAGGGTCAATGACTCTTAATGTATAATTAATTACACAAAAGACTAACAATCCACATTGAAGCTGTTCATTGTATATTGTACAAGATTACGGATATTATTTTTTCAAAAGAGATTTAATCACGGAGTACTACATGGAGAGAATGATTTATTTTGACGTGCATATTTGCTCTCTCCTTTAAGGAAATGTGAATACATAAGACTGAAATAATCACAGATGCTATTTAGGCTTGCGGTTTTTGTGGTCCATGTCACATCATTATGTTTCATCGTATTACTTATCAGGTATACAAAGTATAGTATAGTTTGATAACAGCAAAAAATTACAACCCCAGTTTTTTACTGATCTTCATGTTACAAGGACCTAAGGAATGAAAAAGTGATTTTTCTACAATCCGTCGTTGTTGGCATTGTCACTTGTAGGTAAACACAATAATGGCCACAAAAGTTAAGATATGAACATGAAATTTGTTATAAAGAATTATTGTGTTCTCAACCCTATTAAAATTCAGAAAAATCAAATGGAAAATAAAAAAATGATGGCCATTTTAAACAGTTTTTTGTTCACATTCTGTGTGTTATTCAACTTTCAACACACTAATTTTGATAAAATATTGTGGATTTCATTTACGCATGTGATGTTATCAACCCCCACCTCTAGACGATGATATATAGTGAAGTTTTTGTCAAAAACATAATTTTGAAGTCTGAGCTTCCTAGTAAATGTGATATTTATATAGGTACAAAGGATATGTCACTGTCAAGAGCGTTTCTAGTGGAGATTCCTTCACATATGTACAACTTTGATGCCTGTCAGGGCTGAGATACCAAAATGAGTGATGTGAATGGAGACTTCTTAATGTATAAACATCTACGAGGCATGCTAGGACCTGTAACAACTCTTTTAAATAAACTTCCCCTACTGAATAAGGCCCCTTGATCTACCAATAACGATTAACATTTTTTACTAGGCCCAGGAAATCAATTGTATAACATTAGATTTAGAGGATTTCCTTGTATTAAATTATAAGAAAGAGCTGATAAGTACCATAATGGTGGCCATCTACTTGTTTTGGAAAGGGGGAAAACCTCTCGGTCATCATCGTATTACAAAATATAAGGAAAAAATAACATAAAATAATGACCCTTAGCCCTTGAATACTTTAATAAACAAAAGGGTGGAAAAGAACAAGAGTTGGTAAGAAAGACCTGATAGGAAAGTTAAAAGAGAGTCTAATCCAAGACTTGAATAGAGGTGCAGATCCAGCTAACATCTCTCATGATTACTTCACCCATACTCACTATATATGCGAGCCTCTGAAGGTGGAAATTTCACTCAAAATTTGCAAGCAAGCTATTTTACTGTTCTTTAAAAAACGGTCGAAAAAATTATTACCATTTGAAATGGTTTGTCACTACTTTCTTATTACGACATACATGAGTTACAATAACACATTGCATGCTGCTTGGAAAACTAGTGTATATATGACAAAAGAAATCAATTCCTAGCAAATCAGTGTTTCAACTGTGTTTCTAAATTTAATATGCTAGAAAGAATATATATTGAATTTTAGTTGAACAATAACCTCAACAATTTTATAAAGACAAGACGTATGCACATTTATTGGCTCCCATACGAATTGTATTCCTGTAACAACCTGATTCAATCTAATTGTTGTTCTGTCTAAACTGGTCTCACTAAAGAGTGGTCCAACTATAGAGAACTGGTTCCATTCTGGTCTTAGCGGAATGAAAGTACAATGTAAACGGAACTAAGTTTGCGGTCTCTCCAATTTCATTGCCATCTGCTTATTTGGTACATGACTGATTTTCTAATAAACTGGTGGTGGTTAGAAAAGTATAGTGACAGTTCAATAACTTTTGATTTAGTTTTGCAGAAAACATATTATAGATCAAATTCACTTTTTCTTATTCAGCCTAAGATTACAAACCTAAAAAGAAGTATAAATATAAATAGTCAAATGTATTTTATATTTTTTATTACAGGATTCCATGTCAAAAAAAAATCACATTTTAAGATTATGTTATTCAAGATATACTTTCTTTTATGAGGTAGTGGTTTTTAGAAGTTTCTGAAATTATAGAATTTTTACTCTAAAACTAAGCTAAGCTAAGTGTGTAATCGCAAAATTTGAGAGAATAAAGTGGCACTAAAATCATTGAATAATCCAGACAAATTGATTAATGGCCAAATTTACTCATATTACAAATTTGATTGTCAAACTGAATAGAAATTTGTAAAATGATTATTTTATTTGTGAAAACGGAACCTGAACCTAAAATCGCAGCTGTATTAATTCAATTTATCTATTGGCTTAACGATAATTTTATTCATTAATATTTTTGTATTAAAAACTTATATTAGGTTCTAGGGCTAAAAATTCTAAAATTGCATCTAGTTTTGTGCCTTAAAATCTGCATTAAAAAAAGTACAAAAATAAAATCATTTTAAAATATAATGTAATGTTCTGTGGTAATAAAATATATAAAGAATCTTACTTTATATAAAGAGATTGTTCAATTGGACCTACAGGGGTGTAGCCTAATTCTTGTTTTTCTGTTGTTAATCATTCAAACGATTTCCATAATCTCTAACACTCTGTATTAATTATAGATTATGAAATCCCCCACCCCAAACCTACCCTTAAAATATTTTAATACCATTTTTGTCACTCTACTTAATTTCAATCATATTTGGTTATTTTATTTATTAACTCTTAACTGCATAATAATCAAACATACACATAGATATAATTGAAACAGTCGAGTGAAAACAGGACTTTGTTTTATTCTTTCAAATAGCAATTGATCAATTTTGATTCGAAGTTTATTTTTTAAGGTTCTTAGTTTGAATTTGATATTGATTATTACATAATAATTGTAACGTGAAGAGCTGGCCACACAAACTATTCTTTTTTTTTTTTTGTTTAGTTGTAATAATTTATTTTAAATGCAATATGTTATACTATTTACTTTACATTGGTATAAATGTAACAAGTGTTTTCACTGACACAAAATTTAAAGCAATCAGAATACTGCCAGGAAAACAGTATTGTTGACTAAGTTCATGCCTGTTAATTAATTTTGTATAAGCATGTCCAACCAGCTGTATAAATGGATGGTTATACAGGAGGGGTTGGCTCCTTCAAAATGACTTTTTTTTGTAGATGTCAAAAAAAATTATTATTATAACTGTGCTACTAATAGGCAGTGGTTATACATTACATAATGTTATGTGTTTTATTATTGCAGGGCATTTGCTTCTGCACTCTCTGAAGAAGTGGTGAAGCCATTACGTCAACTTGTTGAATCTCAACATCGAATTCGAAAATCTGTGGAAACTGCTGTTGACAAAACAGGTTAGAAATTCATAATCTGTTTCCTTATTTATCACTCTGAAAGCGTAAAATGTAGATTTTCAAAATAAAACACTAGCATGTGAAGGTAATGTTAATTTCTAAAGAACTAATATAGAAATTGTAGTTATTGTGATTGCCTCATGAACACTAAAGACCATAAACTCATGTTCATTGATCCCTACTCAATACACGCTCAGTATCAATTTTGAAGAGAGAGAGAGAGAGAGAGAGAGAGAGAGAGAGAGAGAGAGAGAGAGAGAGAGAGAGAGAGAGAGAGAGAGAGAGAGAGAGAGAGAGAGAGAGAGAGAGAGAGAGAGAGAGAGAGAGAGAGAGAGAGAGAGAGAGAGAGAGAGAGAGAGAGAGAGAGAGAGAGAGAGAGAGAGAGTGAGAGAGAGAGAGAGAGAGAGAGAGAGAGAGGTCCTCTATTGCCAACAAGACTGTTATTGGTTATGGTTATTAGTTTACAGCGTCTATAGACACTGTGTATTAAAAAAATATTGATATATAAGAGCTTACAATTGTTTGTGCTGTTGATGAAATCGAACTTTTATAGACAGGTGTCGAGTTTTATTCTTCTTTTGTTTTTTTCTATTATTTCTGAACCGTAATATTCTTGTACTTGCGATTTTGTCCAGCGGTTTGAATTTTTACTAATATTGACATTTTACTAAACATATTAGAGTTGATTTTGAGGAATCTGTAATTTTTTTGCGGGTTACCCACAAATTTTGAGTTATAAAAAAAGTGAACAAATCTCATGATATTGTCAAAATATCCCATTACACTAAATTTGATTAAAATCTGTCTACATGTTTGCACTAAAGAGCACTGTACATATGACAGATAACAGACTGAACCAAATGTAAATTAGAAATCATTCCAAAGAATACTTTTTTAGACTCAGGAGTCTCAAATGGATATCTACAAAAACTCGAAATTTGTTTTCTTACCCATCACATAACTTTCCTTATACTACTGTGTGTGAAAAATAAAAATGTAATAGCTGTACAGATAATACAAATTTAACAATCTTAACCGTTAATTTACTAAAAGTGTTATTTAAATCACTAGAATAACTGGATATCGGCACTGTTAGTGCAAATTTTTGTAGGTAAAATAACTTAATTTTGTAGGATAGGTAAAAAACACATTGGTTAAATTAACTTCAAATAATAAAACGTACTAAATAATAATTCATTTTGATGCTTTAAAACTTACCTTTTAGAGGAATCAAAAAATAGGAAAAGTTGACATACAACACTTTGAAATAAATTTACGATTTCTCATGGAAAAATGAATACTATGTCCATCGGTCCTATATATATATATATATATATATATATATATATATATATATTTATTTATTTATATGTATAAACAGTATGTAATCAAGTGGAGTATGATCAATATAATACTCAAGCCCAACTAAACTAAAGAACTTCTTTGTACATGCATATATACAGTTTAGGTATTATAACAGATATTTTAGATAGCTACAGATACTATAACTATTAGAAATATGTCCTTTGTCTAACGAGCAGCCATATGGTGTCACTTAAGTTTATAAATCGATCAAATGATTTCAGTTGCATAAAAAAGTCCATTTTTTAAAACTCCTTTAAAAATCTTCATGTGATGTCATCCATTTGCATGTTTTACATCAGTTTCCTACTGACAACATTGTTAACTTTCCAAAGCTATTTAAATATGTAAACACTATTTCTATTTACCTTCCCAATCTATAATATTACTAACGCAATCTATAATCTATATAATGCTTATAATGGCAAATTACTCTGGCAACTTCAAGGAGAATGTTCATACATTATACTGACTCAAGTCATGCAACACACATAAGGCAAGGTGGGTCAGTTTACAATTTATCTTTAAACACTGTTCTTTTTTCTTTCTCATATACCTCATTCTATATATTCATATTCATTTATTAGTTGTGAGTTATAATGCATGCAACAAGTAAAGTTATTAAATATAAGTATAACAAAGCACACAATTAAAATTGTAAATTATTAAGAAAAAAATTAATGAATTACAATAAAATAAATAAATAAATATCAAACAATAAAATAATATACACAGGATTTTGATTTAAAATACAACGGAGATAAATTTAAAATGCAATATTTAAATAATAAAAGATATCCATTCATCTAAATGTTTATTTACAATTGTTGTAATACATAAATTTAAACTAAATAATAAGAATATTACTTTTAACGCTTGTACACTTTTTAAAGAAAATTTTCAAAATGGCCACCATTCTCACAAATACAAAGTTTCTCTTCTTTGCATGTTTCTAGTTACTCTTCCAAGGGTATTAGTACTAATTCCTGCTATCAACTGACTTATTTTTCTTTAAGTTCCTAAATAGTTTGATGATTATTGTGGAATACATGATTCTTTAAATAGCTCAAGAGGAAATAATATTTTGGAGAGAGATAAAGCTGGCTCAAATCCTTCTTCTATTAAGTGTCTTTCTCCAAAAAAGTCTTTTAAGTAGGTCTATTGTTGAGTTAGCTGTACAGCATGTGGCACTGTCTTGCAACTTTCATCTTCATGTAATATTACAATGAACTGCAATAAGAATATTTTGATAAAGCTCTCCACTGAATTTGTCTTTAAACAAAATTGAACCAATTATTGTTTGCTGTTAAATAGTGCACCAAACTCTAGTTTGCCATGTTTTTGGTTTTTTTTTATAATGCAAGTTTTGGATGACATGAGTGTTTTGACAGCTCCAGTAGAAGAGGTATTTTATTGTTGACAAACCCACTTAAAAAAGCAATATTTTTAAAAATAATGATGCATAACATTCTTTCTTTTTTGGTCAAAACCATTGTCACAAATAAATAAACTCTATTCAATACATAAAGTAAAACAAAAAAAAACTCATCAACATGCAGTCAGCTGATAGATATTCATTTATATAAAACTGGTTTACCAACCAACGAGTCCTAAATTTTTGTAAAAGTTTAGTTATAAAACTTCAAATTCGAGTTGTACTTTAAAATGGACACTTTATATAATATTATATCGTATACTATTCAAATATTATGAATAGCTTCAGTAAAAACTTAAGCCCAGAAACAAAAAAAAAAAAAAAGAAAAAAAACAGGAAATTATTTTAAAAGTAAAACCACAGGTAAATTGAAGTAAAACTAAAATGTAAATAAAACTCTCCATATGTAAGTATTCCATTGGTAACAAAATCAACTTCAAGATTTTTGTTGATCTTGAAGTCCAAGTTTTAAATGTCACTCTCATAAAATATCGATTTTTGAATTAAATGTCTTCATCTGTTGTGTGTTGACTCAAATAATTTGGATTAAATTTTAGTGACGTGTAAAAGTTTACAACCCAAACTATAGTTCCAAAGTACACATGTGAAAGAAATTACTTTTATGGAGATAATTATAAATTACACGAATGAACCATGAACGACACCAGATTTATTTAGTTTTTACTATTTACTCGCAATCTTTTAATTTTATTTTACATAACATTTGGTATTGTAGAGTTTATTTTATAAATCTTCATATTTCTTTAAAATATTATTGCAATGTTTTGTCCCAATTTTAAGATTCCTGACTATCTCAGTTAATTTTTAAGATTTTTATACATCACTTAACATTTTTGGAGATATGGCGATGATCACTTTTTTCTAGCTTACTATTTGATTTTATTTATAAGTGTATGAGAGAGTGTTTACTTTTTATTGGAATTTCAATTCAGCATATCTGTTCTTTTAATAAGTAAATAAAATGTTGCGTAAACATTGTTCATAAGAATCAAGTTTGTTAAACTCGAGTGAGGTTAATTTACTTGTACAGTTGATTAGCAAACCATTTCAAGGACTATGTTATTTGTTCTATTGTCACCTGTACAGCAAGGCCTATTTGCCATGCCCTCACACATCCTGGTAGATTTCAACATACGCACTCACTGTCTACGTAACAAATAGTAGAAATCAATAACACAAAAATAACTCATCTCACACAACTAAACAAGAATTTCTTTTAATTTGTGAATGATTGATGACCTCCAGCTACGTGTCCATATGTTCAGATAGCCAAAATGTAGAAAATTACCTTTTATATGTTTATGTAGAATCTCAGAGGAGAAATAACTTCCAAAAGATCAATAAAATGTGCACTATTTTAAAGTCAATGTGCTAAATTTTTAATGAAATAAAATGAAAATTTCAATTACTAGAAAGATTTTGTTTATTTTTTAGGTTGTACGGTGAAAATTGTTTAAGAAATAAATTTTTAATTTGTATAAAAGCAAACGTTCATGGACATTACTAAATGCAGCATTTCAATTCAAAATAATTCATTTTGGATCGAAATGTATAAGAAATTAAATTGCTTTGCTTTTTTCAGAAACCATTATTACAAGTACAGACTCAACAAAACTCTTGGGAATCATTATTGATAAGAAATTAAACTGGAAACGTCATTACATTTTCTTTTTAATAAACTAAACTTTGCGTGCTTTACACTTCGTGCAATCCCAAAATATTGCAGTTTTGCCACATTCAAAATCGCGTATTATGCTTATGTTTATTCTCAGCTCAGATATGGTGTAGCCATCTGGGGGAATTCTGTAGAGTCTATAAAAAATTGTTCGTAAACAAAATAAATTATTACAATAATTTGTAATTTGAAATATAGAGACTCATGTAGAAATATATTTTAAAAATTCAATTTTTTAACCTTGCCTTGTACGTTTTGCTTTACTTTAAATCCAACAAGAGTGGTGTCATTCCTTCCGTCAGCAAATTCTCCAATACCCAATTCATAGACTGAAAGTGTTTGAATATGTGGTGTTTTACTCGGGTTTGAAATTTACAATGGACTGCCTCAGTATTTGAAAGAAATTTATTCTACCAATGAATTTGAAGGGGGAAAAAAAAACCTAAAAGATGCCTCAAAAAACTTAAAAAGATACCTCAGTGAGCGGGAATTTTACTCGGTGAGAGAACAAGTAGTCTTTGAGGCTATGCAATTGTTGTTTAGTTCCTTATAAGTTAGTGTTATACTTTTGTTTTGTATGTAATAATGGAGCTAATGTGTTTTTATATATCTTTAATGTAATTGTAACTATTTTATTTTTTAAGTGTTTAATGTATTTTGTGTATAGGTATTTAGTGACAACTCAAATGTATAGTTCAGCTTTGCTGAACGCTATAATATACCAAAACATTGAGACAAATAAATAAATAATAATAATTTGCACACAATTAGAAACTGTCAGACAAGTAAGGATCTATGAATGAAACGTTTTCGACAATGCTGTTTAAAATGGTCTCTATTTTGAAATTTCCACCTATTTTTTTGCCTAATCAACTTGCTCAAACTATTATTTTTTTAAATATTTATTTGTATTCTTTAAAAAAATTAAATAACCCTTCATAGACATAAACCCTTTGTAGGATATAATTCCTTTTTTTTCCATTTTGTGATATTCATACAAAATCTTTTTTGGAAGATGTAAAACCAAAAAAAAAAAAAGGCCCAACTGTAATGTACTTAAATTTCCAAATGATTAGAGTTTCAATGTGTTTAACTTACAGAGATAAAATGACTTTCTAGAAAAGTTGTTTAGTATCTGAGACGCAAACTGGGCTTAGAACTTATATTGTAATTTATAGCCTATTCTTTAATTGTTTGTCTATAAATTAATTCAAAATTCACAGTTTAATATTACAAATATTGTTATCACCCAAAGAAAAGCCATTTAGCAGATCTATGACCACAATAGGGTGTTGTGCTTGAAATATATTGTTATTAATTTACTTACAAAATTCTTATAATTTTCATGGTAACATATGTATCTAGTTTGAATATGGAAGAATATTCTTTGCATTAAATATAGTACAAAATGTTCACAAACATAATTGTAGAGCTATGCTTGAATTTCCCAACTACAGATCCCAAGTTTCAATTCTCTTCTTTTGTGCTTTTCCCAAACGGAAAAGCACAAAAGAAGAGAATTTGGGGAAGGTGACTCTTCCCTCTTACACCAGCAGAACTCCCCTAGTTAATTTTAACTGATTGTTAAACCAACTGGATGAGTCAGTACAGAAAGTATAGGCTGTAGTCAACAAACAAAAATCATTCGATGTGTATAAAAAAGAAAGAGATAGAAAAACAAACAATATTTTCCCTCTGTGGTTTAAAAATCTTGTTTATGCTTATTTTAGGCAAAGGCCTAGCAGAATGGAGATCAGCTGAATGTAAAGCTAAAAAACAGAGTTTCCTCAGCGCCAGGGAAAACGAGAAAATGCAAGATGCGATGTTGGACGTACGAATAGCTGGAGGAAACAATGCCAAATTATCAGCCAGTGTGTTGCATCTTCACAGCCAAAAAGTTGTGTCAGACAAGGAAAATACCAAAGTAAGTTCTGTTGTTTTGACTGAAGTCCAACCATTCAATTGAACTTCCCTCTCATTTCCCAAACTAACAAACAAGTCCAATCCAAAATCTAAAATCACCAGTTAACCCTTAGCAAGCAGCCAATGTTAGGATTAATTTTCATGTTTAAGAAAAACATGAATTTGTAAATTTTTATATTTATACTAAGGAAAAGTCAAAACACTTTTAAATGTTCAAAACAGTAAACATTTTCCCATTATAAACATGATATTTTTAAAAATCTACTACATGAATTGTTATAAATAAAAAAATATATTAAATGAAAAATTAACAAATAAAATTTTAGTACAAATTATTACATGAATCTTTGACCCACATCAGTTTTTGAAAGTAATTGCAACAGGTCAACTCCCATACGATACTCAGTGTGGTACAGCTGATTATCAAGGAAACTCAATTCTGATCAATCGGTTTACGTCAGATTCACAAAATGGTTTCTAATCTCCAATTATAAAACATATTTCTGTCTTGTCCTATCCCGCTTATTACAAACTATATTTATTGTGCTTTTAAATATGTGCCAGAAGAATATTTTGTGTTTCGGGCAAATTAAGGGTGGCAGAAATTCCATACACTGGATTCAAAGAGTTAAGCCAAGCCCCAAGACTTAAACTTTTTTACATAATGCTGTTTCAAATTACAACAACCATGATGACTTAATCATTGAAAAATCTTATTGTTGACAATGAACTATTTATTGTGAAAATTTGTGTGGTTTTTTCATTTGGTGATTGAACTTTCATCAAGTGTTGCTCACTCATGTTTTTATAAAGTAGAAATTTTTATAGTTATTAATTTTTTTCATTGGAATAGAAGGAACAAAAGTTAAAGAAGGATTTGATAAAACTAGTAATTTAATAGTCTTTAGCAAGTTGTTTTACACATATTCATTACAGAATAGGATGGAATAGGTATTTTATTGCTATCATAAATTAAAAATATTCTCTCTGAAGCATCTGAGCATCTGCTCCCGTAGTTTGGAGAGAGTTAAAAAGCTGTTGAATGTAGAGTATTTAAATTCTAGTTTGAAAAAATGTTTAGGACTATTGTAATAATGGAGTGATTTTAAACATTCAATTTTTGTTTTTAAAACAATTTGTTGGAATTCCTGTCTATAATAAAGCGTTCTATTAATATACTTGAATGAATAGTTTTAATATTACATAAATTCAATAATTTTCTTGTCGCATTTATATATATATGATATCAAAGTTTTTTTTATACACACAAATGATGGCAAATGTCTGATTAAACAAGAATAACAATAATGAGCAATCTATCATTATGAAATAATTTTAAAACAATAATGTTAGAGTTATTTTATTTTTATAAAACATAATTTTTTGCAACACTTGTATTATTAAATCTGCCTTTCAGATGGAGACTAAAAGAAGAAAAGCAGAAGAATCTGTAAAGAAGGCAGATGTGGAATATTATACATACTGTATACGTGCGGAAAGAGCAAGGTAAATTATGTTCTTGTTTTGTGATAATTTATATAATTATTAGTTTTTAATTTTATATCTCTGTATGTTATAAGAACTCTTGATTATAAGAACTCTTATAATGATTATTTTGTGGTTTTATGTTTAGTTCAGCAATAGTTTTTTCTTAACATTAAACTATGAATCACCGGTCATTTTACTTCCTATGTACAATTTACTCATTTTTTATGAATTACTTTACTTTTTAGCCTTATTAATGAATTTCGTT
The DNA here is from genome assembly GCA_963513935.1 of Aphrophora alni. Taxonomy (NCBI): domain Eukaryota; kingdom Metazoa; phylum Arthropoda; class Insecta; order Hemiptera; family Aphrophoridae; genus Aphrophora; species Aphrophora alni. The sequence continues at coordinate 24,249,490 of OY740772.1, read as the reverse complement.
AAAACATATTGTATGAATAAAAATGACAATTAGAGCAACTTCTTTAATTGAGTGCTTGAAGAGAAGCTCTAAAAGGAAATGAAAGTATGAATGGCTAAATCTATTTCTCAAAATAAAACGCACATATTTACCAACAATTTTAGAAGGTAAAAGAAGAACCCATTGAAAAAAATTAAGAAATCGCTTTTTTGCAAATCTCTTAAATAAAATTTAGAGAATTCTGGGGGAACTATTAACAGACTTAATAGTATGTTATATAACTTAAGATAGTTATTAAATATCTTCTCTTTTAATTTAATTTAACATTTTTGACATCTTTTAATGTGTATAAAATAATTGTTCTATGTGATTTTGTTGTTCATAATTTTGTGATTTTGTACATATTTGTGACTTTCTACATTTTTTAATTCTACTCTTTGTATTGACATTTATTGTTTATGTGCAGAACTATTTTCCCACCATTAAATGATACAAAAACAGACTCTAGTTTTTTTAAAGGTTAAATGTTCTTAAATTAAAAGATTGTTATTTTATTTAGTTTATAGGTTATATTGTTATGCTTCTTTGACAAAAAATTTTTGTGTTAGATTTTTTGACATTTATAATCCTAAGGAATTAATGGAACATGTTTAAGGGATTAAATAACATTCTACAATAAAGGTACAACTTTAAATCTAGTATATTCAATTGCAATAATTATAAGAAACTTATGTTTAATCTAACAAAAAGATAATAAAATAGGTAATACTGTGTGTACACATTATAAAATGAATAAACAGTATGTTACATAGTAATTTAACAAATAGTAAAACAGGTCAAATGTATTTGAAAAACAATTTTTCTATTTAATATTAACAAGTCTACAATAATGATATTGTATATAAACTAAATTAATTGTAAATCTACTTTTATTATCATCAAACATTTTACACTTTCATAGTTGAAAATGAATGTGATACTGAACCCATACTAACTTAAATATTTTCCTTCGTCTCTTTGTGTCCATATAAGTCTGTCAGTTAAGTATTCAAATAAATACATGTTGAAAGAAATTGTGTTCAGGTGTATTTATATGTTCCAGACATTTTAAACCCTTTGTTGAAGGAAAAGGGTAACTCCGGATTAGGAAGTTTAAACATTATCAAATTTTTTTCTTAGAACTGGTTTTAATCGGCATAGCTCAGCTCTTGTTACTGCTTTCCGATTTACTCTTTAATTTTCCAATAACACATCTTCTTCCTTTATAGTACTAACTTTATTTGTAAATAAGACTTTTTTTTAATAGAAAACCTTATCTGAAATCTTATGATAATTTTAACTTTAACTACATAAAAAGGTACTTTACAAAAAGAGAAATAAGACATTGTCTTTTCAATAACTTTCATTGTATTTCTTAACTGTCCAAGATAACATTTCTTGTAATCTTATTTGCTAAGGGTATTTTCCAAAAACCAATCCTAATAATTAGAACACCCAGCTCATGTGTCATATTTTAGAAAAATTGTCGATTTTGTATTCCTATACACCACCAGTACAGTTTTACTGCATTCATAAATCACTGTATTTAATATAATATCAAACTATATTGCTCCACTTAATATGTTTGTGTGAATTGATCTTAAACTGTCAATAAAAAGTAATTGCAACTACTTATTTAATTACTAAATAATTAAAATTTTACACCTGCTTTGTAGACTGGAATGGGAGTCTGCCGTCATTCGTGGCAACCATTGTTTTCAAGCCTTAGAAGAAGAACGTCTTCAACAACTCAAAGAATTGGCTTCGTGTTACCTGAATAATTATAAAGAAATTGGACCTAAACTTGTACAGGTAAATTTAATGTTTAATAATTTCATTCCCTGTGTTGTAGATTTATTTTTATGTTTAGGTATGTTCCTTCCTTAAGTCATAGACAGTTTTGATTATTTGCAGACATATATATATATATATATATATATATATATATATATATATATATATATATATATATATAATTAATTGAGAAACAATCATAATTATAACTTATTATACATAATTTTAGTAAACATTATTAATATCATGTTTATATATATATTTTGTACAGAAAATAGTTATTTTTTGGTGGTTACTTGAAGAAAATGTAAATATTGTTTTTTGAAAATTGTTCATTACCTTAGACTGCAAATATATAAATAAAATCGTTTTACAATATTATAGTTAGTTGAAATGTATAAAAATGTTTTACATTACACAAATTTGACACATTATACATATGAACAAAAAATTTTTGTATTTACATGAGTATGGTGTCTAACTGGAATCACTGGGTGAGTATAGTAAAACAATGGAATAGGTACAATATAGCCAACTTAGCAAAATAAAAGTACACACAATACAGCGTGATAATATTACCTATCAATTAGTACCAAAACAGTTTCAAGTCAAATAACTATTCAGACATTTCCACCATATTTAGAAAAATACTCTAATTGTGTTAATCACTTACAATTACTGAGTTTATACGCATCACTTAAGAAAAGATTTTAAACATTGAAAATTAACATTTCATTATCATTTGGATCAACAATTTGATAGGTCAATGCTATTCAAATGTTGATAGGCTATTTTATTTAATAAAATAAATATTCATTACCAAATTTCTTTTGAAAATATAGCTGTAGCAGTCACCATCAGCACCCTCGGTGGCAAAATTATGACTTAGGGCAATCAAATGAGCACTAACCATGACCTTTCCCTCCACATCTCATTTTAAGTGTTTGTTACCGCTTTAACGATAGCTTTTATGTCTGATTTTCCTAATATTTGGCACAAACAACAAGCCCTCTCCGCCCAGGTTCATTTAGTGCAAAAACTAAGTTCTAGGTTTTAGTTTCCATAGGGGGGGGGGGGGAGATTACAAAAAAAATTTTTGCTGACCCAGCATCATGAGGAATGTTAGGGAGCTATGATAATCAGTTAATCCTGATAGTGAAAACTAGAAATACCAGCGATGAAAACTCGATGTATTGACCACACATCACCCGATGAAAAACCACCTAGCCTGATTAGGTCCACAACAGGCTCATGAGCTAAGGATTAATTTTGTATTTGTAATAAAGTAGAAAAATTTGTTGGCAAAAAAATCAATTTGTTAATTTTAAAATAGTATCCTTTTTAAATATATTTATTATGTTTATGTAGGTGCATAATGGCTTATTTTGATTAATTACAAAATGAAGACATTTATTGTTACAAAAACATAAATTTTGACCCAAACAAATTTATTCATCTTTCTAGACTATCACATATATTAATACAAGAGTGTATGTAAGATAGAAACACCTGCTACCTCCCCCATTATTCTGTCTGTGTAAGTTGCTCTACCGTTATAACATTTATTACATTCCTACATTATGCAAGGTATAATTCAAAGTAAAACATGGTCATAATTTTGCTTATTTTCAGAGTGTGTCCCGGCTAACCGAACCTGTTGCACAAATAAACACAATCAGTGATATGGAGTCAGTTACAGTCCTGCGCGAGTCTGCATTACCTCTTCCTGAGCAACTATTACCTGACTTCTATGCAGAACATACCACCTTGGCTATGAATAGAGAAAGGCGGAGACAGGTAAAGTGTGAAAATTTTTGTTATTAATAACTTTTTCAGGTAGAATAAATATTGTTTACAATTTATTACAAAAGGATATAATGGGCCAAATATGAAATTCTTATTTTCTATGGACTTTTCACGTGTAGGGCTGAAACAAAATCAAGTAATGTTGATTTAATTTTTGTATAATGAAGGATGAATAACTTAAATATACAAAAAAATATACCCTACAATATACCCAAAAAACACATTAAAATTAGAGTTCAAAAATATTTTCTAAAATTCAAAAATTTACCATGACCATCATCTAATGTTTAATGTTTTCCAAATTACTCCCATGCTGTGATTGTCTAAAACATATGGTTTTGAAATCATATAATTATTTGGACCTGTTCTGAGATATCAAATATCCATTGCCAATTTTCACATTTTAACTGATAACCTTGATAAAATATTCAAAGAGATACTGATTAATGTTTTTATTAGTTAAGGTTTTTTTAATTTTTTTTATGGCAACATGTGAGAAAATTTGAGCAATGTCGTATACCTTTTATTATATATGATTTATCAAAATGTTAACTTCCACACAAAAGTAAAACTTTTCCTTATTTAGAAGAGCATAAAATATTGTGTCTTTATTATAATTGTAATATGTTGAATATATATTTCCAGGCTTTAGTAAAAATCTTACACCTTATAAGGCAAGACTTGGAGAGAGAAAGGCGAGGCAAACAAGGTGTGGAAAACTTGGCTCGAGCGCTTAAGCAAACTCCAAACTTTGGCGCTGAAGATTCACAGCAAAATGTAACGGAAAAGCTACATCATGTAAGCATTACCTTAACTATGCATGTTATAATTTTGTTCAGCCCCATGGCCTATTTTTAATTTTTGACCAATTCATGAACCAGAATTTTGGGCAGATGGGGATCAATATATCTTGTTTGGGTCCTTAGAGGCTACATTTCACCAAAATTTGATCAAAATTGTTGAGCCAGTTTAGAGAAAATCATAGTTTTTAATTTTTTCTAATGGCAACTATTCACGAATTTTGAGCTACCAAAAAATTGAAAAAAAAAATTGCCCCAAACTACATACCAATTTGATTAAAATAAGTTCATATATTCGAGCTATAGATCACTCCACATATTACTCACGCCAGACTGACATCGTTCCGAAAACCAGTTTTTGAGACTCAGAGGACCTCAAAACTTATATAAAACAAACCACATCAATTCATTGACCCATCATTTAACATATATGAAAAAAAGTAAAAAGCAGGAACATAAGAAAATTTACCATTCAATTGCATCAACTAAACGGTTATATGTTAATATGAAAAAAACATATATTAACGGTTTTATATCCTAGAAAAAAACATATTAAATGCTATTAAAGTGGTATATTAAATGGTAAACACGTGAAATACTAGCATGTGAATTAACCTAAAATAGTAGTTTTGTTGGGTAAGTTTTTAGTTAGCATATAATTAACACAAAATCAATACTTGGTTTTGCTGCGATATGCTGTAACTAATTTTATCTTTTGATTTATCCACAATGAAAGCAACTCTAAATCATTCTATTAATAATAATATAAAATTTCTTCAAGTAATACTGTAATTAAATAAATAAAAACATATTAATTCTTCTTGTTATAGATGAGATCGATGTTGGCATACTTAGAAGCTGCAAGGTATAAAGTACAAGGAGCATTGGCAGAGATGGATGGAAGGACAAAGGAAAGTCATCCTTTGGCTTCACATATCCATGTTACAAAGGATAGACAAGGACTGCAGTACAGTGTCCTTAAGGTACCTTTTTTAAAAATATTTCTTTTATGGAAGTGACTTTCACATTGTCACTGTTTCAATGTGAGATTCACATTGAAAATCAGTTGAAATCAGGATGGCAAGACATTTCTATGATGGTGAAAATAGAAAATCCTACTTTTTCAAACTTGTTATTAATTTTTTCATCTTATTAAAGCACGTCTTTTTATAAAGCATAATAAACCCTAACCATTCATGAAATACAATGATAATTTTTATGTACAGGTTATTCAGAAAGAATACAAAAGTAAAGTTTTTAAAATTCATTATTAAAGCATGGTTCTAGAAAAATATTTTGTACACAAACTCATCAAAAGTTAAATATAAATTGACTATGTATGCCCATTGGTGACACAACAAATATTCAAACGGTCTTAGAGCTGTGCCTAGGTGGATGACATATTCAGATATTAACTGTTTCAGTGATGTGGCATTTTAAGTCATGTAGGTTTTGAGGCAGGGGGTGGATAAGTCTTTGTTGTATCTTCTCATGAAATAATCGCATGGTGTCAAATCTGACAAATGTGGAGGCCAAATTAGTATTGGTGGAATAGTTTTATACTACTCGGCAGATCCAACATGCTGACAGACATATTAAGGTACACTTGAATGTCTAGGTAGAAAAGTGGTGACTATCAGATAGAAAAGTCAATTTTGTTGAATGACTACATTTGGCATATCTTCCTCCACCTGAGGTATAAGCCATTCCATTATCATGTTCTGGTAAATATGGTCAGTGAATTTTTCCCTGCAAAAAAAGAAGGGACTGTATACTTTGATCCGCTCATAGCACAAAACACGCTCATAGCACAAAACATGCTTACTTTGAGAGAGTCCCCTCACACAATTAACAATGAAATGTGGGTTTCTCAGTACCATAGATTTTAACGTTATATTGGTTAACTTTTCCACTTAAGTGGAATGCTGCCTCATCATTGAACATGAAGCACTTCTCGAGAATCCGTCCTCTTTTAATTGGCCCTGCAATTCAGTACAAAAGTCCTGGTGCTTAAGTTTGTCATTTGATTTCAATTCTTGAACCAGTTGTAATCTTTATCGCTTACAACAAAGACACTTTCTCAAAATATGCCACACAGTAGCTTCTGACACTTGTAGTTCTATACTACCCTGTGTTTTTAACTATTTTGGACTGTGAGCGTAATTTTTTGAACTATGTTCACTGTTTCTTATGGTATTTGTGAACGACTTGAACTTGAACTTGAGCCGGCAAGTAAGCAGCTATTTGTTAGGAATTGTCACTCCCAACGTGCAATATAGTTTCTGAGAGTTAGATTATTTCCATATTTAGTCCAAAAGTTTGCTGGACAGTCACAACAGATCCTGTTCGTTCAAATTCCAAAACTACTTGTAGCCTTGCGTCCTCAAGGGTGTGAGTGAAATAAGCCAATTTCTCTCTTTTCCCACCTGTTTTTAATCGATTTTGACAAATATCTAACCATACATCCAATTTACACGAAACTATCAGTTCTTGAGATAAACCATACACTCACTGTTAACTCTTGTATTTTCATTCCAAAACTCTAAACGATTTGGTCCAAAATATAATCATTCCATTGGAAACCCATCACACACCAAACATTACAATTAGTCCACTTGGATAAACTGTTGTACATAATGCCAAGAAGAAATTAATTAACTCTCAGCATACAGCTAATATGCTAAAATTAAAAAATAGAATGGAGCTGTGTTGAGGCACGACTATAAGTTTTTAGGGGTGTAAAATGAAGTATGTAGACAGTATGTGTTTGAAATTTTATTTTTGACAATTTATTTCTTAATTTTGAACAAATTTACAAATCTTCAAGGAAAGTCAATCGGTCAGTAAAAAGTCAATTTACTCTGACAGTAACTTCACAACTTATAACATATGAAATTGTATTGACTCTTGGTGAAGTTGTGAAATCACTTTATCTTTGGGCTGTTTCACAGCCTTCTCAAACTACAGTCGATGAGAAACATAACAAGGACATTTTAATTTATATTTGTAGATCATGGCATTGAAATGTTTAGTCACTGATAGTCAAATCCTACTTTAATTGCTGCTTTACTCATACATTTATGATTACTGCACCAGGGGTTCTTCCTCATAACCAGAGTGATCAGTATCCACATTTATGAGTTCTAAATCATTTGGGTTTAACTAAAACTCAGCTCAGCTACTTTAAATTTCTGATGCTCCTGCAAAGCCTTTTGACGTTCGACGTTGGTTATTTTGGATTTTTTAAATTCTGATGAGCCACTCTTTAATGTGTTTTTGATCATTTTGAAGTTATTTTTTGTTTATTTGACACAATATTGTAAAAACTAAAGAAATTTTGACCACAATTTTCTCAAATTTTACGTATACTGTATATTTGTAGAAATCACCAACACAACTAACAACACGTCATATGACATGCAACAACGCTGGAGTCCACAGCTACACTAATTTTTAACCACATGGCACGGTGATTTTAGTACATCAAGATTATCACTATTGTCACCTGTTGACATCACGCCTAAGTCAGACTCTTGTTGCTATGTACATTGGTCTTTCCTATTCACAATGAGATAGTGAACATTGTCGTTACATGTGTTGTGTATAAATTATTTGAATACTTTCCTGTCTTAACACTCGCCAGCCCAAGTACAGCTTCAAATATAGATGTAATCTATGTCAAAAGAAAGCAAATTATTTTTGGTGCTCCATGCAGATTGCAAACCGGTGATTCAAAATATGCAGATTCCAAATAAGATAGCGGTGATTTACTGGTTGTATGAACCTCAAATCTTAATTTATATTGTAAAACTGTTTACTATTTTCTTAAAAATTTGTATTTTATTGGTAAATTTTTTTTAAAGAAAAATAATATTTTATTTAAATAAAATTTTAAGAGTAATTGGTTTGCTTTTCACCAGGTTCCAACGTGGGTAAGGAAGGAATCCATTGATATAGGTGACTCGCCAGACTGGACAGACAGAGGAGCAGCCGATGGAAACTCGGTCCAACCAGACAGTGATTTTGGTTTGTACTTATTTAACATTTATTGAATTGTCAGCTTTTTTAAAAATATTGTTTATTCACAAGTCTTGTCTTCAGAAATACAACTTACTTTGCTTGGCAATCTATCCTATAATATTGGCAATGAGTTTTTTTTTAAATTTTTGTGGTGAGTAAAAATCGGTTGGTAATTTTTCAAACTGAAATATAAGTTTTTATGATCTCCTGAGTCTAAAAAAAAGTGTAGTTTTAGAAATGATGTTGTTACATATGAAGGGCCCTACACCCTAAATGAATTTATTTTCATCAAAATTGTTATGTGAAAATATTTTAACCATCTTTAAACCTTTTTAAATTTTTATTCAATATTAAGGAATCTCTACAATAAGACCGTCTCATAAGTCTTCTTCTCTTTTCTATTCTTTCTAGTACTCTTATACATTCTGATATCTTTCATCCTTATTACATCCCTAAACTTCTTATTACATGCACATGTTTCCTCTTAGTTATCTCTTTCAACCTTGAGCATGTCCCAAAAATCTTCAATTCTTATTTTATACATTCTTGTAAAATTTTCTATTATTTTTGAAAATCTCACCAGTGTCACCTGAAGTCTGCTGAAAGCTTCTTCATCCATGTCCATGTCTCTGACCCATATATTAAAATTGGTTGATAGTACATTTCATACATTTCCTTCCACTGTCACTTTCCTATTTAGTTCTTGTTTCTGATCACTTTCAATATCTTATCCTTTTCCAAAATTATATCTAATTACTGTTACCAAAATGGCCTTGCCCATTTGGCTGGCTAGTTGTATCTCCAAGTCTTTCATAGTTTCCTTTTATCTTATGACAGTTAATTTGATTTTGACTCTTAATTGTGTACACATCACCTGTCGGTCTCATAAATTTGCATATGCTATTAACTTCATTATGGTCCTCTGTTTTTCTTTGAATTAGTACTTCTGTGATGACTTCATCCATTATTATGTTAAAGAGATAAAACACTTCCAGGTCTCTTTCCCCTGTCTTTTTGGAGCTAGTCAGTGTATTTCTCTTTTTTTCTCACAAAATATTTGCACTTTTCACATGTGTTTCATATTCTCTCTACAATTTTTTCAATAATTCTGATTACTCTTAAACCCAACCATATGTTTTCTCTTCGAACCTTGGTTTTCTCACACAATGTTTATCACATGGCTTAAAAGTAACCCTTAAAGATCTAAACAAAAGTTTTGATCACCATTTACGGTAAAGGTGAAAGTGTAAAAATGAAAATGGACTTTTTCTTAGAGAGGCGAATCTTGTAATGGTTAAATGTGAAAGTTTATGCTTTTAACCAATGAGACTAACCACATGTAACAGAACATTTTAGTTCATAGTTAATTTAATAATAATAAAATGTACTCTGACTCCTATCAAAGCAATTTAGTTAGAGCTGATTTTTAGATAGTAACCTTCTAAAGCAGAAAACTATCTTAAGGTTCATTTTTTACAGAAAACTTATGAACTGGTGATTCTGGAAAAAATATGATTTTATACTATTTGGTATTAGTGCTGTGTGGTGTAATTATGCAAGATTTTTCATTATTTTTTTAACAACACAAGCATAGTGGGTAGAGACTAATTAATATGTTCATGTTTTGTTATTGGGCAACAATTATTTTAGACCAGTATTAGTGTGTTTATATATTTGTTTAGCACACTTGTGTATCTACTTTATTTGCAAATTTTGTGTGCTTTTTTATATTAGCCCAGGCAATGAAGGTTTTATGTCGGAAGAAATTAGAGACAAGCTGAATTTTTTACAGTCGTTAGTACCAATCTAGAGGAGTATTTTCCCAAAAGTCCCCACCCCTCCCCCTTGAGCTTCCCACCCACCCCCCTTTAAAGTCTGAATTTGCAAGCGTTTTTGTTATCGTTTATATCTCTGTTAGTTAGATATCTCTGCAAGATAGAATTGGAGACGATTAGACGTGTACAAAGTGTAAATAGACTACTGTAATTGATACGGTGTAAATAAATCAATACATTCGTTTTACGATGTTGGTGTTTAAACAAATATCCATAGTATAGATAGATGACAGTTAAATCAGAAGTTACAGGATACAGATCATACAATGAATTTACAGCAGTGGTGGGCGGGAGGTCCGTGATGCTGTGGATTGCACTTTGCTGATGATCGGCAACAGAGTGTAAGATTATATAATAGCATTATTAGAAAGTTATTGTATAACAATATTATAAGTTACTAATTAAATAAGAATTAGAAAGTGTTGAAAAAACACTATTGTTAAGACGATGCAGTAAATGCTCAGTATGCAACTGAGTGTACACACAAAGCTCGGCGGGCGTTGCTGCAGCCATGCGCCGCGTGTTATTCAATGTTTTACTACGTTTTCATGAATATATTCTTAGTTACAATTACATTTTTTTAAAGCTAAAGAGTTGCTCTAAAAGTTTTGTCTGAAGTTGTTTTTCGAAATATCCGAAACTAAAAAGTTATTAAATGAAATCCTTAAAAAATTAACTTTTTGATCCGAAATTTCGGTCCATTTCTTAAAAAATCTGAATAACCGTACAAGATATAAGAAAATGTTACTGAACATTGTCTTTAGTAAATTTTGTGACAAACAACATGTTACCAAAATGAATTAGATATGTTTAAAACTAACAGAGATATAAGCGATAACAAAAACGCTTGCAAATTCAGACTTTAAAAGGGGTGGGGGGAAGCTCAAGGGGGAGGGGTGGGGACTTTTGGGAAAATACTCCTCTAGATAGGTACTAACGACTGTAAAAAATTCAGCTTGTCTCTAATTTCTTCCGACATGAGGCCGATTTTGGCGTTCATTGCCTGGGCTATATGTACACTTTAGAAATTACGTAATTACAAATATTTATAGTTTTAAAAAATCCTGTTAAATTATTAAAGAAATCTGTAGATCATTCATTATCAGTTATTTCATGACATCAGATAATATAACATTTTAAAGCATACTTAATCTAAACAGTAATTTCTTAATTTCAAAAGAATTATTTAAAAAGTGTATATTTAGGAGATAATAGTGATGAATATATTGTCACAGATGAGTTTTCAAGTCAAGGAAGTGAACGGGACTACCAGAGCAGCGTGTTGAGCCAGTTTCCTGTCCTTGAAGAAACTCCAAACTCTACAGGACAGTGTAAAGCTCTCTACCACTACGCTGCAAATCTTTATGATGAACTTAACTTATCACCAGGTTAGAATAAAAATGTTCTTTCACTCTAAATTCTTTATATATGTATTGTAAAATCGTTTTTTTTATTTATTTATTTTTTTGTCATTAATACATTCACTCTACAGATGTATGGTGTGGATTTACACATATGCTGAATTTTTGTTAATTTATTTTTATATAGTATCATTATAAGTTAACATATAGTAATTAAATATTATTTTAATTTATTTTCGTAACAGTAAGAGCACATACTGTATGTGCATCTTTTTTATATGACCAATCTGTTTAATTTCTCTCCAAATTCACATGTACAGTAAGCACACCTTTAGAATACAGTACAGATAGCCTTGGGCTCACAAACACATTTTCTATAAAACTCACCATGAAAGTGATACACTGACATTATGTAATAAATAAACAGCATGCAGATCAACATATTGCTCAAAATGTGTCTCCAGTTACATATATATGTTTTGAACTGGAGACATAAACCAAGATGTGAAAATCCATTGTAGACTTTGAAATGACTTGCACAGACCTAGGGTAGGCTAGTGTTTATAAAGAGAGATTTAGGGAGTTGGGACACAGTAGATTGTGTTGAGAGTTTTAAGTTTGGAAAAGCTGTGAGCCAATCAGAGGTGAGCTAGTATTTCCAAGAAATTGGGAATTTTACTCCCAGTAGAAACTGCCGCAAAATTGTGTAGGTATGCGGGTATTTTTAGTGTGAGTTACCTCCACTAGTACCACTGTTTTAACAGAGTTTTATATGTATTTTTACTATGAAGCATTTAACAGGAGATGTAAATTTGTTCAGTCGGGTTGGTATTTGTTTTGTAAGCTATAAAGACATGATTGTGTATGAAGAACTCGAATGGATTACGTTCACATCTAAAGTGTAATCTGTACATTCTAATTTTTAATTTTCCCCCAAAATTTTATACCTTGGCCTGATTATGAGATATTTGATCATCCATTGTTCATTTTTACTTTACAATGGATAAATATTCTTAAATTGGCATTTTTGAGGGAATGTTAACAAATACTTTTTGTTTGCTTAGCCTTCACCTAATAAATACATTCTCTGTTTGAAGTTATTTGTTAATGATGGAAGTTCAATTTTGTTATTATACATTCTTCGGACATTTGCCATTATTTGTGTGTTAAAAAAAATCAAAACACGACGTTTCAGGAATAAGAATCAATTCCCGTTATCAAGTGACTAAAAACTATAAAAATATGAAACTAGAAACTAAGCCTATGTAAGAAGTAAATTTAAATAAGAATACCACCAACCTTAATATCTAAGCATGCATCTCAGAGCTAAAACTGAGAAGTCAAAAAACACAATCACGGTAACACACAACTAACGTCAATTACGTGTTGTTGTATCAAAGATACAGCAACAAGTGACATGGTCCAGAAGGCCTGACAAACTATTAGGGGAGTGGCCTATTGTTAGTTGTATTAAGCTTCGTAGCCCGAGAGCGGGTTACAACCCCTTGTGGCGATTTTACAGGTAAAATTTCAGCTTATTTTTTAGTTGTTGGGGTATTATAATCAAATTTTAGTTCTTTTTTTAATAATGGGAGCCATAATGGCCTTACTTCTATACTTGATTGGTTGATAGGATTGTCCGTTAGTTTTATATATGAGGCTTCAATTATTTTACGTTTGTATAAGTTACTTTCCCGGTGTATGATTTTTGCCTCTTCCCAATTAAATTTGTGATTTTTGGACCATATATGTTCTGCAATTTTCGATTTATCGACTAGGCCTAACCGCACATTGTTTTTATGTTATTTTATTCTAACGCTTAATGGTCTTTTTGTCTCGCCAATATATTGTCTATCACACTCACATTTGATACTGTAAATACAGTTTTTAGTATCCTGCATGCTGTTTTTATTTAATTTTACTTCTTACATAGGCTTAGTTTCTAGTTTCATGTTTTTTTTTAGTTTTTAGTCACTTGATAACGGGAATTGATTCTTATTCCCGAAACATCGTGTTTTGATTTTTAACACACAAATGATGGCAAATGTCCGAAGAATGTATAATAATAAAATAATAAATACACATATTTTTACAACAAAGACTTTATTTACAATAACACGACATATCAATAACAAAGTAATCAACTTCAGTTGTTTCATTACTGATCATAAGCTTAGTTTTTGTTATGATATGTGTGTGTCTTTCATTTAGTAACTATACTTTTCTCAAGTGTTGCTTATTTAAAGTATTTAGCTTTGTTTATAATTGAGTTAGAAAGCTAACAGTGTTCAACTCCTTATTAACATCTTTAAACTTACTGCACCAATAATTTCAAGCATTAAAATTGAATAATATAATTAGTGTAATAATTTAATTTTATAAATTTTTATTTCAGGTGATGTTATCAATATTCATGACAAACAAGCAGATGGCTGGTGGCTTGGGGAACTGAATGGTGTTGTAGGAATATTTCCAGCAACATATGTTGAGGAAATGAAATGATAATTTAAAAACTTTGTACGCTACATTGACACCTGTGTAATAGTGTTAGATCATATAGGCCTAGGCGTGAAATAAACATTCGACCAATAGAGTGCCTTGTATGTTTATTTAGTCATCTATAATGTATATTGTATACATTTATTATAAACTAATGAGTTAAGATTTTTACTACAAGAACTGAACATTTTTCCAAAGTTAGTATATTTTATTTTACAAATTTGCTGAGTTTAATCTTTTAAAGTTGAAATATATTATAAACACAATACAATTTTATATTTTATATTTCACTTTTCAAAACTATGAGTTTCAGATCCAAAATTAAAATTGTAGATATAACTTCATTATTTGTGACTTTCATTGTATAATCTACAAATTTTAACAAACAAAAAAAATATATGACATTGTTACCAAAAAATTAAAATACTATTACGTTTTCAAAAGTACTAAATATAATATAGTTGAAAGTCTTATATATGCGGATTTCGTTAGACTTACTGTTCCAATAATAAATTTACTCACAAACATCTGAACTAAGTAAATTTTATTCCCATATTAATTTTGTCACATTTACAATTTCATTGAAAGTATAGCGATTAAAAATATATGTGTGAAATTTATGAGGATATCATTTTAGGGTCCCTGATTCCAAAAAAGGTGAAGTCTGTTCACGAAGTTGTATGTATAGATAGGTTTTTCACATGGTTTTAGTAACCAACATAATGAATTTATGAAAATCTTCCAGGCTTCTTTTCCATTTTTTTTTTTTTTTTTTTTTTTTTTTTTTTTTTTTTTTTTTAACTAAAAATTTTACAGTTGTTGTCATATAGGATAAAAATACAAAAATAATTGTCTTTAAAATAGTCTCTAATGATTCTAAAAATCATGAAAATCATTTTCATCGAAAAAATTCAAATATTTGAATACCCAAATATGTCAAACCGAAAATAAAATAAAATTATAACTCATGAGTACATAACCACCAATAGGTTCATTTTGATTTTTTTCAAACCATTCGCCTCAAAAAATTTTTGGCAGTGAATTTGGCCCTTGGTCTAGAGCCTACTGTATTATATACCTACAAAATTTTATCAATATATCTTTTGACTATTTTTGAAACATTTAACGTCCTAATTCAGGGTAATTACCAATTTTAAATTTATGACTGTTCACTTTCGAATTGGTATTCTTGAGGGATGGAGATTTTGATTTTGTTTCCTTAGGCTTTGTGTATGGATGTCTAAACAATTTTGAGCAACATCTATTCTTTTAAACCTGTAAGTAAAGACATAACTTAATTAAGATTTTACGAACATGCCAATTACCATTTTATCTATTTAAAATGTAGAGTTTTGTGTTTTGGCATAAAATAAATTTGTAAATTCATTTTTATTTATACTGATTCTATTCTCTAAGGTATTGAGTGGTATTAGGTTGTTAAATACTAATCAAGAGATCACGGTTCAAGTTCTGGTCAGGTTAGAATGCTCCAAATTTATTTTTTTTTAATTAAAAAATTCTTATGAAGTTTAATATAATAGTCCTATTTTATTTATTATTATATTTTAATTTTATCTACAAAACGTTTGTCTACTTTCATTGGTAAACCAAGTTTCATTAAAATCAGTAACAAACAAATACTTTGTTTTCTATAAATGTAACACCCATTTGAAATAAAAATGTAATTTCTCAGACCTACAAAATCAGTTATCTTCTCTTTATTGTAAACTTTCTATCCGAATTTGGCTATGATAGCTGAAAATAGTTCAAATTACCTCAATCAAATGTTGGTAAAGTGTGAAGATAAACTACCTAAACCAATATATCAAATAAAAAGTAAAGAAAATTACTGTTCATGAGTAATTTGAAATAACCCGGATAGTTGTCAGGTTTGTTTTGGTATTTTCAAATTTATTTGTATAACTTAATTATCTCTTATGTGGTTTGACACATTGATTTAAGATATAAAACATTCACATTTCATCAAAATTTAGTTAAAGTTACTTGGTTCAATTTACAACATTAAACATGCTAATAAATTCACATTGCGTTTTGGAAGATGGTGATCAATATGTTTGGGTTCATGTAGATCAATATGTATGTTTAGCAAATTTGATAGACTTAATTAAAAATAATTTTGTCAAGATAGAAATTATAACTTTTAGACTTAACCAATACCCCGATTCTGAGTTATTAAACAAAATTTTATTTTAAACATATTACCAAAATATTATCATCTACTAAACGATTTCCAAGTACTGTATTTCGTTTACCGTTCAGTTCACAGAAAAACAATATCTTTTTTGGTGTCTCAAAGTGAATATATTTGCAAATATCTTGAAGCCAACTCTTTGATGCATTATTAACAACTAAATAAATAAATTTGAGTTCATTCCTAAAATAAATAAAAGTAATTCTACACAAACCGCATACACAAAATAATGTATTTTTAATAAACAAATAAATTCCAAAGGTAGTATTAATTTTGTATTTTAAAGCTTAACTCTGAACATGTAAAAACATACTAACTTTAGTAAACCTTAGCAGTTAGCGTTCTATGTAATTAGCAGGAAAACCTTTCAAAGGGTTCACATTATGTTATATATCTGTTCGTAAGTTCTAAATCTTAGAATGATTATATGTAAATATTTGCTATTTTATTTAAGCTATAAGTAACCCAAAGATTGTAAAATTTCAAACGAAATTTGTTTTACAATTAATTACAAATCTATGTATATGTTTGTTTTCTTTCATTTTAACCTGTGGGCTATATTTTACACTTTTGTATTGTAAAAGTACCAAATGTCTGGATGAGAGGTGAACAAAATATAAATTAATTTTTAATTTATCGATTTTAACGCTTATACGTTTTTACCAGCTTGTATTGAATATCCAATAATATTTCAAGTGAAAAATATACGACCTAGGCTGGGAATTGAACCCAGTACTTTTGGCTTTGCACTCCAATGCTCTACCAACTGAGCTATCCTTAGTCGCTTTCCAGCTTTAATGCTGCAATTTTTGAGTTACCAAATCAATTACCTCGTTTGAAACGACATTGAAATTAATTTTTACTCAATTTGCAGCCCTTATGTATGTATTTATTAATTTTTAATTTACTGATTTTAACGCTTATACGTTTTAACCACCTAAAGCGACTAAGGATAGCTCAGTTGGTAGAGCATTGGTGCGTAAAGCCAAAGGTCCTGAGTTCAATTCCCAGTATAGGTCGTATATTTTTCACTTGAAATATTAAAATATAAATGTTACACATTAAAAAGTACTTATTACTATGTCTATGAAGTAAAACTGTCAAAGATTTTGCCCCTTTATAATTGTTCTTATAAATATTGATATAATCAACTCTAGTGACACAGTAAACATTTAGACAATAATTGACCACATTTAATGATATTTCTAACATATTGACTATTACCACAGTGATGGGTTAACAGATGATAAAAATGACAGTGTAGGAGTTTTCATATATATTATACATTGTTCAAAGAATTATCTAGTTTTATATATAAACAAAATTTTAAAACTTAAAAACATTAAAAATTTAATTTTAATCAAATATTGATGGTATATTTTTAAGTCATGAACTAAACAAAACTCGGAACTGAGAAAGTCAGTTTGAAGAAATTTTCAGTTTAATTAAAATCATAAACAAAAATAAATAAAAATATGTGCATAAATGATAATGCAGTATGTACAGTATTAAATTTTTAAATATTATTTCATTTCTCAAAGGGAGCTGTTTAAAAAGTGTTGTAAAATTTGACATCAGAACCTAATGAAACATAATTGACATAAATTTCGTAAAAAATTACCCAAAAATACATATTGTCATAAATTGGGCCTTATTTTTGTTATAGAAATAGAGTTGAGAGCAATACTCGTAAAAACAAATGAATTCTTAGTTGTCAAATCTGAATTCATTATTTAAAACTCATTACCAACACAAGTTTCATGAAATTTAGTCTAGAAATAAATATTTTCAAGTGTACACTCAGTAGTGATGGGACTTGGAACTTTTTCCCAATTTATAACATATTATCATATTATGCTATCATACAACTTCTTACCATGTAAAAGTATATCTCATTTATTTTGTAACGGGAAAAGTGGGTATACTCACTTTGCTTGTTTACAGACATATAAGGAAATTATGAACATAATTTAACAACTTTAAAACCATATGACTAATACGAGGCATATTTTTTAAGTAATTACCGTTTTGAAATTCTGCTGCGTTCAAAATTTGGTGCATGCATGCTGTGTACCCACATCTGTTGGCAAGCCACAGGAGCAAATGCAGAATTATTTAAATGTGGTTGCGTTTGTTTGTGAGTATTTGAAATGCCTCCTCCGATTTAGAATCCTGCCGACTGTGAAATACATGCTGTGATTCGGTTCCTTAATAGTAAAGTCATGAAATCAGGTGAAATTCATCATCAGATTAATGAAGTGTTTGGAAAAAACATTATGAGTAATGGGGTTTTACAGAAATGGGTGAGAGGTTTTAAAGATGGCTATATGAATGTACACGATGAGGAATGAAGTGGGTGACCTTTTGTTATTATACTGACAATTTGGTGCAGAATGTTGAGGGGAAAGTGAGAGTGAACAGACGCTTTACTATTTGGTCGTTATCTTATGAGTTTCCTGAAGTGTTAAGAAGTATGATTTATGAAACTGTGACACAACCTTTAAATTATCAAAAGTTATGCTCACATTCGGTTATCTAATTTATTATTTTTTAATCGCGGTAGATTTTTAAAAGGATGATATTCAAAAGCTGGTTGTATGATATGATAAGCAGGCGCATGATATAATAATTATTGTGGGAATTATCTAGAATATTAAATTAAAGTGCAGGCTTTCATGTAAAAATAAAATTGTTAAGAAAAGTCTACGTGTTTTATTTTTATTTCAAAACGGCACTTACTTAAAAATCATGCCTTGTAAATTTCATTAATATCAGCCTATAAATGTTCAATTTTGGAGTATTTGTATATCTTAGTAACCAGGTAGATAGTAATGAGGTTAAAATTCAAACTCAACATCTTAATATACTCCCTTAAAGAATAAAGACTCAAGATAGTGCTAAAGATGGAGAAGTAAATATAACCCTTGGTAAGTAAAAAAATTCTGCCTTGGATGAAAAAGTACATAGAAACAATGGTGGATGGATGACTTCAGGGTTTCAGTGCACTCTAGAGTGGAGAGATCATAATGTTTTGACAGCTTTACATTGCATTTTTGGAACATAAACTTTTATATGGATGTAAATTTGGGGAAGGGCATCTAACACACATGTAAACAAATTAAATGTTGTTCAAAACTTAGCTCTACGTTTTTGTCTTAACTGTACATGAACTGCCCTAAAAATGCCATTGTGGTTAAACTGAATGTGGAACTACTCCAGGATGTCATCAGCAGTCATAGATGGACTAACCATCTAAGAAATCTGTCTCTGTCATCCATCCAGTTTATTTCACCCTTTGGTAGGACAAGCAATCTTTCAGTAACCTTTATTAGCAGTAACCAGTCAACAGCAGAATTATATGCTGTGACAAAACTATTTGTAAACTGTATTTCACTTTGGAACTGGTCTCCATCTAATGTCTCTCTCTCTCTCTCTCTCTCTCTCTCTCTCTCTCTCTCTCTCTCTCTCTCTCTCTCTCTCTCTCTCTCTCTCTCCCTCTCTCCCTCCCTCCCTCCCTCTCTCCCTCCCAAAAGTGTTTTAAAAGTGAAATTTTATTACGATTTTCCAAATCCCAAATACGCATTTTCATAACACTAAAAGTGTGGCTTTGCTTACTTTGCGATATAATTATATATCAAGACAGGTTTGGCCAGGTAGCTATATATATATAATCACCTGGCCAAACCTTTCGTAAGTTTATTGAAGTTAATAATTTGAAATTAGATCATGGATAAACATGAGCTTTAAAAGTGAAGTGCCGCCAATCTACGCCTAAAGTTTTTGCGACAAATCATAAAATGAAAGTACTGTATATGAATCTCAAAGCTGAAAAAAATGGAATTCTGCTTCCCTTAAACCAGTTTGCTCTTTATTGGCGCATGCACATTAGCGCAACTTCTGCTGTGGTGGCGTTAATACGTAAGTACCATTTATCTAAATAATAAATAATTTTGACCATTATTTTGGATAACTTTTTGTCAATCTATTTGACTAGATAGTAAACATAAATAACTTTAATAGGGGCTAGTGTTGAGCCAGATTTAGTATCTGATAAGATATATATTTAAGTGGGCGCTTAAAAAATTAACAAAAAAAGAATTCGTTTGTTCTTACATGAATTTTTGAATGATCACAATATATCTTATTCTGGAGGTACTATTTATAAAATATATTTTAAAAATACAATGACAAATAATCCATATCCTTGGTAAAAGTGGTAAGAAAAGTTTTGAAGGAATTTCTTTATTGAAAGAAAGGGAATGTGACATGTTTGGTGAGGGTGAGAATTTGTATCCATTTATATAAAAATGGTCTTCAAATTCAAGGATTAATAGGTATATTTTAATATATTGAAAAATCAAATTCAAACTTACAACACTAAAACTCATAAATGATAACATATTTGGTGTAATGGTTCTTGGTTCATGAATAAATGCATTCAAAATTTGTAATGTTTTTACAATTAGTATCAACTTTGAACTTAACAGCCCCAAAATCATAAATTGAAGGTCAATAAAAATTGTTAAACTGATGGGCTTATTTAAAATATGAGGGGCATGTGACATACATTTATTAGAAATATGGTACAATAATAGGATATTGTCTTTGAAAATGTAATGAATGACCCCAAGTTTGGAGTTGATCTGATTTAGATATTATTTTGTAACAAATAACAATGAGGCCCACGCGGCCCTCAAGGTTTTGAAAGATGTGTTTGGAAAAAAGGGCTATTTAAGTGAGAATGTTGTCAATTCCATTAACGAACTAGACTGCACTTTGGATATTGTTCAAATAACAGGTAAACAAACCAAGATTCTCAGTTTTTTTTAACAAGGACAATCAGAACAAAAACGCAGAAGTGTAATGTACAGAACGATTATATTTTTATTTTCCACTTTGAAATTCCATTTTGATTTACATTAATTTTTATTTACACTCACCTTTAAAACAATACTGTATTATATTTTTAATAAAATGTAAAAATACATTGTTTGGTTGTTAAATACTGTAAATTGATTTATTTCAAACCCAAGTATGCACAGTAGGTGTACTACAACATTGCAGAATACTGTACATACAGTACAGTATGTACAGTACATATAATGAATGTTATATCAAGGTTAGTTTTGGCAGATTTCGTTATATAGAGGTTTACAACTGAGACTCTATTACAACTGAGTATTTTCTGAATCTCTATATAACGAAATATTGGCTGGCATAACCTCGATATTACGAACCTTGATTTAGCAAATTCCTTGATATAACGAATTTTTACAAATCCCCCTGACATTCGTTATATCAAGGTTCTACTGTACCATCTAAGCATATGAGAAACTTCAAAATTAATCCTTGGTGCTCTGTCAATATGTATAATTTGACACCATATTTATGGCATTTGCCTTTTATATATTGTTTGAAGTGCAGTCTTCCGCACCACAGGACCATGGCCTCATCCAGTGACAGCTCCTTTTGAGGGTAATATTATATCGCCAGCATTTTGTTGTTGGAATAATCAACAGCTTTCTGAAATTTCGACGGTGGTACATTAGGGTTGTCTTTATTAGTAGGAAAATGCAGGCAGCGGAGGATTGACAAAAATATATCTCTAGACATGTACGAATTGAAACACTTCAAATTAAATACTGTATATAATCAGTTTTCCAATAGTCTTGGAGTCGATTTAGATGTATTGTGCCTGTGTGTAGGACAAGGGCCAAAAAGATTCTAAGTTCCGGAACGGTCAAGGGTTTCCAACTATTTATCCTTGACTTTGGCATTAATGATGGCTGAAAGAATATTTCTGTAGCATTTTCATTCGTATATTTATTGATCTCCTCCAGAAAGATATCAACTAGGTGATTGAAAAAATCCACTGGAGATTCTTCAGCTGGTATTGGCACTAACAGGGTGTCCATTCGTACAAACTCAATCGGTGGCATACCAGCTGATGCCTATATTGTCCATTGCAGACATGTTCTTCCAACATCAGGATCATCCTCACTCTCATAACAGTCTTCAGAATTTTCAGATTCACTGTCAGTGTCATCCATAACTCTTTGTATTGGATCGTCAACGTCCTCTTCACCATCAATGTATTCTAAATCAAAGTCCGGAGCAGATGAGGGTCCAGGAACTGAACTCGCCATTTTCCAGAATAAATCAATGTTATTGAAAGTAAAATAACTAAAAAACACAAAATAAATATCAATAAAACACACTCGTCACTTACCGCGAATTCAACGTAAGCGCGACGTAAAGGTATCGGTCACCACAAATGAACGCTGAGCCCCCAATCCATAAAGGAAGCAAGTCGTAAACAAACACAAGGGATAGTCTTAAAATGCCTGCAAACCCAACCCTTCGATCACAAGTGGCTGGGCCAAACTGAGCAATGGAAATCGTTGCTACTGTCTGCCCCGCCGGCGTCGCGGCAGTCGGGAAGGCACGGCGGCCCAGCTGTGAAGGTCAAAAATAGCTAAAGGCTGAATATTGTTCAATCAGTTTAATCTGTTACAAAAATAACAGAGAGACTAGAGTAACATATTATTTTTGTGTTACAGATAGTTTCTTGTAACACTGTTATTTATGCTATTACGATAAATAACGCCCATCTCTAAGTTAGCCACAGCAAATTGAGAAAGGTTGAAAGGTATAATTTCAGGGGGCTGGGATGCCACTCAGCAGACAGTTGGTTATCCCTACTATTTAGTCTTGCACTCCTTGGTGTAGTAACAGTGCAATTTAAAAACTATACATTTCGATTCGTGTACATAGTGATAATAAATAGGTTCTCTTATAAAATAAATAGACTATAGGAACGACAATTATTTTTAAAGATCGAATAGTCATTTTATTCGATAGTCGAAAGGTTGAAGGTTCGATAGTTTGAGCGATCTATCATCAATCGACTATGTGGCCTATTAGGTTATCAAATCTACTGTTATTTGTCTCATTTATTTTTTCAATGGTTATGTGAGCTTGTTTCATCAGTAATTGTAGCATTACAGAATGAAAGATGAAATTGAAGATGGAACCGGTGTAATTGAAGAGGATTATTATGCTTTTTTGAATATTCCGAGAGATGTAAGTTGGAGTATAATTTTAATTCTAATTTTAAAAAGTAAGGTTAGGAATATATGTTGAGTATCCTAACCCCACAAGGTCTCGTGTTTTACGGCATTTAATGGGCATATTGATTTATTTGTTACAAATGTTTTTGTTTTAACGTATAAGCAGGAAATAATATCGTGGCTTTGTTGATTATTCACAAAATTATTTGATTTTGATGGGTTAAGTTGGCTAGGCCTACTAGTTGATTGTGTGACATATTTTTTTTTCTGCATCAACAAATTTAGATAAATCTAAAAAATATAATTTTTAGGGTCGTTATTACCCTATAATCTCTAAACTATAATTTATATTAATCATAGTAAATAAATAGGCTAGAAATATATATTTTATCTTTGTTGTCTTGTTAGGCTGTGTACATTAAAAAAAATACAGGATTTAGATTGGACAAGGTTATTTGTTCCTGAGAATCATTAAAATTTAACAGACAGTGATTACAAAGTTTTGTTAATGCTCAAAAAAAGGGAATATATATTATGGTTGTACATGCAACTTTTTTTAGGATTGTGCAAGTGGACATATTTCATAGGATATATTAATAAATAATGAAATAGGCCAATAAATTGATTTCTAAAATGCTTACCCACAATAATTTAGAGGCAAGTGATGGACATACTTAAATAAAATTGTTTTATTAAGCTAGAATATCAATGTGATCAGTTGTAGGCTTAACTGTCTTGTAAGTGTTTGTGTTATTATTTCCGTAATCATATAAACCCTATCCAGTTGTGTATGCTTAATAATAAAATAAGTTTTCAACATGGAGCTAACTTTTTCACCGTAAAATAAATGTAATATCAACTTTTCTAAGTTAAGGTCTATTAAGTGAATTATATGTCAAAATAGGTTTGTACGCAAATTTTTACCTTACAAGGTCAAGTAAGGTGACTATATATATATATATATATACACATATATACACCTTACTTGATCTACACATAAATTTGAAAAAAAGGAATTGTTATCCATTCAAGTATTAACCACACCCAATGTAGCTTGACTTTGATGATCAATAAATAGCCTACATTGAATTCGGTAGTTTTGAAAATTGTGATTTTTCGGTAAAAAAGTTAGCTCCGCGTCGAAAACTTATTTTGTTATTAAGAAATAAGGTAGGCCTATGTAGAACATGATTAAAAAAATTGCCAAAGAGACCGGTAGCAATCACAGTAAATAAATAATTATCCTTTTATGTTTATTTAACAATAAAGCCTAAGGATAATTATTTTCTATAATATTTCATAATTCTGTTTCCTTTTCTATAATTCTTATTTAAAAAGTAAAAGTATTTTATGATTTAAATTGTTTACTTTTTCTTATGAAATACAAGTATTGGAGCAGAAATTTATAATAATGGAGAATCAAACACGGCTCTCACTTTTACACATTTACATTTTTTTAAAAAATGTATGCTTTCTATTGATTTAGATATTCCCTTACTCATGATTTTTATTAATATGATGTGTACTTAGGAATATTGTTTAAATTAATTTGTACATAGTAGTCTATGTTAAAAATATTAGGCTATAACAGTTTTTTAAATGGTTCTAAGTTCTAATTTTAGCTTGCTGAAATATGGTTTAATCAAAACATGAGAAATAGGTAGCCTAATAGAAGTTCGGTTTCATTAAAATTAGAAAATCTTAAACTTACATAAAGATCTAGTAGGGTTAATTTAGGGTATGTATGGCCTTAGATAATACCAAGTATATGTTAGTTTCTTGTTAGTAATGGAAAATGCAATTGTATTACAAATCGGTTTGATAAAAATGTATAGGTATAGCTTGTATTAAGACTAGGTTTAATAGGGTTTTTATTCCTATATAAAAATACATTTTACTCTTGTAGGCCTATATTAAAATCAATCATTTTAAAATAAAAAAATTGGTGCTCTATTTTGGTTTTGTCAAAATTGTTAGTTTTTGGGGGTCAGTGTACAATTTTAGATAGAAACACTGTTGTGCTATGACTGTTTTGTAGACTCTCTGTTGCTAAGGAGACTCTATTTATAAATAAATAAATTAAAAAAAACAACTTATTTTATAGTAAATTTATGTGAATTAGTCAGTAAAGAAGATATGTGAGCATTTGTTAAAGTGGGGAGGGGGGGTTATTTATAGGCTAGTCGCAATTAATATAATGTAGGCTTAACTATAGAGAAACCATTATTTTTGTCACTTTCTCTCACGAATAGATTTAAAACAAAAATTGCTTTAAAAAAATGTTGGCGTTTTCTGCACCTAAAATGTAATTTAAAACAATTTCTTTATATTTGAAAAACTAATATAAAGTTTAAACAAATATTAATCCTTTTTTTTAAGTCAGGATTATTAAAAAAAATTTTTTTTCACAGTTTTGAATTAATTATAGGACATCTGCTGTAAATGAGGAACTGTAAAATACAGAATGCCTCAAAATCGCCTCTACTTTATTTGAGTATATTTGGCAATGATTGAAAGTGTACTAATACGTAACAATGGCTGATTTTTATCAAATTTTAGTGATTTATGGGAGACCAAAATAAATGTAGCTTACCGAGATCAATCATTTAGAATGAGTAATGCTTATGTAGCCTATAGTTCAATCACCAAATAACACAAACACACAAATTTTCAAAACATACATTTTTTTATTGGTGACTATAGTAAACCGATGTTTCATGATTGCAGTAATCATAATGACTAAAACATTGATTTGTTAAATAGTTTTTTCCTTGTTTTTTACAAGCGAAAAGCCTTTCAATCATCATCTTATAAACAAAAATAATTAACAACCCCTAGACCTCAAATACTCTAATAACGCAAGGTCGAAAAAATAGCAAGATTTGGTCAAGAGAGATATATGCTGATAGGATAGATGAAATAGAGGGATCCAACCCAAGACTACATGAAAAAAAGTATAGTCAGCCCCTGAAGGTAAGTAGCAGTGAAGTTATGGAACTTTGTTTTTCTTTCATGTGGTGAAATATTACACAACCAAATTGGAAATAGGGGAGAGGGGGTCTAGGAGAAATTCAAATATAGTCTGACCTTAATAAAATTATATTCTTTAATCATTTTAATGAAGCAGTATTGATAAATATAATTATATTTGTAGGCACCAAATGATGAGATCAACAATGCTTACCGAAGGCTCAGTAGAATTTACCATCCTGATAAACATTTGGATCCCTTGCAGAAAAAAGAAGCGGAAATACTTTTCAATAAAACAAAGAAAGCATATGAAAGTAAGTTAGAAGTTTTAGTTTGTTGTCATTGTAAGTAAGAATAACCTAACGTAAGAAAATATTAAAAATAGTTTAGCTACAAAATTATTTAAATGATTTATATTTCATGATTTATATATTATTAGACCTTTATAATATTACTAAGAAAATTTGTATGATTATGTTACAAAACATGTTACAAACATTTATACAAAATTGTTATTGGATAAATTAATCCTTAAGTAACAAAATTATGAGGTAAACTAATTAATTAGTTAAAAATCCGTTAGATAAATTAGTGTTGTAATAATTTTATTAAAATAGACAAATTAACAGAAGTCAGAAAAGTTAATTAAAAAAAAAAAAAAAAATCACCACCAGATATTTACAGATAATTGATAACAAAATAGCTGTTCTACCGTTACATAGTAAATAACTAAATTTGCATGATTATGTTACAAACATTTACACAAAATTGTTATTGGATAAATTAATCCTTAAGCAACAAAATTATGAGGTAAACTAATCAATTAATTAATTAATTAGTTAAAAATCCGTTAGATAAATTAGTGTTGTAATAATTTTATTAAAATAGACAAATTAACAGAAGTCAGAAAAGTCGGAAAAAAAAGAATTCACCACCAGATATTCAGCCTACAAATCATTGATAACAAAATAACTTCTACCGTTACATAGTAAATAACTAAAAAATTACTGCTAAATAGAAATAAAATAAATATTCCGTTCTTGATAAAATAATTTGAAATTAATATCTTAATCTAATAGGCTACAATAAAAACCTAAAGCTATGTTCAACAAAATGCACAATGAATAAACAAATATATTGATCTCTAGGGATTGTCTGTTTGAGACTTTAAATAAAGAAAATGTAGGGTTAAGTTGGAGTGGCTATTCTGCCAACTTAACCCCAAGATATGCAATTTAAATTTATTACATTTGTGAATTATATTGTATAATTCATATTAATTTTACTCAATAAGTATTTAGCAATAGAACAAGAATAACAGAACCAACTATGCATCATCAATCAACTGTCACCCAACAATTTGGAGTAAACAATTCTATATCTTCGAAGGAAAAAAAGCAATGTTCTTATATTCCTCAAAAACAGTACTAATGAATCCTCTCTAACATACACATAAATTAATTTATACAGTTGTGTAACATTAAAAGTTGTGTAATATTATAATAACATAGGGCAAATAAATATTTCATTTTATTTGTATATTTGTGTTATTGTACCATACTTGTGGTAGGGGATTCAGTGATTTATAGTGTTCACATTCACCACAGTGCTCATTGAACATCTAACATTATATTACTACTTCTTAGAAAATATGAACTGGAACTTTTGTTTTGAATATAATAATTTTTGGTTGGAAAAGTTTTAGGTTTTAAAAATGTACATGTGCCTTATTGGTAAGATTTTTAATTTTATGAAAATTAAATTATTTATATCATTATGAAATTCAGCCTAACATTCCACTTATTTAATATCTGGTAAACTTACTTTATTTGACGTCAAAAGTAAAACTGGTATTTCTTCTGTGTTTATTGTTGTACAACAGCTGTTTCAGGACAAAGTCCCATCATCAGGTACTTGTCAAAAGTTAAAAATTAAAACACTCAGTACATAACACTACAACACGAATTCACATTTTAGATGTGGCAGCATTTGTTCTGTCTAAAGACAGTTCACTGGACCGACTGTCTGTTGTGCAACAATAAACACAGAATAAATACCAGTTTCACTTTTGACATCCAATAAAGTAAGTTTTTCGGCTAAGTTATGTATAACTTAACTAACTTAACTTTTTCCAGTACTCAGTGATCCTCACAAAAGGGCAATCTATGACAGCTTAGGCACAAGAGGATTAGAAACTGAAGGATGGGAAATTGTACAACGGACCAAAACTCCTCAGGAAATACGGGAAGAATATGAAAGATTGGCAAGGTGAGAGTGTTGTATTTGGTAACTCTTATAATTATACTGTTGTATTGAGTAAATGGTGTACAAATTCAGGAAGTCAAAATCGGTTGAACTTTCCAATAAACATTTTATTTGCCTTATAAGAGTATCTGGCAAAAATATATTTTAAAGTTAATAAGTCAAACGACTTGTTTAATTTTTAGTACACATTATCTTAAATTGTTTTGAGAATCGAGTCATTTTTGACGGTGCTTAGGGTCATAAAAGGTTGGATTTTTGTTCAATATTGGGCCAAGTTCAGTAGAAAAACTAATTTGTCAATTACCAAGTTTGTTGCGTTACATTAACACAATATGACATATTTTTTAAGCATTTTGAAATTAAAATATTTAACATTTGATTTAATTTTTGGATATTTAAAATTATATTAAAAAATTTAGAGATTAATTTTATATTGTAAAAGAATGTGATTTATATGAGGCAAACTATCAAGTAATTCACATGTCTTTAATTAAGTTTGGCCATTACCGGTGGATTGACAAGTTACTAGTGAAAAAGCCCAGGCTGTTTCAAGCATTTTATACTGTTTAAAATAATCTTATAAATTTATTTATATTTTATTTTTATTTGTTTTCTCATATGACTTGCGAATATACTATTATCATATATATATATATATATATATATATATATATATATATCCCTTTTTTGGTTTATTGGTTATGTCACTTTTTATCAAAAATTAATTTTACTGTTGGTATCCCAATAAACTGTTTTGTGTGCAGTTTTAAATATTTCTACAAAGTTTCATGTTGAGATTGCAAGCAAAATAAAATATATTTCCTTCAATTTTGCTTAATTCCTAAAAATGAATATTTTTGTATCTAGCTTGACACTTGTTTTATTGATGTATATTTATAGGTGTTATTATTGTTAGTCTTTTGATTGTTTGTGTCTGATATTGCTATGAAAACTTTAAATCATGTACAATAAAGACATATATTTTATACGGTTGACCAATAATCACAGAGATTAAAACGTAACAATATTAACAATGTTAACAAGGTATGGTAATCTCATTGTTGAGGCAAAGGTAATATTTGGTAGTAAATTCGTTAATCATTAATGACATGAAATATTATCTTCCATATTATCATAGATAAATGTATGGACTTTTATGTTATAGATAAATGAAAACATTCATGTGTTCTATTTGAAAAGTAATAGTAAAACGAATATTAATTTAATCTATCAGAATCTGTCATTTCTCGACGATATGACCTGGATCCGATATAACAGATCATCATCTTGAAAGAGTTAATGAAACAATTGAATAAAGAAATGTAGCCAGTGAACTTGTGTCAAGTTTTTAATATCTATACAAATCCTGCAACGTGGAGTGAAATGCTGTTCAATCTTGTCGCATGATTACTGTCAGAACAAACTTAAATTTTTTTTTTTTCATGTGTAAATTTTTAAATATAAATATATATTTATCAAGAATGGATTGAGATATAGTGTTCAAATTGTGCATTGATATTTGTGTTAATTTTGGTTATTTGAAATTTTGTGCTGAATAACTTGAAAACTGTTAATGCTAAAACAAATAAATTATTTGGTCTTTATTTGATAAATACAAGGTTGTGTTAATCACCAGACTAATCTAGTGTGGTGAGTTAGGTGTCTGTCTCATTTTTCTTTGCTTGATATTATGTTTACCGTGGTCAGTTGAAGATTTTTTGAAATGTAAATTGCTCTTTTACCCGATTGCATTGTAATGGTTAAAAAAATGGTTATGTGTATAGATTATAAAAGTTGTTTTTTCTTTACTTGACCTTGAATTAAAAAAGTCAAGTTTTCAGTGTATACTTACTCACATAGTAAACATAAGTTGGAGAAATATAAATAGAATTTTTTGATCCAATTTGTAACAATTTTTCCTTTTTATATAAACAATTTATAAAAAGTATTTTCATCATCCCAAAATTCTATTTAGATATGTGTATTGGAAAATCGTGTTTTGAAAGTCCAAAGTCCAGATTTTGGTCATATTCCTGTGTGTATATTTTCGCTATTTTTTGAATAACTCAAAATTTGTTGGGTGAGGGGTGTTGCGTGAATTTTGAGAGGTATTATTATTCCGGAGGACCAAATGTTGTAGTGTGAATTTTGTCAGATTAAAAAAGAGAATTATGTATTACAAAGAATTAACATATAATAGGCAATCTGTGTGATAAAGATTTGAGTAACATAAATTGTCCGTTACCTTGTCTGAAGAGATGTCCAAGCGTCTTCCTGGTGAACGGCGTCCTCAGTGCACTGGGTCTCACTTGTGATGCTACAGGTAATGGTAAATGTTACTCTTAAACACACAGATCACTTGACACATTTATTGAATAGCACAAAAGCGTGAAGTGGGCACGAAATGTACGCACGGAGTTGTAGCAAAAAACTAACTATAGCGAATTATACGTCGACTGATGCAAAGTTAAGTTTAATTAGCGTAACGTGAGCACGTGAACTGTACGCACGGAGTTGTGGAAGACATACTAACTAGGGACCACGAGGGTAGGTAACGCTTCGCGTCCATGATCACGTGATTTCCGTCCACCAATCAGAAACATTGCAAATGATGTCATTAGACCTTGAACTTGATATTCAAGGCAAAACACCCCTTGAATTAGGGAATGGACTATTCCGAAGTGGCGTGTTATAGTAGAAAGAGAAAATTTATGTAAACTGAAAAATGAAGCATAAGTACTGAACATAGCGGCGCCCTTGAAACAATGTTTCAAAAGGGTTAACAAGTCACACATTAAAAGGACCAGGATGGTTAAGTCTGGTATTGAACAGGTTTGGAAAGCCGAGAGTGGATAATGGGAACGTGGATGCCCGGAGGAAGGGTTAAGGTGAAGTAAAAGAGTTAAAAATTTTGGTGTGAAAGAGCGGAATTTGATATAAGTTAATTTTAGTGTAAATTGTCTTCAATGGGTAGCTTGAAAACCTTTACAGAAGGTCGAGATAGGATACCAGAAGCGGTGCGTATGGTGACAACTCTGACATGTCCGTCCTTACCAGGGTGCGTGTTTATCACTCTACCCAGAGGCCAAGAGAGCGGACGCGACTGAGAATCGTGAATAATGACAAGGTCCCCAATCTTTAAGTTTTCTGAAGGTGATGTCCATTTTACACGTTGTTGTAATGTGTGTAGATATTCCACGCTCCAGCGTTTCCACAGCCTTTGCGACAGAGCCTGAATTTGTTGCCAATGCTTTAGGCGGTTGGTCGGAACATCCGTAAGATCCTGTTCCGGTAGAGTTACAAGAGCTTGACCAGTTAAAAAATGACCAGGTGTTAAAGCCGTTAAATCGGACGGATCATTTGAGAGCGCTACTAGTGGGCGAGAATTTAATATTGCTTCTACTTTTGTGGTGAGTGTAATGAAATCTGTTAAAATTAAATTTTGTTTGCCAATGGTGCGAATCAAGTGATGTTTGGCGCACTTCACCGCACTTTCCCACAAACCTCCTATATGGGGGGCGGCAGGTGGTGAAAAGTGAAAATTTATGTTATGCTCTGCAGTAAATTTTGTTATGGAGTTTGTAAAATTTGGCGATTTTGAAAGCGTTGAGTGAATGACCTTTAGTTTTGCGGCGGCGCCCGTGAAGTTAGTTCCACAGTCACAATAGATGTCTGAGCACATACCTCTACGGCTAAGAAATCTAGTCAGCGTGTCCAGAAAAGCGTCTGTGCTTAAGTCCATAGCAACCTCAAGGTGTATGGCCTTTGTAGCAAAGCAAACAAATATGCAAAGATAAACTTTGGTTATCTTAGCGTTACGCAGTGTATGAATTTTCACGAAGAAAGGACCTGCAAAATCGATACCTGTTTTAGAAAAAGGCTTGGCGGGTGTGACTCTGTTTGGAGGTAGGTCACCCATTAAAGGCGATTTATTTTGCGGCTTTGCTTTAAAGCAAGTGATGCATTTGAAAATACATGAGCGTATGGCGTTTCTTGCGGATAATATCCAGAAAGTTTGAGTTAGCAGCGATTGAACTAATTGTGGTCCAGCGTGCAAGTATTTTAGGTGGTAATGTTTAATTAAAAGTTGTGTCACGTGGTGGTCTTTTGGCAGTAAAAAGGGGTGTTTAGTGTTGTAACTGACCGATGAGAATTTGATTCTCCCTCCAACCCTAAGCATGTAATTTTGGTCCAAAAAAGGTTGAAGGCGTTGCAATTTAGTTTTACAATTTTTGTTTGATTTTAAAAGGTGGATTTCTTCTGAAAAAGCTGTTTTTTGTACTAGTTTTACGATAATTAGCTCTGCTGCACTGAGCTCTTTTGATGATAGAGGTCTAAAATCACTTTTCTTGTTTTTACAATTCGAGATAAATCTCAAAACATAAGCCATGACGCGTTGTAATTTTGTCCATGAAGAAAATTTCGAGAGTAGGTCCCATTCAATGATTGTAGTTACTCCAATGAGAAAGGGTTGCGTGCGAGTTTCTGGGATAATGTCCAACACCGGATGTGGTGTATTAGGCCATTCATGGTCCGAAAGTGTTAGCCATTGTGGCCCCGACCACCATAAAGGATGGTTGAAGAGTGCGGATGGAAAAGTTTGTCGCGTGGCACAATCAGCTGGATTGTGACGTGTGGGTATATGGAACCAGTTCTCTGGAGAAATCCATTCTTGAATTTGGCTTACTCTATTGGCTATGTAGACTTTTAATTTATATGGCGGTGTCCGTATCCAGGATAGAGTTACTGTAGAGTCCGACCAACATCGTAATTGAATAATTTTGAAAAAGGGTTGAATTAATTCTAAACAGTGTTTTACTAATTTAGCGAGTAAGTGTGCACCACATAATTCTAATCTAGGGAGCGAAATTCGTTTAAGCGGAGCGACCTTTGATTTTGCCATTAGCAAATGCGTTTTTGTTATATTGTTTTTACTAGTTGTTCGCAAGTAAACAACAGCGGCGTAACCTTGTTCCGAGGCGTCACAGAAACCGTGAAGTTGTATATTGATAGCGTTACATAAATCAAGGGAGCGTTCGATTTGTAAATTTTGCAGAGTAGGCAAATCTGAAATGAAATTTTGCCAGTCTTTGCTAATTGTTTCCGGAAGTGGGTCATCCCATGCGATTCCTAATGTCCATAACATCTGGATAAGACATTTAGCGTAAAATATGACTGGTGTTAACCAGCCACATGGATCATAAAGGCGTGCAATAATAGAAAGTAGTGAGCGTTTTGTGTGCGTATGTTCAGGAATTTCAATCGTGTAAGAAAACACATCTAAAATGGGCATCCATTTCATTCCTAAAATGTTAAAAAGCGGTTGATCCATAGATTGAAAGTAAAGCGGAACTTCGTGGTATTCTTCTGGAATTGAAGTAAGAAGTTCAGTAGCGTTTGAAGACCATTTGCGCAATTCAAACTGGCCCTTTCCTAACAACGAAATTAACTCCGTTTGTAGCGTTAATGCGGATGAAATATCACTAGATCCGGTGACTATATCATCGACATAAATATTTTGCGTTATAACTTTAGCGGCTTCAGGATAAGCATTCCCTTCGTCTATGGCTAATTGTTTAAGCGTACGGATAGCTAAAAAAGAGGACGGTTTCATACCATAAGTGACAGTAGTGAGTTTGTATATGCTTAGCGATTGCGAGTCGTCTGGTCTCCATAGAATTAATTGAAATGGTTGATCATCATCTGCGATTTTTATTTGTCTGTACATTTGGCGGATATCACAAGAAAATACGATATTTGGTTTACGAAATTCAAAAAGCACGTCAATAATATTATTTTGAAGTTTCGGTCCACAGTGGAGTGCATCATTAAGTGATAAGCCTGTGGATGTTTTAGCGCTTGCGTCAAAAACTACGCGAAGTTTTGTCGAAGAACTGTGTTCCTTAAATACAGCATGATGTGGTAAAAAGTAATGTTGTTGTTTTAAAATAGAATTGTCAGCAAGTTCCATATGTCCGGAAGCGATATATTCACGCATAAATTCGGAATAGGCGGTTTTTAACTTGTGATTTGCATTGAGTTTGGTTTCTAAAAGCATAAAGCGTTTTTTAGCAATTTCAAAAGATTTTCCAAGAACGGAAGTGTCCGATTTAAATGGTAAGCGTGTGACGTATCTTCCAGTATGTTCGCGTGTAATGTTAATTTTATAATGATTTTCACATTCAATATCATCAGCGTTCGCTTTTGTAGACAAAGGTGGTTCTTCAAGTGTCCAAAATTGTTGCAATAGTTTATTTAAGTTTAAATCGTTAATAGTTAGCATTGAAATAGAATTATTAACGGAAGCTTGAGTTTGCATAGGCCCAATTAAAACAAAGCCGAAGATCGTTTCAACTGCAGTAGGTAAATTTTCAGATAAATCAACTTTATTGCCAGTAATTACTTTTCCGTACAAGTCAGCTCCGATTAATAAATCAATTTGCTGTGGATTAGCGAATTCTGGATCAGCAAGTTTCAAAAATTTAATTTTGTTATTTAATTCTGCGCAATTATTTAATTTCGGTAGATTGGAAGTTATTTGATCTACAACAATAACATTGTGATTATTGACGAAAGGGTTTCCCTCTAATGTGGATATATGAACATTAGTTAATCCTTTGATTGCGGTTGAAATATTAGATATACCAGTTAATAACATGTTAACAGGTTTTAGAGTAATTCCTAACTCAATAGCGCAACGTGTGGTTAACAATGAGCTCTGACTTCCTGAGTCAATCATAGCAGTGAAAATTTTGGATTTATTTTGTTTTGAAATTAATCTTACTTTTAAAGTGCCTAAAATTACAACAGAATTATTCAAAGTATTATTCACAGAGTTGTGAACGGAGATATTTTGATTACAACTTGTATCATCCTGTGTTGTTTTGCTATAGTTGATCGGAATGCGGTTTTTAAATTGTTTGAATGGACCGGAAGTTGCATTGTGCCTGTCTAGTCAAGACCGTTTGCTCGGATCAGCTGTGGAATGCGGAACAGAGTTCAAATGTAATAACGTATGATGTTTTGCATTACAATTTTGACAGGTTTTTTGTGATTTACAAGAACTGACAGTATGAATATTACTGAGACAGTTAGTGCAATAACGTTTGGTTTGAACAAATTTTAGGCGTTCAGATGGATTTAACTTCTGAAATTCTTCACACCTGTAAATAGTGTGTGTTGATTTATTACAAAAAACACATAATAGAGTTGCGGATGCGTTTACATGAAAAACATGTTTTTTATGCATTTCACCATGTGATGGCGAATTTGATTTTTTTAAAGGTTGTTTCGACAGCGTCTGTTTTGAACCGAATGTTGTTTGTGCGTTTGCGTGTAATTGTGAGTCTTCAATTTTCAAGCATTCATCTTGAAGAAATGTTATTAATTCCTGTATATTCGGAACGATATGCGTGAGATCGCGTTTATCTTCAAAACGTTTGTTGAGTTCTGAATCTAATTTTCGATGAATTAGCGTGCTTAAAGTAAGCTCTTGTGAAATGTCATGCTTAAGTGCTAATAAAGCTTGTGCGTTTTCATTAAAAGTGTCAATAAAATTGCGTATTCCTTTCACGGAATGAATATTGATTGAAGGTAGGTCAATAATCTTGGTAATATGCAAATTAATGAGTCGTCTGGGATTTTGATATCTTTGCCCAAGATTTTGCCAAGCGATACAATAGTTAAGCGGTGTGATTGGAAGAGATTTTATAAGATTTAAAGCTTCATCTTTTAAACATGAGCGCAAATATGTGAATTTTTCAATTGATGCAAGACCTTGATTTTGATGAATTGTGGTGTCAAATAAATGATAAAAGCTTGTCCATTCACTTAAATTTCCATTAAATGTTGGTAAATGTATTTTTGGTAATTTTACCAAATGTTTAGCGTGTTCCGGCTCTTTTGAAACGGCTGAAGTGTTTAAATCAGTTTCAGCTGAGTTTAAATGCGGTAATAAAATTTTGATTGAATTTTTAATTTCAAAAACTAATTCCGAAAATACGTCCTGAGATTGTAATACTTCTTCTAAATCGAAATCCGTTGGACATCCTTCATCGGCTAACTTATCAACCAATTTGTCAAAATCAATTGATTTACTTTCAACAATAGAATAGTAATTTTTTAATTTTGATGAAATTTTTTCTGGTAAGTTATCTGCTGAATATTGACTTGCAATAGTGTTAACATGTTCATTTATTTTAGTAACTTTGCCAGAAATTACAGCGGTTTGTCTTGTAAAACTTGCAAACTTCATTTTTAAAGTTTTACAAAAGTACAATTACACTGAAGGTGTTAATTATTGTTGACTAGATTTCACCAGAATTAGTACATACAGAATTAGTACAGATATTATAAGGAAATAAGCGTTGTATCAAAAGAAAAATATTTACTTTAAACCCACATGACATTTAAAATTGAATAAAGTTTTATTTCGTTTGGGAACAATGGAGTTATTGATTTCCAAAGTCCGAAGGTCTGTATAGGAATGTCTGCAAAAAAACCAGTTTTTAGACTATTTCCTGTGCGTTCATTTCCATGTACCTGAACAGAGGCTATTTTATGTTGATTGACAGTTGCAATAAAACCCTGCTGGAGGCTCTTTTCTTATTCTAATGCGTATGCGTGGACACGATGCGCACAGGTAGCGCGTCCTAAGCGTTGATGATCATAAATCAAAATGGCGACAACT
Organism: Aphrophora alni; assembly: GCA_963513935.1. Taxonomy (NCBI): domain Eukaryota; kingdom Metazoa; phylum Arthropoda; class Insecta; order Hemiptera; family Aphrophoridae; genus Aphrophora; species Aphrophora alni. The sequence continues at coordinate 24,212,151 of OY740772.1, read as the reverse complement.
GAATTTTCAGTATTTTAAAAGACATGAAAATATTGATATCTGACCTTTTATTTCTAATAAATTAATTTTACTTGAAAATACTGTATTTCTAAGCGTGACTCTTTTAACTCATATTTCTAAAACAAATTTAGAATATGATCCGGCCCGTGAAGACCAAAAAATGTTGCGTGAATTTTGAGAGGTATTATTATTCCGGAGGACCAAATGTTGTAGTGTGAATTTTGTCAGATTAAAAAAGAGAATTATGTATTACAAAGAATTAACATATAATAGGCAATCTGTGTGATAAAGATTTGAGTAACATAAATTGTCCGTTACCTTGTCTGAAGAGATGTCCAAGCGTCTTCCTGGTGAACGGCGTCCTCAGTGCACTGGGTCTCACTTGTGATGCTACAGGTAATGGTAAATGTTACTCTTAAACACACAGATCACTTGACACATTTATTGAATAGCACAAAAGCGTGAAGTGGGCACGAAATGTACGCACGGAGTTGTAGCAAAAAACTAACTATAGCGAATTATACGTCGACTGATGCAAAGTTAAGTTTAATTAGCGTAACGTGAGCACGTGAACTGTACGCACGGAGTTGTGGAAGACATACTAACTAGGGACCACGAGGGTAGGTAACGCTTCGCGTCCATGATCACGTGATTTCCGTCCACCAATCAGAAACATTGCAAATGATGTCATTAGACCTTGAACTTGATATTCAAGGCAAAACACCCCTTGAATTAGGGAATGGACTATTCCGAAGTGGCGTGTTATAGTAGAAAGAGAAAATTTATGTAAACTGAAAAATGAAGCATAAGTACTGAACAAGGGGGGACTAATGATTTTCATAAAATTTTAGCTCCTAAGAACTGAAACAAAACATATTGATCATTACCTTCCAAAAATGCTGGTCAAATAGTTAAAATGAACTTTGGTTGATATCAGTCAAAGCTTCATTTTAATTAGGTACATGGGCTGTGTTTCTGATATGATCAAAACACACGAATTCACTATTTAAATATTAAGATATTTCAGTATATTTTTGTGCATATATACAAGCGAGAAAGTCTGTGCACGGTTTATTTTTTACATTTACGTGACTCTAGGCTATTGCCTCAACTTGTATTTAATTAATATGTACATATTAAGTATTTTAGTATGTTTAGTTTTATTATGATAAGAGTTTGAGAACTTACTATCTTCTTTTACTGCGACTTTGATAGTTCTTTTAGTTATGTTTTTAATTTAGTAAATTACATATGATGATAATCTACTAATAATGTGTAACTAATACAGGGAGAGAGAAGAACGGAGATTGCAACAGAGAACAAACCCAAGAGGTAATGTCACCGTCAACATTAATGCAACAGACCTATTTTCAAAGTATGATGAAGACGATGAATATGATTATGGGGATGTGTAAGTATAGTAGGTTTTAGTGTTAATTTTTTATCGACTTTATGTAAAAAATGAAGTTATTGAGGTTGATAAAATGCTTAGAGGAGGAAGTCCATCATATGACTACTTTTTGAACTTTGTATTACATAAAATTATAGACATTTATATATTTGATGGAATTTAAAAGTTAAAATTGTACAAATGTTTTTCTAAAAAAAGAAATTAAAAGTCCTGAAAAATTACAAAGTTAACAAAGATACATTCAAAGTCATCTCACTGTGTATTAGACCTTGATGAAATCATAAATATTTGTCTAGTGAAGTATTTCATATACAGGGTCATTCAGTAAATAAAGATCCTTTTGATAAACAAAATTAAGTGAAGAGTTAATAAAAAAGTTAAAAATTTGAAACACTAAGCTATTAATTACTTCTTTACATAGTCTCCATATACTTTTAAATACTTGTCATCATAGCGTTGTACCATTATTTCTATACCTTAACTACATACTTTTTAAACCATTCAGTGACAAATTCTTTTAGTTCATTATCGCCAAAGTGCTTGCCTCCTAAAAATAACTTTGAAAAACACTCTTTCAACTTAAGGAATAGATGGAAATCAAATCGGGACTGTATGGCGGTTCCTGAAAAATATCCAAGACAAGATGTTGCAGTAAAGTTTGAGTTAAAGCTGAGTGTGGACAAGCATTACCATGCATGAAGAGAATGCCGCTGGACAACATTTTACTCCATTTGTTCTGTATTTCTGTATGGCGTGTCGGAGATAGTGAAGTATCTGACAATATGCTCAGAGTTTATTGTCCGTCTTTTTGACATGCAACCAATCAGCTCTTTAGGTTCTAAAACATAGTCACCATCACTTTTCGCATGCTAAGAGTTTGTTTTGGTTTTGTTGGTGGTTGGGAATGGTGATATACAATTAATTGACCCTTTGTTTCTGCTATTTTGTGAGAGATCCGGATGCCTCATCATGGGTAACCGGTAACAATATATAGATGTCCATCTTGATGATAATGAGGAGGAATGTTAAAGAATTTTTCGTAGTTTTTTATGATCATCAGTAAAAAATCGAGGAACTCATCTGGCAGAATTAAAACAAATTTTTTAACCAAGTTCAATCACGTCAATTTCAAACATTCTTTACTTCCTGGTTGTCCCTAGTAAATACGACATTTACATGGTTCAGTGGTTGGAATGTGCAATGGATGAAACCAAAACTACTCACTTGTAAGTTTTAAATAATTCCTATATGGCAAAAGCAGTATACAGATAAGTGTTATCTTTCAGTCTCTATATATTAATATTTATCACCATTTGTTTCTGTCGGTATAATATTTTCAGGGTTTTACATTATGTAACAGCATTTGTCACTGTTTATTTTTGTATGAATGGTGAGAGTCCATATTTCATTGCCTGTTAAAATGTGGTCTAGGATATCGTCACCTTTATCCTTGTAATGTGCTAGAAATATTTGTGCTGCAGCAACTAGATTTTTTACGTGATTATCTTAATATTTTCTGTTCTCAGTACATATAAAGGTTCCGTCATCTTTTAAATTTGTCTGTAACTGTTTTATAAAGGATCAGGTCTAGGATTTTATAGTTTGATGTTTGATTATTTTAGTTCATACATCATGGAAGATGGCGACATTATTGTTGAAACACATTGAATTTGGATTTACTGGATATGAGAGAAGCAAGTTTATGTTTTATAAAGGGATGCAATACTGTACTGTTCTGTCAAGCAAGCACATAGTGGGTTTTAGCAATCTATGAAGGTGATAATTGAACTGACTGTGACCTTGCACACTGGAAGTTATTTTGGTAATGAGAACAGTGGATTGTGCATTTATAGTAGAAACATATTTTTTTGATTACCGATGAAACAGTCCTGTTAATGAGTAATCAAATGGATTTTCATTTATTTGGCACTGCGAACAAACACAATTTTTGTTATGAGTCTATTTAAATCCTCAGAAGATGCATAGAATTCTTTACACAGTTCATGAGTAACTAACTGATGAGTTATGGCAAGTTTTAGAATTATAGGCCATTAAGAGAGGTAATAGTCAGTATTGTTTGATACAGAACAATGTAACAGAACTTCCTTGCTCTCAAATTTCATCGTCGTGCAATCAAACTGAACTTGGTTTGGTTCTAAAAGTATGGGGCAACAGCTATACTGCCAGAACATATACTTTGGTGGTTTAAGATATTGTTTCCAGGTCAAGTGATTTCTAGAAGAGGTGATGTTCTATGTGAGTACGACCTCGAGACCTGTTAGTATGCAGTTATTATTTCTGGGGTTATCTCAAGTATAAGTATAGTTTAATAAACTTAGGGACTTTAAAAAAATCATGGTCAATATACAAGAATAAACCACAATCATACAGTGCAAGCATCAATGCAAAATGCGTGTGACAAACTACAGTATTACATGACAAAAATAGAGGACATTTAACAGATGTACTATTTAAAAAATGAGTTATATGAAGTTACACCCTCACATGGGATTATATTTGCTGTAATTACATAACAAGAAATAAATATTTAAGTTATATTTTATATTTCATTTTAAAAATCCTCAGATTCAAATGACATATACACTATACTAAACAAATTTGAATTTCAATATAAACAACCTGTGATAGTTGTAAGGAATAAGGAATGTGCCTAATGGTGTTTCTAACAGAAATTACAGACAAATGGGATGTATCTGAGAAAACTTGAGACTTGGATACAAGGATAAGGATATATGTATTTATACAGATAGGTAGGCAGGTTTGAAAAGACTTGGATTCACACATTAAGGTTCAAGTTGGTTTCGAAGCACTGTGGTTGGGGTCTCAATAATGTTACACTTTGCAGGGTCTGTGGACATGCTGGGATTAGTGGGAATGTGTTTCAGTGGCAACCTGTATATGGATGATAAATTTATAGGAGGCTGGCTATGGAGGTCATAAGCATTTGGGGTCAGAAGAACACAAGAGGAGGTGGAGGAATATATAATAATTAATTAAGGATGAGTACAATTTTACTTTTCTTGTCTTTTCTAAGCAAGTTACATCTGATCTTTCATTGGTCATGGAAGGTGGTAGGGCTAATTACAGTTTACAGGGAACTGTCACCTGAGAAAACATGACCTCAGAATGGTCTTCGAATGTGACTGTCTCGATCAGGAAAGGACTGAGAACTTTAGGCCATTGACAAAAAGGTACACACTTACTCAAGACAATCTTGTTAGGAAGATTCTAAGAGCTTAAGGACCTTCTGGGGATGGTCTAGGAGTATAATTCATCTTGCCTTTGCTGGGAAGCATAATAAGCTCTGGTGGTTGACATCCTGAAGGGTTGGACCACCCAAAAGAAGAAGAAGAAGAAGAATGGTGAATGGGCGATATGGATGCAGTGATTGTACACTTGATCCACTCTAAAAGTATCAAAGTAACTAAAACATTTTATTGTGTGTGAAGATTTGTATAATGCTGGGTATCATTTATTATATTTAAATACATGTAAATTATGTTACATGTTTACAGAGATCGAAGTCCATTTCCAATTATTGAAGTATCTGCAATGAGTTTAACCCAATCCATAGAAGCCCCATTGACACTCAGAGATACAATATTAATGGGTGGATACCTTAATACGCACAATGGTACAGGTATGTATACAGACATTTGAATGATTTTCATCAAGTTATTTTAAATATAATGTTTATAAATACTTCAGACTGATATAGTCTCAGAGGCTTAGTCAAGGGGGATAACGGGAAGAAGGAAAGTGTAGTAGGGGAAGTGTAGCTCTCCGGGCATGACCCCTATTATTTTTACCTAAAGTGAAGCGATATGATTGGTTGCTTGTTGAGTGTTACTCCGATTTAACTCCCCTAAAGGGTTGTAAGTGTGATTTATGGGTGTAGCCCCTATTTATCTTCATTAAAGGGAGATGACTTGAAGTATGACGAAAGAAGACACAACTTTAAATTCTCAAAGTTGTTCCATTGTTGTTCCAAAGTTGAGCCAAGTGTTCTAGTCTTGTAGGAGTAGAAAGTTGCAGTTAGATATTGATATATATGTGAGTAGAGCCCATTGAGATATTATTTGTGAGAAGCCTGTCGAATTGTGTAGTACCTTCGCAGGCTTAGTTTATATTTATTTCTTTTGGCTCGAGAGCTATAAACGAAAGTGAAGATTGGAAAGACAGTGACCCTTGCAGAGGTGGTTTGTATTTAACGGAGATCAGGTAGCTTGAAGTATAAAGTTCTCAGGGGCTCACTATAGAGAGTACGGGCTTGGCAATGTCAAGAAACCTTAGTTTCATCGTATCAGGTCCTCTTTTGACTAACTATTGTTCTTGTGACCCTGATGCAATTAGAGTAAATGAGAGCTAGAGGTTATAATTTGATGTTCTTTTCCTAATTTTTTTAAAAGGTGACGATGACCAATAGGTTTTCATCTTTAAACAACAACAAAAGTAGTAGAAAATTACTGGGATAATGTTAAGAAGATAAGCAGGATTGTGTTTATGCTTAGTGGGCTTAGAAGTGTGATCTTTTGTAAGTTTTAGGGGAATCTAGTCAGATGAACTAATTCTTATGTAAGGATTTCAAAATTATTTTATTTTATATTAATAAAATAATTTTGAAACTTTATCTCTATTGCTTTATTTAATTCTAGAATATGAAGTTTCAACAAGAAATATCTACTGTTACATTAAAATTAATTCTTATGTAATTCATAATATGTCGATTTCATGATGCTCATAGCAGTCATAGCAGAGCTCAGCAAAAAGTTTCCACAATTCAGTACTAATAAGTATCTTTGCAAAATTTGTGACTCCATTGTGAGGAATAGACTCAGCAATTTTATCCCTGGTTTTCTTTTCTCAGATAGCAAACTTTATTCCAGAAGTAAGTGTTCATGCGTTTCCATCTTTGATTGGGATATTTTACATAGAGATGATTCTTAAAGTTGAAATCTATCTAAATGAAACTCCGTAACAATATAGTTTGTCCTGACCCAGCCTATTCAGTTGTTGAATTGTTCTGTATATGTTTATGTTTGTCGGAGTTCTTAAAATTTTTTCCCCCTTGTTTAAAGGCGAATAACCTCTCGGTCATCATCACCTTATTAAAAGAAATAAGAAAAGAACATAAACGAAGATCCTTATCCCATGAGTACTCTAATAGTGTCACGGCCAAGAGAACAAGAATTGGCCAAGAAAGATCTAATAGCAAAGATGAAATAGGGGGTCTAACTAAAGACTACATAAAAAAATATGTAGATCCAGCTAGGATCCCCGCGATTGTCATGTATATAGTCACAATAAGTGAGCTCCTGATGATTCTTTCAAATTATTAGAGAGAAAGTTATGTGTAGAAAAATAAAGTTGTGTATTTCTAATACACAATTTAATATAGTTAAATTTATACATTAATTTCATGGAGAGAAAGTTATACAAATAAGAAAAAGAAAGAAAAGAAAACAGTTTTTAATATACAATTTGATATCTTTAAATTAATTTATTTTTGTAGAGAGGTAATAAAATTCTGTAATGAATATAAAGATTTTAAAATTGCTTATTAGAAACGTAACTTAAGAGAGGTTTAGATTAAAAACACACTTTGGTAATGCATACAGAGATTTTGTGCATTATTTTCTAGGATAATTGTTATGTAATATCCTTTGGCTAAATACCCATTGTAGCCATGCTCATGTCAAAGTTGAGAGTAGCATTGCACATGCGATTTATTCTTTGGATTCCGAGACTTTAGGATGTGTTGAAAAAAAAATGGTAGATTTTATAGTCATTACTATATTAACAATTCCATCAGATTAATAGGTAAATTTAAATGTTTTAATGTTAGTTAATCAAGTTTTAACTTATTTTTATAGTTTATATAATTTTGTTTTTATAGGGAGTGGAGCAGTTACGGTATCTGCAAAACGTTTACTCTCAGAGAAAGGTTGGGTTCAGGTTGATTTTTCAGCAGGAAATGGACCTATCATAGCAATGAAAGGTTTTAGAACTCTTACGAAGAGGATATTTGGAACAGCAGAGTTCCAGTTACAGTTTGGGCCAAATGCAATCAGGACAGGTGTTGAATCAAGTAAGTGAGTTTTATTTTGTATAAACCATTGATATTACGTGATGTGAGATGAAAGCTTGAGAAAAAAAGTAAGTATCGTTCTATGTGTCTAGCACAAAAACAGAGAGCAAGCCTAAGAAATAATCTTGCATAACCATAATACTATATTTATTTATGTTAGTTTATAACTTTTTTGTTAAAATTAGTATAAAACAACTTAAATAAATATTAAGTGTAAATTTTCATTACTGTTGAGACCAAAGGTTCTTGGTGGAATTCCATGTTTAAAGATAATAAAACACAATTTTTTATTTTGTAACATCCACTTTTTATTAGTAACATCCACTGTAATACAGCCTCGTCAATGCCTTTGCAGGCGAAACCATTGGTCGGCTAGACTAATAAAAGGTGGATGTTTCAAAATAAAAAATTGTGTTTTATTATCATTAAGTGTAAACATAGTTGATATTTGGTGTTTCTTGTTTAAGACTGTAAGAGGAATCAAGTTAGCTTCTTTAATCATATGAAGTGTAAACACGGTCGATACAAACACGGTGTACATATTGAACAAAAAAGTAGAAAATTAAATTAATTAGCAGTTTTAGAAATCAATAGATCTGTTCTATTTGCCATGCTTCCAACCTCAATGAACAAGTGTTTAACCCATATCCTTGGTAAAACCCATTTTCACACATCCTGTCAGGTTATTTACCTTTTCAGATAGTCCTGGCTCAGTCCCATTTTCTTGCATTCCATCCCTGTCTTTCTTAGTTAGTACTTTTAAGTTGGATCTTGTAAATTTTATGTTATATTTGTCTGAAGATGCTTAATTGTTACAATATTGAAAACAGCTGTCACTATGTTGATTTGTGAAATTTACATGTGAGTTATTATTTACCTTGACTTAAATAAAAGGTATTGTACACATTCGCTCCCAAAATTCAGTCAAAAGTTATCAGTTAAAAATTAACCAAAAATACTGCCGTTAAAGGCATCTCATAATTGTGTTCTTTAACAAACTGTTTGTATCCTGTGGAACTATATTTGATACAAATTTTATCAAAATTATTTAATCCAATTTTGATAATTTTTTTTTATCCCACTTACTTTTTTACCAACTACAGCAATCCATCACTATTTGCGGGGGATATGTTCCGAAAAAAGTACCGCGAATAGCGAAAAATCAAATCTTTATCGGAAAAGGGAGGTTATATGAAACACAAAAAAAAAAAAAAAAAAAAATGAAAATAATACATACTGTATTTACTATAATTTCCTTTATTAAGGAGAATAACACTTTAAACATATTTACTCATCATAATAAAACAACAAATACATCTGTGGACTCTACAGGTATGTTTACTTTTTGGAGATAAAGCTTGTAATATTCTGTTGCGCCAGCTTCGAGTAACGTTTACGTGCCGCACGGTTGCACATCCGTTTCAACCGACAAAGAGCGCCAAACACCTGGGTGACAATGACTCACCTCACAGGCATGCAGCTACAGTTAGGCATCAGATGTACAGTCTCGGTTGCAAACAAACTCGGTTGCGTGAACTTGGCGGAAACACAATCACCGTGCAATACGCTATAATTATGCGCTCGTATAAAGCAATAGCGCTACCAAAATGCATATTTATTTTATTATATCTTTTATAATCCCCTCCAGATCTTCCACTGTCAGTTCGTCATCATTATCTTCCAAAAGTTCAAGGATGTCAGAGGCTTCTATTTCATTGAAGCCATCGCCTTCAATTTTATTAACCATGATAACGGCACACATTGGCGATTACCGCCTTCAAGGTCATGGCGTACACAACTCTTCCCTCAACCCTTAACGATATTATTTAGTGGACCCTGCAATAAATCACTGTACAGTACAGTATTATGCTATCCATTAACCTTCATTTGGACTAGTTCATTTGTATTTTCTCACAGGGGTGTGTTGTAGGAAAATCCCATTAAAAATTTTATTATTTTTTTTAGCGACCGCGAATAATCAAAACCGTGAATACCAAACCTGCGAATGCCGAGGGATTACTGTATAATAAATTGTATTATACCATAACGTTTTCAAAAACAATTCTTGGTTATGACGGTGTTTTCAAGTGCATTGACTACCGTTTCATTTCAGGATCATACTGGAAAATCCAGATTTGATCACAACTAAAGATTTAAAAAAAAAAGATGATATGGCATTACGTTCTTGCAACATGCCAGTACAAATTTCTTTGAAGTGTTCTTTCTCCTAGGGACCATCTTGGGACAATTTTTTTTTCATGTTGAGATCCATACACAGTGTCTTTGTCAATGTTCAGTATCATTTGGTTACTGAGTCGGCGGCGGCCTTCTCAAATAATCTGACCACAATCAAATAAGGGCGATCATGACCGCAATGGTTTTTTGCTTTAAGACCACAAAAAAGAAGGGATTGTGGGATAATTCCATCGTATTCAATGTTCTGATGTCCTTGACCTTCACAGAATCTTTTAGTATCACACAAACACACTTGCACTCTTACCCACAAGCATTTGAAACATTCTATTGGTGTTCAATTTTATTTCAAGTAGACATGATCCTCAACTTGTAAACATTACATTATTCTGACACAGAACAGAAAACGCAACTGCAATAACTGATAACACACAATTAGCTGAATGGCTGAAAATGTCGATGTTTGTCTTGTAGGTTTAGATATGTCCAAAATCTCTGCCAAAGAGCTCACAATCAGTTCTTATGGTTTCTCTAAGAGGTAGAAACACAGTGATTTTGTTTAAAAGACACACTTCATATTTAAAACCATTAAACATTAAAATTGGTTACTTCAAAAAATGTATAGAGCTACAGAAATGCGGTTAATTTCATTGGATTCTTCATTCAAAAAATAAAAACTATAATAAATGTTTAGGAATCAGTATTTTATACCATTGTAACATTTTGTAGGAAAGAACTACTTTTATATTTGTGACATTAACACAGATTTTTTAATTTTATACTTGTAAAGTGTATTTATAACATGTAATATTTATAGCACTGGCAATGCAGCTAGACAAACACACAATGGGCTATTTGACTTGGAGAGGTGGTTTATCTTCAGCCATGTCTACATCCATCGCACGAGACACTGAGCACTCTCACTTTGGTGCATCTCTCCTTCTTGGTATTCCTCACTCCTTTGTCTCTCTCAACTATACTCACAAAATGAAGGAATATGAACTTAGACTTAGAGGTGCCCTAAAGTAAGTTTATTATATCCTTTGATTTACAAGGTTCAATGTTGAGAACTGGGAGTTTTGTTCATAAAAGTTAACAAATCTATTAATATAGGAAATATTTCAAGGTTACTTTAAACTGTGTATTATTATAAAATATATTTAAGGGGGGAAAGCCATTCAATCAGCTTTAATTTTTAGAAAATGCCATGAAGCCAGAGGAGCAAAATGACCAAATCTAAAACTAAGAGGACTGTTTGGTAAGTCGGTGACTAAAAGAAATTAAAAAGACATTTTTCATACCAAAGTTTGATTTATTTTTTGACATAGCCTTCTTTGCAGAAAGATTATAATAAATATATCACTCTAAATAACAAAATAACTTTACATAATAGAAATACATTGAGCAACGCATGCTTACGTACACACAAGATGGCAATAAACGTGCAACTAAGGCAGATATAGACAGTTTACGCTTAGTTAGGAAGTCCAGTTTCTAATATTGACTGCCAAATAAACATCATGCCTATGAACTAGATGTTTACACCAACTTGTAGATCTAAATTTCTTCTTCGCAGTAGTACAAAGAATTGCAGAAATTATATAAAAATAAAGATCGAAATCTTCATAGTTCGTTAGGCACTCCCAAGAGCAAACCGGAACATTAAATTTTCGGAGCTCTTCGTACAATTTATATATCTCGTAAACTATAAAACTTACAATAATTTCGAATACGTAGTTCGAAAACAAGACACTAATGTTCAACACTACTTAAAAACCAACTGCACTCATTCTGTCCTGAATACACACTGGTGAAACGGAACAGGTTCAACTTACGGGAATCACGATCGAAAGTTCTAGAAAAGACTACATGACTAGTCTTTTATTTGGTAGACTATGCAACCTGCAGTGCATGGATGTATAAAAAGAAATAGGGCAAGAAGGGTGATGAATTTCATTACAAATAAAATATCATTTGTCATGTAGATAATCTTTTTTTTGTGACATAGTATGTATGACTTAGTATGTGCCTTGTTCTGAAAAAAATGTACTTTTAGGCTAATAAAAATAATTACAATTTATGTTTAATCAATTTTAGCATTAAAAGAAAAACCATAAACTACTTTTTCATATAATGTCTATCAATATTAAGACATTTGTAATAGCTTAGAACTAATTTCTGAATTACCTCTATATAGAATGATGCCACTTGTGAAGTCAGTCAGTGTTGCACATTTCTTTTGACATCTCTGACAGGAGAAAATGCTTCAAATACAGAAAGTCACATGGCATTAGGTCTGGGCTGTTGGGGGGAGGGATGAATTATTTATGATGACTAAATGATGTGATGAGTTCTTGGGTTTCTGCAACAGTGTGTAGCCGAGTATTATTATGAAGCAACAACCAACCTGACTAAGTATGTCTCGACTTTTATTTTGGATTGGACTCAATTATTTTAAAGTCTCAAATAATATTTAACATTTATTGTTGCACTCGTGCCAAAAATCAACTGGCACAATTCCTATACTGCCCCGAAAAACGGTGTACATGATTTTTCAGGTAGAAGTTATTTGCTTGAATTTCTACTTTCCCTGACATGGATTGTTGTTTTGATTCTGGCATAATGTACAACACCTACCAGCACCTAATGAGGCATAATGTATGCATCATTACCAGTAACGATGTGCCTAAACAAAATCATCTTTTTCTGTGAATCACTTGAGACCACTTTCAACACTAATTTGTGTGCTCAGTGCAGCATTTTGTGGGATCATAACTTACGATAATTTGTACACTATGACACAAAATATTTAAAAACACTTTAAATAGAAATAGTTCTTGAAATATACAAGTGACGAAATAATAAAGTATCTGTTTTTATGAAGTTATTTGTTTACAAGCTACACTAAAAAATATTCATTATTGAGGGATGTCCGCTCATTCTGTTTCTCATCATGCACAATTCATGTCCTCGATAAACTGTATGATCCATTTTTCATTACTAGAGTAATGTAGCGGTGAATCTCTACTGGTTTCACAATTCCTGTTTTTTTTTTAAAAAAAGGATAAAACCTTATAGTTGTAAGGGGAGTTAATTTAATTTGTACTTTACCTATTTGATTTTGGGTTATCAATTAATAGTCAATTATTAGAAAATCTGTTCGAGTGCCATTTTGTAAGGGAAGTTAATTTAATTTGTATGTTGTTATTGCTTTTAATTTAAATCAAGTTAAATTATTTTGTAAGTCTGCGTTCTTACAAAACTATTGGTTAATTTACTATGTTAATTTACCTAGGGTAGGGTTGCATTCTAGTCGTACTTAACAATTGTTTCCATGCACGTGGTAATGGTTCACACAATGAATTTAGCCAGTCATTTCTAAATCAACGAAATCTCCTTTTATTATTATAAAAAACAAACAAAACAACATTGAATATCATCAAATTACTAACTTAAGGTCTAAATTTCATTTATGAGTAAATGCAATTATTCTAACATGTAAAACAGTCCAAATGAAAGTTTTTATATCTTTTGTTCATCTCAACACTAACAATTACTTTTCTGTTCTTTACACTCTACTCACGTGAAGCCAGTCCAATTCACTTTACATTCTATAAACCCTCTCGCCACATCGCAACTCACATCACAATTACTAAAAGTCCTCCATTTTGTTGCTGAGTTGAGTCTTTCCAGCCGTCAGGTCAACACGACTGTCCATCAAGGTGGCTCTAAAAAGACTGATGCAAGCAACGCTTCCTTGAGAAGACGCTCCCGCTAAGGCTCATGGGAAATATTATACAGGGTTCAACTTTCTGCCAGCACGGACTTGCAACGTCCACAAAATTCATTTTGCAATCTCTGTATTCTTTGAAGGTTACAGTCTATGTCACCTCACTCGCACATTTTGAATTTACGCTTTCACTTGTCAAGTTTTTAATTGTTTATAAGTAATCATTAGGTTTCATTAAGTTCATTTGATTGTTTAAATACATTTTACATTTTTATATAATTTATATAATTTATTATTTCTAGCTTCTTATTATTAATTATTATTTATTATTAAATGTTTAATTATGTTTTATTAATTACTGGTTGGAGAGTGTCCCATGCTTACATAGTTCACTGTTGGACATGTCTTTCAATTTTCAAATATTTTAATTGTACAAATCATACTGTAAACAACAACTGTTTCTCTTGTAATGGTGTCTGTAGTTATCTAATATGTATGATGTGACACCAAAGCACTCTATTTCACACATTTAAAATTGTACTTTTTTTTTTTTTTTTCTGAAAAACACCTCATATTTAATACTTATCAGAATAAACTCAATTTATTGAATAATGTCAAAATGGTGCTGCAAATATTCATGTTTTTTTTGTTTCTTAACCAATTTAGATCAAACTCAAATATCCTATGTATTTTGGGATGCTGATTCTGAATTTATTAAATATATATATATAGAAATTTAAGTTTAGGCGATGGTACATTATTTTTATTATATATATAAAAAAAAAAAGAAACATTTTTATCTTCAACTATTACTAAAGTTAGTATATTTTCACAATTGATGATTCGTTCATAACACCAGTATCACTTGAAGAATCTATTGTCATTGTTTGAAAAAGGAAGATATGGATAATTATTATCTTTTAGATTAGCCATGTTTGATCCATTTTACTACAACACTTGACTGTAAAACATTGCAAAATTGAACACAAGTAAGAATTGGCATGAAGAATTGATAACTAGGAGGAAACTTGATATGGCAGGGGCTGAGTGCTTCATGCGTACCAGTACATTATTGGCGATTCTGAGAATATTGTATATGGAGTACTAGTTCGTAAAATCATGCAAATGAGTTAAGGAATCGCTGTTAATGGAGGATGATTTAAAACAAATAAAAGGTAGAGTGATGGAATATTGTTCAATATGAATTTGTTGATCAAAAAGTTACAGTACTCTTTTACTTCTTAACGTGTCTTTTACTAGAAGATGAATACTATATAAAAACTAGAAATTTTCATTTATTGATTGTGAAATGGCTTAGTATTTTAAAATATAAATCACTAGATTTTATCCTAATAATATAAATAACGATTCATCCATCATTACCAAACAACTTAAAAATTAGCATCATAGTCTATCATTGCAGTTTGTGGTCTCATTAAATTAGCAAAAATGAGTACTATGTTCAGTTAACATGAACAAATTAAAAAAAAACAACTTATTGCTGAAAGGACAAATTTTATCATAATTTATGTAATGTAAAAATGTTACCTCTTAACAAAATACAACTAATTTGTTCTGCACATTTTGTTTTTGTTTAATCAATAATAGTAAAGAAAATCGAAATTTTTTCCTGATAGTTTTAAATATGAGGATGCTTTGTAGATTTAATTTTAATTTAAGTGGATACCATTTTTTCCATTTAAAAATTACTCTTAAATTGCTATTAGTGTAATAAATAATTATACAAAAATAGATTACCTTAAAATGTAAAAAAAAATTTAATAATCTTGAGGCTAATTTGTGGTGTTTAGGGCGGGTACTTTTGGCGCAGTGTTGGAGTATGGTGCAGAGAAGAAAGTGTCAGAACACAGTTCCATGTCAGCAGCTGTGAGTGTCGGAGTTCCTACAGGTGTTACGCTAAAAATAAAGTAAGTGTAACGAGAGGCAGTGACTTAAGTATATAAGCATAAGGTGAATTTAATGGTTAAAATTATTATTTTTGGTTATATTTATGAAGGAAAATATTGTGTTGCCACTAAAATTTTGATACATTGTTTTCCACGATTCTTGACGTATTGAGGTGTAGAAACACATTTAGTCGATTTTCAGAATTGTTCTGTTTATTTGTCTGTGTAATTTTTGTAAAAAATAAGCTGTTTGAATGACTCCACCATCTAGATATACCATAGGTTAAATTAGATATTAGAAAAAACCGGTTCCAAATTTATGAACATTTTTATTAATAGTTCTACTTTGACAAAATTCATAGGCTAATATTTATTAGTTTTTGAGTTCAGAAATAATGAACGATAATTTATAGCTTTACCATATGTGACCCAGTTTGAACAGAACTGTTGCGGTTTGAAGCTCCTAGTTGGGAACAGTGAAAGAATGCAGATTTTGTCTCTCTCATTAGCTCAGGAAGTGTTAAAGAGTTGAATTTGAAATTAACATTGGTATTTAATTGAAAAGTCTTGTGTTAACAATATCAAATGTTTTATTCATATTTTTTTTTAAAGGCAAAAAACTTCTCGGTAATAATGACCTTATAAAAAAAGAAAAAAAGAACTTTGAATTATATTTGTACCACCTAATTATGATTTGTATAATGAATACTTAATAATTAAAAACGAGAAAGAAAAAGTATTATTTTTTAAGTAAAGTTGGTTTTTAAATAAAAATTACAAAAGTTAAAATTAAAATAATTCTAAATATTTTCTTTATTTTGCAACATAATCGCCCTAAATTGAAATCAATAAATATTTGATATTGTTTTAGTTTAAACAGCTTCCTTATTCTAATTTCATAAAAGTCTGCTGCGAGTTTCTTGAATCAGTTGGTATAACATCAACCAAGTTTGTCATCATTTTCAAAGTGCTGCAATCTAAGCCATTTTTTTTTATTGCAGGAATATGTGGTATACGATCAGGACTATGTGGGAAGTGATAAAAAATTTTCCCAATCAAATTTTTATCAACAATTGAAAAGTTATAAGGTGTGTGTGGTCAAGCATTATCGTACATGCAAAATTTTCATTGGATAACAATCCACGTGTTTAGTTTTGAATGGGTTGTCTAAGTTTCCACATTGTTTCATAGTACGCATTGGTATTAATAATCATCAATAAGCTGTTCTTTTCCCATAAAAAAGTGGCTATGATTTTTGAGGCAGAATGTGTTTGCTAGGTTTTGATTTCGTAGATGATGAGTGTTAATGTTGTTTTATCTCGACAATTGTGTTTAAAATCCAAGTTTCATCTCTAGTGATGATGAGGTGTTCGAATAGTCCATTAATTTATGTTGCAAACTGTAGCAAAATTGTTCTAACGTCATTTACTGTTTTATGATTTTCAGTAGCAGTAATGTTTTTCCTAACCGTTTCACAGTTTGATCCTTCCAGTTGGCAGGCTAATTAACATAGTATCCATTTTAAACGATTTACACACCACAAAAATTGTGTATATGGTGTATCAAATACCAACAAAATGGCCAACAGCTGATTATTACATCATAATAAAACACTGTGCATATGCATTACCTCAGTCGGTGGTAATTTCGATACAAACCTTAATCTAAAAATGTGTCCTGTACATTAAATACTTTTGATCTGTTGATTGGAATTATAATTCCAAAATTATTTAATTTCAAATTTTAGTCTCCCACATATACAAAGTATAGAGAAAGTTATGATCAGGACAATAAAATTAATATTAACTTTTTCAAGGAAATATTCATTTTGAGGTCTCTAGGGAACAAAATTGTCAGTTTTAGAATGATGTCAGTCTGTTTTCCAAAAGGTTGGGAAGATTTCGATAAAATTTGATATCTGGGTATATTTTTCATGTATATAAGTCCTTTTCCCCTTATTTTTGATATCCTAAATCTGATGGTACCTGCTTTACAACATAATATTTCCATGTTCTTATAATTGCCGGTAATGGTTTTGATCAAAATGTTTCTTCAATGTAGCTAATTAGGACAACAAAACATTGGGGCTACTTTGCAAAAATGCTATTTAGAAAAATGTAACATTGTCGTTATTAAAAGTAAAAAATTTGATTAACTATTTTGATTAAATTTCTGTAAAAATTAAGGTTTATGATCCAAAACCATGTTCCAAATCAGACTTCGAAGAAAATTGCCCCCCCCACCCCCGACCATCATAAAGTTTAGTATAGTATTTTTAAAATTAATCAGGAACTGTATTTTTTGTTTACCTGGAGTTTGACATGTTTCTTTCAGAAATAAAAGCTTACCATTTCACCAAAATTTGATCAAAAACAGGTTGGTTTGATTATTAGACAGATTGTTGCAAAATTGTGTTCCAAACTTCAGGAAGTGGATTTTTAAAGTTTTTGAATTATTTAGATGTAATAAAAAATAAGCAGCTTCCATTTTGAATTGGATTATTGGATTAGGTTGGTTATTTTTTTCAAAATAGTTCTTTAGTTTATTAGGTACCATGCCAAGTATCAATTTAATCTGCCAAACCGTTCTAGAGTTAAAAAATATTTTGTGAAAAAACAAAATTGCAGATATAGTAAGTAGGCAATTCCGGACATATGTTTATGGGAACTTTTTTTTAGTTTTGATGTGGGTAAACCTCCTCCTGAAGTTTGGAAATACAGTTTTGTAACATCCTGTATTCTGTATATTTAACATTCTAACAATAGTGATTATGGTTCATTTACACTTACTAAGGAAATTTTTTGTTTGAGAAGATAATTTTGTGGATGGTCGTGTAAGAAAATTTGTGGAATGTGTAATTGATGTTTTAAGTTTTACATAATATATAAGTTTTCAAATTTGATGATTATTTATAAGTTTGACATGCTAATCCATTTTTATTGTAATGTTTTAATTATAATTTGTATACAGAGTGGAAATAAAGTCTCTTACCTCAATACATATTGATTTTGGAGTAAATGAAATTTAAATAATTATATATATATATATATATATATATATATATATATATATATATATATATACATTAATTTATTATATATATATACACATACACTTATGTACAAAAAATCACAATCTATTTAACTGTTATAATAACTAAACAATAGAACTTAATTGAGAAACATGTGTTAAGGTGATGCTCAAACAGAAACATGTGATCTTTATTTGGTGCTCTTTTTACAATCATATGTTTATTTAGATCACTACTTTCCACTTCATAGGTTGCAGCATATATCAGACATTGTACCTATTATAATTATGTATATAGCTGCAATTTAAAAAAAAAAATTAAATGCTGTTTATTTTTGTGGCCAGCACTAGTGGCGTCCCGAGCGTTCGAGTAATTTCATGTTGGCCAGCACTGCTGGCCATCCGAGCTACGAGTGCCTACGCAAGTACTTAATTCTGACTTGAGGCGTAAATGGCTGTGGCCAATAGTACTGGCCACCTGATCCGTGTGCTCAACTTATAGTAATGATTACCGAGCCCATAGAGTTAATTTTTGTGTGTTAATTTTAGATTTAAAATAAACCATGTAAAACCATTTCAGAAATTTCCCACTCACCCATCCCCAAAACCAAATAAAAACTACTTTAAATTATTGTTACATAAAATGTCATTTCAATAGTTGTTGTTCAAAAAATTAAAATCAACCATCAATGCAGTCTTTGGAAAAATATTTATATATTAAAATAAGAATCTAACCTTGGTTCATTTGGGTCATAAACATGTCCTCAGAATAAGTTGTATTTGATTAAAACTGAGCTTTTAATGATGAAGGTTAATTTTGTTTTTCCAATTATTCCTGAAGCGTATTATTTTATTACTTGCGATTTTGCACATGTTTTAGGTCATTAATATTTACATTCTGTTAAAATTGGAAGAGTCAATTTTGAGAAATTACATATTTTATAACAGCTCAATGGTTGATTTGTTTTTTTAATCAGTATCTCGCGAACCAGCATTTTCGGAGAGGTGGTGGACCAGTAAGTTTTGTTTGGGCCCTTAGAGGCTACACTTGGAAAAAATTGATAAAAATTGCTAGAGGTGGGTCAAAATATGCTCACATATTAAATTTGATTAAAATCCGTCCACACGTTTGGGCTGTACAGTACTGCATAACAGACACAATTTCAAAAGCCACTTTTTCGGTTTCAGATGATCTCAGATAAATTTCCACAAAAATCTCGAAATAAATTTTTTGTTCCTTCACATAACTTTCCCTATACTATGTATATCTTGAAAAGTAACATTGATTACTAATTTTTGTAAAATTAATTCATGTAACTATTTTAATCTTTTCTAATACAGGCGAAACTCGTTAATCCGAATATTTGTTTGCTCGAGGCGTTCGGACTATCAAAAAGTTCGGATTACTGAGGAAATGCAAAAAAAAACGCCAGAAATAATTTAAAACAAATTTTATTACTAAACAATAAATTTAAAAACTACAGTACAGTATATAATAAAGTTGTACAATACAATAAATAACTTTGTAATACAATAAATAACTTTACAATTAAAAGTCTTTAATCGTTTTCTGATCTGCTTTTTTGATCGACTTACGAAACGTGTCATCACGCAGTTGACGAAGGGTGAGGATCTGGTATAGTACCAATAGTGAAATGACCTAACTAGCGACTCATCTCAACTACATCCTTTACTTTGTTTACGTTTCCGTTGTTGTGACATGGGAATTCTAAGAAATGGCAACTGAAGGCCGTTCGGAGTAGTGCGGCGTTCGGAGTACCGTGCGTGTGGATTAACGAGTTTCGCCTGTAATGTAATTCATTTAGAATTTTTCAAGTCATTCTGTAAAAAAAAAATGTTTGCTATTAGTATTAAAAATAAATACAAAACTCTGTTTTAACCAGAATAACAAGAGCCAGCCAGACATATCTATTTCCAATACAACTGTGTGAGGAAATCATGCCTAGTCCTATATTTTACGCAACAGTCGCCCCTGTTATATTATTTGCAGTGCTGAAGAAACTAGTCATAGATCCTATAGCTGCAGAGCAAAAGGAAAGAAATAAAGAAAAACAACGGGAAGCTAATAAAAACAGGTTAGATTATTGAAATAAATATATACTTATAGGTGGTTAATTTAGCTTAGGTACAAACTAAGGAAACAAATGTTGAATATAAATGCAAGAAAGTCAAAAAGTTTGTGTGCAGTAAGAAATTAGTTTTTATTTATTTTCTAGGTATTAGGGCTAAAAGAGAAAAATGTAAAATATATCACCTGATGGACTGATGTGATATGACGACAATTTCTTTTAATGATATTTGTGCTTCATTGAAAAAAATAAGCTATTGTAAACTAATATACTATAAACAACTCATTTTAAAATTTGCTGTACTTTATTTTTCTTATTAACAAACCTATTTAATGAATAATAAAACATAGCTTTTGGATTGAATTTAACTGGAATCCAACTAAAATTCTATTTAGTAGAAAGATTATTACTCATTTCTTGAAGTTAAAAACATAATTATAAATTTAAAAGCAAAGTTAAAAAATGGGTTTGCTACCCATTATCCCTTGCAAAATAATCTCATTCATTAGTTAGACAAATTTTATTTTTGCATACAAAATATGAATATAGTTATCTAGATTACTTTTTCTTTATATCCCAAAAAAGAATATGTTAGTACTTAAATTTCGCTATGATTTGTCGTAGATCACGCAAAACCAGTTGATCTATGGCTTTTTAATTTGAACAATTGTGAATTTAAATCTTGTTTTCAGTTCATAAACTCAAACAAATTATGTTTTATATTTATAAGTTATGGTAAGTATATACCATTTAAAATGTGCAGAATGACACTAATTTACTATGATTTAAAAAATATTTTGCATAACTACCTATTAATTTAATCGGTTCTTGTAAGTATAGTTGTAAATCAATGGTCAGTAATAGTAAAATGCAAATGAAAAATTATTTAGCAGGGTTCCTAAAATTTAGTTCCTCAAATAAAGTAATGGTTTAAAGCTACTGTTCTGTTCTCCCTCCTCAGCTATCCTACCATAGTTCTTATACTTCTTTTATAGAAGAAACTTTACGATTATTTTTTAAGAATCATGTTGCTAGTATCCAAGTCAACATTGTTTTAATTAACAATTGAATTACCTTATATGGTTTCCGCCATGTGACTTCTTTTTTTAAACACTAACGCGTTTCAGAGCATCTGCTTCATCTTCAGAGTTCTATTCACTCAGTTGAGATTGTTAACAACATTAAAACATAAAATATAAAAACACACGGACATATATATATTTACACATCACTTATCGTATCGCAACAATTGCAATGCTCATCATATCGATGTCTTAGGGTTCAAGAAGCAGGGATTCAAGGTCAATTGGTTAACATATTTAATTTTAAAGCTATTTAAAAAACCGAAGTTTACAAAATTTAAATTAGTGACTGTAGTGATGTTAATTAAAGGAAGGATATAGCCTTACAATAAATGTTTAATAATAATTATGAGTGTGAGAAAGAGAAATAAAAATTTTAAATAAATAATAAAAACAATTTCATTGGAGAACATAATATAAAATGGCTATAGGTTGTAAAGAGTTTTTTGAATTAGGAAAGGAGATAACGAATTATCTTGGTTAAAATTTAAGTGTGATTGCGATAACACTGTATCTGGTGTATTAACTTCCTCTCGAGCAGTATGTTGACATTTTAAATCCAATTGTAGTATGTCCCATGACATTTTGCTTTACAATAGACTTCTGATAATCCCGCACATTCTGGACTTATCCGGTAACGGAAATGCCGGATTACGGACAGTACAATGTGTGATCGCTCAATCATAATTCATACAGTGAAACCAGGGTGCACCATGATGTTAGAAATCAAATAGTGTATCTTTTACCAGGAACATAAGAATAAACGTTTCAACTCAAAAAAATACTATACAGTATAGAAAAAAACTGATTTTTTATTGTACACTACATTTTAAATACAATATGTACAACCACACCAATACTTTGACATAACTACAGAAGGCCTACAGTAAACTTTTAATTGAAATACAGTATGTTTGACTTTAGGTAAGTCCTACAGTAATTTGTAAATTACTTTTATAATTATCAGCTCTAAGAAAGTGTAAATTTGATATACAGTATGTGGAGACATAAATATAAATGTTCTCACAAAATCCAAATGTACAGATGGACTGAGGGATGTTTTGGCAACTCATGGTCTTGGGTAGTGCATCGACTCTCCCATCAGGGTGATGGGGTCCTCTGCAATGGCAATTGACAATGTTATATCCAATATATCTTCAGACAGTTTATCAGTAAAAATTATCCAGTCTGGAATCTCAGACCATTATGCACAGGCGATTGATATTTTTGATTTCTCACCCATTCCTGTTAAAAATGATTTTAGAAAGGTTAGGGATTGTTGCCCAGAGAATGTAGATCTTTTAAAATTCCAATTTTCTCAATTCTCGCAATGGACGAAAAGTTTCATTACTTCTTTGAGTCTTTTATTTTATTTTTTCTGAATGTAGCTTGTTCTTTGAAACTATTTAAAATAGGTACTAAACAGAACAAAAATTCTAAATGGATAACCAAAGGTATTCTCATTTCTAGAGATAAACTAAAGTTATATTATGGAATTTACAAGACTTCAAATAACCACAATTTTAAACAGTTCTGTAAAAATACAAAATGGTTTACAAACATGTGATAATTGCAGCAAAATCTTAAGAATTGTGAAAAAAATGAGCAATTCTGACAATATTAGCAAAACTTCTTGGGGAATTATATATACTTTTCGAAATAAAAATCATAATAGTAGTGATATTAAGTTAAATATTGATGGTGTGCGGTATACTGAGCTATCACGAATATCCATTTTTTAAAATGATTTCTTCAGTCAAAGTGTTACCCAGTAAAGTGTTTACAACTCTGTGTTAGGCTGTGGGAAAAGTGGAAGATTATCAGTTTCTTTCGCCGGTGTATCGAGGATGTCACCGGGGTGATTAGGAAAATGTGGAATAAAAGAACTGCTGATATTGATGAAGTTTCACCTTGGATCATGAAACAGTTTATAAATTTATGTTAAATTACTTTGTACCTACCTATACATGTTATATTATTTTTACAGTTGAGATCATTTATAATCTCTTGTGTAGTATAATTTAATGACTTGTCTTATGCAATGTATATTGTCAGGAGGACTAAATAAAATGAAATGAAAAAATCTCTAATATCCTTTTGTTGTCTAGAATCATTTTTCTTTTTTTTTAAAGTTATTTCTCACGCAAATCAATGATTTCTGAACAAGTTATAACATGAGTTTGTGTCAGTATTTTATTTTAGACTTAATATATTTTTCAGAATGGCTGAGAAAAGAAGAGAAGCAACCGCTGCGGTTAACCTGATGGCTGCAACATTTGCTCGTATCCGTTCAGACGAAGAAACACGTAAAGGTTTAGTTATAGTAAAAGCTCTATATGGACATCTTCTTTCTGTGAGCGCAAGTGAAGCTAGCAATAAGGATGAAATAATTGACGTTACCATTCCTCTACAGTGCCTTGTCAAGGATTCCAAATTGGTTTTACATGAAGCTTCAAAGGTAAGGATAGGTTAAAGTAAATTGTCTATTTCATATGCAATTGCTCAGCAATAATTAATCATCTTGTATAAATAACAGAGCAGTAGACTGTACCGTTGGGTCCTCAGTTGAGTGGGAAAAAAAAGGACATGTTCTGTCAACTGACCGACCAACTTTTTCATTGTATATATATAGAAAGATTGCGTGGTGGTGACACAAATTTATATCAAGTTTTGCACACAAACATTCACATTAGACCCCTTAATTAGAACACAAGAACTGCTATTTTGTTTTTCCATCTCTGTTGATTTTTGAAATTGTTGGATTGGTTTTGTATGTAACTCGACTTTAGGGCTTTTAATAATTGTGTAAATTTTAATAAATGTGACCAAAAAATATTGACTAATATGCCTCTTAAAATCCAGATCTGTGCTTTATTGGTAAACATTTGTTTAGTATTTTTTATGAATATGAACTTTGAACTCTATTCAGTATATTGGTTTGTGTTTTGAATAGGGTCACATAGATATGTGATGTGGAGTACTTGTATTAGTTAAAAGGTCAAGGAATAACCTGCTCCACTCTTAAAAACTAACAAATCAAATTTTCTCCTATGTGAGTTTGCGCCCCTAAACCCCACCAAACCACCACCATCGTTGAACTCTCATTCAGTTGCTTTGCTCTTCTTAACCCTTCGCACGCTGAATAAAATGTGTCAAAATATCCCCAAACGCTAATTTAACTTTAAGAAAACAAATTTTATTACCTTAATGTTAATTTTTGTTTTTGGTTAATATGGTAAAAGTAAATAAAAAAATAGCATAGAAATGTTTTTTTTATTTATACATAGCCATTTTTTAGTCAAAAACATCACTGGAAAAATGAACTTTTTTCAACATATACCTAATAAGACAAAAACTGCAATGTAACATATATACAATAAAAAAATTGAAAAACAAATTGAAATGTTACTAAACTAAGCTATAGATTGAGTGTAACCATGAAAGTCCAACTAGTAATTAGGTTCAGTGTGATAGAGCTCAAAGCAGGTGTCCGCGTGTAGAGCAGGTTTGGCGGTGCAAGTCTTGCAGAAGTATATAGTTTCTTTCCTCATTCCTCTCTTCTTGCATACTTGGCATTGACTCGACCCCTTTTCCTTTCTTCCCATAAAATGTGGTTTCCCCGGCTACAGGTATCGGGTGATTTATTGCCCTGTTTTGTTCGTCAACAAGTTGAGCAGGGAGGTTCGGCCGTCTGCTAGGTTTGGTCGAATTTGTCACTTTCACTTTCGCTAGAGTTTATAACATTATTTATAATAACATCTTCAATGTCAGTGTCATTAAATGCACTTGAAAATGATATGTCCATAGCACCAATCACAAAGTTTTCAAAATCTGGATCGTCCGGTTTTTCCATATTTATTCAATAAAACTAACTAAGTAAAAGAAACGAACAAAAACACACAAAGAAAGAAACAAACGGCACACAACGTCCTAAAAATAAATTGCAAAAAAAAGTAATGACTAAATATTTACATCATAAATACACGCGTTTTACAACACTTTACTAGATCGTTAAAAAGATATTTATTCAATAAAACTAACTAAGTAAAAGAATGAATTACACAAACGGCACACAACTTCCAAAAATTAATTTCAAAAAAAGTAATGACTAAATATTTAACAAAATAGATCCACGCTTTTTACTGTAACACTTTACTGCAACAGATCGTTAAAAAGTAATCTAAACCGAAACGCACATGCACTTAGTGACGCGCCCAAGAGTAGACTGACGACCGCCGGATATATTCGTTTTTAGCGCTGTAGACAACACCAAACAGGCGTAGAGTGCTGCCAGGTGGGACTGAAACCCCTTCCCCCGCTGTGTCAGATGACCTAGCACGCCAAATAAAGCGTCTAGGTAACAAGAAATAAACAACCAACACACTCCTGTACGCTAGCGGAACTTTAGAAAACTACAACTATCCCCCGGGCAGTGATTTGCATTTATACGGATATATTTGTTATTAGCGTTTGGAACAAAGTCAGTCAAACGGATATATCCGTTTTCAGCGTGCGAAGGGTTAAAACATGAATACCATTGCCAGTAAAGCCCCAAAGCCAAATTTTGTAAACAGAACAAGGAAACTTTGTGACAAAAAAAGTGTTTGAGCATGTTAGTTTAATTTATGTTTGAATTGTGAACATTTTTATATAAGATGTGAAGTGCTACTAATCATAAATTAATATCGTTGCAGAGCCAGCTACCAGGATTCTTTGATCCTTGTGTGGGTGAAGACAAGACACTGACTGTACAATACCTCTTCCATAATCATCTTCATGAAACTTTGGTTGGTGATAATGAAGCTCTTAGGATACCTAAACAATGTAAGTTCTGCAGCAAAATTGGTTGAGATTTTGGGGGGAAAAAATCATTTACTAACCATAAACTTAAATAGTATCCATTTTACTTTCTGTTTACTGTCTGTGATGGACGAGTTGATGAATTTAGGTTGTTATGGTAAGTCAGTGACTTTGATAAGAGATGGTGCTTAAATTACAAGTTTCATTTTACCTTTACATTTTTTGTTTATGTTTTAAATCCTCTAACCGGCAATGCTAAAGTCGGTCTAATTTGCTCATATTTTAATCGTTTTTTTAAAATAGTAATATTATGCAAATAACAACAACGCAACAGCAGAATTCGAGAATTTTTTTTGAAAATTTCAAGAAGTATGATAACTATTGTTTTTCAAGTGTATCAAGAGTACCACGCAGGACCAAGTGTATCATGTTAAAAAGGAAGCGCTATTGAATTTATTTAAAGAAAAAAATGTGTTCCTTTCAAACTCACTGATTTATCAAACATCCTCTTATGTCACTTCATTACCATAACAACAGGCCTAGTAACTACTTATCAACAATATTTTCCTCTCATTCAGTTGATCTAAACACTTTGTTTATTGTACGCTTAATTATTATGAAGAATCTCTAAAACATGACTTCGCTAGGAATTGCATTACAGGTGGGAGGGAGGTAATAAAGTACATGTTTATACAAAAGCTGATATTAAATATTCAACACGATGTATTCCTTATACTTGTCAATTTCTTAGTCACATGCAGTATATAGTAAGAAAGTTATTGTAATTGTCAGAAAAGTTTAGGTTTTTATTGTATTTCACATTAGGAGTCCCTAAGGTAAATTTTAGACCATCTGTGTGTTGCATTTTTAACACAGTACCTTATGATCATGAAACTCGTATGATCTTGTTTATTTACTCTTAAAATTATGAAGTTTGATAATTGATAATTGTGGCGGGTGAGAAGTGATCACCACACATTATTCCAAGAACTGAATATAAGATTTTTTTCAAATTGTTGAAATTTTACGTGATTTTAAGGACTGATTGTATTTTGCTTACAATTGCATAAAGAGTGGACACATTATGAAATTTATATTAACTGTCAGATTTTTGTTATTAATAATTCTATAATTTTAACTATGACCATATTTATGTATATTGAAATGCTAGTTTGAATTTAAAAATCTCTGAATTAAAATCACACGGTTAACAAGGAAGTTGGTAAAATGATTAAAAAAATTGTAAATAACCAAAGTCAGATTCCAACTCCCAACCACTTAGTAATTCTTAAACTAATTATGAAAATGAAATTACTTTCGAAATTGTGGATTATCAAAAAGTTTCGTACTTGTACAATGCATCTCCAAAATATGTTTGACTTTTTTTTATGAAATTTATATGTATTCGAACTATGCTACATTTCAAGTTGATGTTTGTTTTTACTTTAAAAATAATCATTCTCAGATGCTTATTTATAGTGAGTAAGGGCTTTGCAATCCCGAGGGACCTAGCTGGATCTACATTTTTGTTTCATTTGGTTTTGGGTTAGAGTATCACCTTCATATTTTTTATCAGGTCTCTCTTGACCAACCTAGAGTATTCTGGAACTAGGGATCTTTATTTTATTTTATTTTTGTTTATTAGGTGATAGTGACTGAGAGGTTTTTCGCCATTAAGAAAGAAAAAAGTATTCAAAATAATTTAAAATCACATGCTAATTACATCAACTATAATGTTATATAACTACAGATTAATTTTTTATTTATTGATTTTAATGCTTATACACTTTTACCAGTTAGTAGTAGAAAATACAATAATATTTCAAGTGAAAAATATACGACCTAGACTGGGAATTGAATCCAGGACGCACCAATGCTCTACCAACTGGGCTATCCTTAGTCGCTTCCCAGCATAGAGCGTACACTTCTCACTTGAGAAAAAATTGCAGCAATAAGGCAAAGTCAATTGAGAAGTATACACTCTATGCTGGGAAGCGACTAAGGGTAGCTCAGTTAGTAGAGCATTGATGCGGAAGGCCAAATGTCCTGGGTTCACTTCCCAGTCTAGGTCATATATTTTTCACTTGAAATACTATTGTATATAGAATCTAAATTGTTTTCATTATTTTGTTTTAGCACATCGAGTAAATCCAACTTGACCAGGTATCGCTGCCGTTAGTCCTCGTGTTGCTCTAGATATTAGTGTTTAAAACTTTGTTGTATAAAATGTAAAGTGAGTTGAACTATTAAAATAATAATTTGTTTCCCCAGGGTTTTTGTTCAACAACCCTTGAAATTTGTACCGAAGTTGTTATCTTAGTTATCAGTAAAGATTTAAATGTTTCCAATCCTATTTTCTAAATAAATAACGGTGTGGACATTTAGTTTTGTTTAGTTCATTTTATAACATTGTTTGTTTGATGAGAGTAGTGGTTGGAGTTAATGCTATTCAATAGAATTTCTATTTAGTAAATATCACAAATTACCTTAAGTTATTTCCGTCCTTTTGGCTTTCTTGTTTTATATGTTTCGGGACTGTAATCCCATTTTCAGTTTTTCTTTCACTTGATGGATGTTGTATATAGCTTTAACATTAAAATACACAAGCATTTACAATATAAATTCACAACTCTATACATACAAGTTTCACAATTAAATAAACAATATATATATATATATATATATATATATATATATATATATATATATATATATATATATATAAACAGATGGTGGGCACCAAAACGGATATCGTGTGGCACTTGTGAAGTTCCATCATGGTATTCACAAATTGTTATAACTATATATATATATATACACACACACACAGTAGGGCCCCGATTATTCGAGCTAATGTGGATCAGAGGACACTCGGATAACCAGAAACGGTGAATGAGAGCGTCCCCCACTGCCATTGAAATCAATGGTAGCCTGTGCGTTTTCGGCCGCCAGTCTGTGTTACGGGCGTTACATAGACGTTTTGGGGTTGATACAGTAATAAATAAAGACGTAAAATTGAATTTAAAATATTGATTTCACTTTATTACGAAACCCACATTACTGCACTGTACTAAATATTACGTTCATAATATAAAAAATACAGAAATATGCTGTACTGAACAGCAAATAAAAATACAGTTTTTGTAAATCAAAATTCTAGCCTACAAATCTAAAACAAGGTCAATGGTGGATATGAAAATACACTTAAAAAGAGCTACAGTATTGAAAACTGTTTTGTACTGGTACTTTACCAATGAAAATTGAATTTTAATACTAAGCCTACTTCTTGAAAAAGTTCATCAGAGTTTTCTGCTTTACTTAACTGACCCTCTTCTTTGCAGCACAGTAAAATAGCGAGTAAAATGTCCGAACGGTCACCCCACTTTGCTTGCTTGCTATGGTACTGTACAGTGTACAAACACTCGGTTAAACCGGAACTCTGTTAGTCGGGGCTCGGATAATCGAGGCCCTACTGTCTATATATATGTATTTAATTGTGAAAACTTGTACGTACCGAGTTGTGTGTTTGCATTTTTAATGTTTATTTATTTTGATGGTTAAAGCTATGTAACGACTTCCAGCAAGTCAGCAAGTGAAAGAAGCCATAAGGATGGAAGTAATTTAAAGTAATATAGTTTGTTCTTAAAAAAGTTTAAAAAAAATTGAATAAGTGGTTTGGATACCAGATTAAAAAAAAAATTATATTATTTAATTTGCAACTTAATGTTTACTGGACTAAACTCATTTTCCAATATTTCTTCTGCACATTTCATAGTTCAATGATTTCCATGTCAAAATAGTTTATTAAATTATGTACAAATTATTAAATGACTGGGGATGATACAAATTTTTCAACATGATTTATATTTTGGTCCTTACATTTTTATTCAAATACCATAGAAACTGTCCTTTGACTAAACAATTTTGTTAAATTTCCTTGCTGTTATACAATTTGAATTAAGAAATGAAAAAGAAGGAATGAGTTTTTAATGTCATATATTATAAAATTTGCTGATATTTATATTTATAGTATATTGATAATAAAATTAGTTGTGATTAATTTTTTATTATACCATACAATTTTATATACAACACTACTACATTCAATAGGAAAGTTGGAAAGTTGAACAGTCATTCCAAAATTATATATAAATACATTTTTTGATTCATTAAAATTTAAAAATGAGACAATTGGCTCATGATAACTAAAATAACATATATATTTATATGTATAAATTTATAATTATATTTATAATTTTATAAAATATATATAAAATAAATTTATATTTATATATAAATAATATATATATATATATATATATATATATATATATATATATTTGGTAAAATTTCTTGTAAATATCACATAAATTATCGCCTTGTCAATTCAATGTAAGAATTATTAATTTATTCATCATTTAAATATAGCAATATGAATAATTCAGATTGTTTAAAATTTTAATTTATTTAAATAAATGTGATGTAGTTGTATGTTACTCAACCACGTATGTGACATTCTGAACCATGAAATTTCAAAATGTGGCTAATGTTTCATTTAAATAATGCAGATACATTCGTTATTAGTCCTTTGGTTCATAATGACTTTAACCAAGTGGAGGTTCTTTTACATATGTACAGTACTGCTACGAGGCTTGCTAAAGCTGAGTTAGGGGAGTATATATATATATATATATATATATATATATATATATATATATATATTAAACAACTAGGAGTTACAGAAAACCTGTAACAACTGTTTTAAACAAACTTATCCAATTTGGTAAGAATTCTTGATCTACAAATACAATTTACTATTTCCTACAAGGCCCAAGAAACAAACTTTTTGGGATTAAATTTAGAGGATTTGCTGGATTGTATGATCAGGATGGGGAAGTATCACAATGGAGTTCATCAACTTGTTTTGTAGACTGATGATGGCCAAGAAGATTTTCACCTTTAAAAACCAAGGTGAAAAATTCTACAATTTCAAACTTTATTAAAATTCTACTAGTTTTGAAACTCAGTTGCATCAAGGTGTTTTGTGAAAACACCTTCACAATAATTTTTTGCCCTATAAGAAAAAATGAGTTAAAATAACAAGCGTGGTTAACCATTGGCCTTCTAACATTGAACTGGGTGTTGTGGTAAGACATGTGGTTAGTACATTTATCGATTCTATTTAAAACTAATTAATATTTTATGTAGCAATAGCTTTTTTAAATACAAATTTTTTTACTTATTTAAATAAAGGGAATGGGTGAAAATTTCTACTTGTAAATTGCTATATCTGTTTTTAAATTACCATACTTATAACACCTATTTTGCACAAATAGTAAAATTGTTATTATTCATTTGTGTCGGTTTTGCAACTTTTAAAGTATCTTCCTACGATATTTCAGTATCTAATCAATCTTTAAATATTTTATTTTAACAATATTTTATATTTCGAGAACAAATTGATTTATTATTTTCACACTTTATCTCTGGTAAAATATCCTTGTATAGCATTTACATCTTTTTAAATCAAAATTAATATCTAAGTTATTTAATACTTAATACTTACTCCGTCTTGTGACTTATTTTGAACATGTTACACGTTTCAAAACGTATGTTCCATCTTCAGACTTGCTCCTGAGAGGTCATTAAAGCATTTTAACACTACAAAACTTACACAACACATACAATAAACAAATAACACCCAAATGCGCTACAAGTGTACACCAACGGTTTAAGAACACTTGTCGCACATTTGAGTGTTATTTGCTTATTGTATGTGTTGTGTAAGTTTTGTAGTGTTTTAATGTTTTAACGACCTCTCAGGAGCGAGTCTGAAGATGGAACATACGTTCTGAAACACGTAACATACCGGTATGTTACAAAATAAGTCACAAGGCGGAGTAAGTATTAAGTATTAAATAACTTAGATTAAAATCTGTGACTTGAATACGATTACTCAAAAATGAGTTTTACTAACTCAAAATTAATAATTTAAGTTTTTCTATATATTAACTAACATTTCACTTGACCATTTTCTCAAAATACTTAAAGCGAACAAGATTCCAATTATCATCCATATATGGCCTTGCAATGTCATCAGAAAATTCACTGATTTGACCTCTAAAGCTTTCCTCCGAAGATTATACAAATTATAAATTGAATTGACAATAGTACCAATCCATGCTAGACCCCGTGATTTAACTTTTGATTGCCACTTAAGTGATTATCTTTCGAAATTTTTTACTCTGTACCTTTGATGCTCTCAAACCACAAATTTAATGACTGCAACTTCTAACTTTACTAATAGAACTTAATGATTAACTAGGTCAAAAGTCATAAAACATTAAAGAATCACTGAACATATAAATTATTTTCAAAACAATATCTCTCTCTCTGGCATATTTGTTACGCATTATCTCAAGAACGGATGAATCAATTGACTTTAAACTTTGACGATTAATGTTGGGGATGTCTGCGTGTGTCCATAGAATGGTTTGATTTTGGAGCTGTGTTGCGGATGAAAATAGTAAAGGGATTATCTCACAGTATTTGAAAAACGTATTGACTCAACAATTTGTAGTTTCAAGTGGAGTAGGTTTTCCAGTGATTAGTTTTGTTATGGTTAGTGGGTAAAAATAGTGGTTAAGCCCAAATTTAACCCTTAGCACGCTGAATTTCAATTTAGGCTATTTACTCATAACGTGCTATTAGGGAAAAAAATTTTTTAGTAATTGTTTAAAGTTTTATTTGATTTTGGGTTCTTACAGCTATAGTTGGTAAAAAAAAGTAGATTGGCTTAAAAATTATTTAAAAAATTTGTTTTACTTATTAAAACAAGAAAAAATACTTAATTTCACATTTTTGACCACCCTATGAAACATATTATTATTATTATTATTATTATTATATTTACAAACAAATCATATTAATTTTTTTAAATATAAAAGTAGGCCTACTATTTAATTCAAAATAACCTAAATTTCATCAAACAAATAAATTCTACTAAAAATAGATTTTGAGAAAAATCAACATATCGTATCAAAAATATCTTTCTACTGCTCATAATAATTCCTACATTCAGGACATCAAAACAATTACTGATATAGACTAAATATACATATAAACACACAAAACAATATTTGACGATAATACTGTGTCCATAGAAACTGTCTATATTTCAAAATGTATTCTGTAGTTGAAAAAGATGCATTCATTATTTCATCGATAAATTGATCAAATCCAAGGTCGTCAGGGTTTGCCATTTTTATAACTAGCCTATTTTACACAAAATAAAAATGTATACTATAACCTAAAATATAAATAATACGGCCTAAACAAATCAACAATGAACAGCTATAGCAATGATAAGGCTGACAAAACATTTTACAACTGACCGTCGTAGCTTACTGAGACGAGAAATCACGTTATACGCGCTGGGGCAGAACACAAAATGGCGCCTGGTTGCTATAACAACCAAATAAAGTCCAATGACAGGTGATCGAGAACAAATACCATAGTGGGAGTGTCACGTTATACCAATAGGACATTTCCCTGCACTCTATTGGACTTTAAACAAATTAAAAATACCTGCAGAAGTCAAATAGTGTTGAATCCCGTCATACGCGTTACCAGTCAAGTTGAGGGTTACGTGATATCCTGTCATATGCATGCTAAGGGTTAAAATAAAGAAACGATTGTTTATGAAACTCAAAGTTTGTATGTATTTTATTGCAGTAAATTCAAATTTGTGACAGATTTATATATATATATATATATATATATATATATATATATATATATATATATATATCTGACATGCAACTTAAATATGTGAAAGAAACTTTTTAATATTATTTTTTAACACTTTTTCAGATTGTTATTAAAATCATTAGCTGGCCTCATTACAAATGAGGTCCTAAGGTTAAATAATTGTTTACATAAAAAACAACCCTTATAGATATAAGTACAACCATTTTTAAGAAAATTTTAAACATTACAATTTTTTAAATTATTTATTTAAATTATATTTGCCTAAAGTGTTCATAAAAATTAAGAAAAAAGTGAAAAAATAAATTTCGGCAGAAAATTGAAAAGCTTATTCAATCAGTAGGCTCTGGTTTCTTTCTAAAAGGTAAAGATTTCCAAAAATCGAAACGTTCCTTCATACAATTTTTTTCCATTTTATATCCTTCACAGCTCATATGCAGATACTCCGTTTCTGTTGTGGTTACTGGACTCCATTGAGGAAATGAATTTGTCGTTGGTGTTGGATTTCTGAAAAACAAAATTTTTAACTTTTATTTTGATTCATTCAAAGAATGACGGTTAATTGTAACTTTAAGGAGTACCGGTATATGCATGAAAGTACTAATATGGTAAACTACAGTTATAAGAAAAATGTTGTTCATAATTAATTGACAAAAAACAAAACAAAGCTGACAGCGATGACAGTTATGTTTGATATTATCAAATGTAGTCATGAACTGCGCATTTCTTTTACTTGGTTGGCGCAAAGTTCTTTTCCACATTCTTTAAATTAAAAAAAAAATGAATAAAAATAAATGAACGCGATTCTTTTAACTTTGACATATTCAAACTTTTAGAATCATTTAAACTGATAACCGATCATTAAGAAACCTACATTTTTTGAAAAGATGGCTATTAGTAGGGTTCTTAGAGTTGACATTTTAACAAAATTTGTCTAATGTAATATATTTTCAGCTGATTTTTAAAAACTCGAAATATTGAGTTTATATCTTTCAGCAACTAAATTTGTATTTATTCAAAAACGGGGAAAAAATAAGTGATGTAAACATGTCCACTTACTACAAATCATCACAATCTGGCAATGGCTCCATTTCATGAATAAAAAACAACTCATATCATTAAATGACACATTTTTGTGTGTGTCATAGACTTTCAAATAGATATACCCAAAAATTTTGATATTGATTTTTGTTTTTGCTTTTCACAAATAAAATACTACACATTATCAGTTATAAATGACATTCAATATATCAGGAATGCGTTATGGTCACTAAAATATTGAAATCAGTTCCTACAAAGATTGGTCCAAAAATGCTTCATTTTCTTTCTGTCTATTTTTTAAAACAAAAATACACTTGCAAAATTTATAATTTTGGAAGTGAATTAAATATTTGGTTCAAATTTGGTATACACATTTAGTATGTAATTATTTACCAGCATGTCAGAAAATAAGTGTAAATTTTGTACATTTTCAAAATGGCGACAGTGTAAAATATTTATTGTCAAATATTTTGATAATCTTTAGTTAAAAAAAGAAGAATACACTTTTTTAGAATTAAACTTAATATTAATTTTCATTTTAAATGTTATTTCAACATATTAAAATAACAATTAAAATCAGAAAAAATTTAAAAAATGTAATTAAAAAAACAATATTATACATTGAAACAAAATATGAAAACTTTAAACTCTTCAAAACTATGAACTTGTTTATCAAAATTTTTATCATATGTAACTCCTCATTTTAATTCCTATTAATATTATTTTACTACCTCCACCTCCCTTCAAACTAATTATTAAGTTTTACAAAAATACTAATTGAAAATATAAAAGAATTCAATTAAAAGATGGAATTTAATCAATGTAATAGACCACACTTATTATTGTTATAATTTTTATTACACTCTCCCATTATAAAAATTATATCTGTGATCTGGGACCATCTGTATTTTCATGTCTCTCATATTTTTTGCTAGACTGCCAATCCTTATCATTCAAATGCAATTCTAATCAAGTTTTGCTTAAGATTGCTTTCATTTAATTATTTTCCGAATTGTGCTAATATAGAGCATATTGGAAATGAAATGAAATAATGTTTCATTTTAATTTAAATTGCAGAGTGAATATAGATTTTTTTTTTATATCAGCAACCCTGTTTTTAAAAATCAAGTCAAATACCTCGGCCTTAATGTTTTGACCCTCCCTTAATTTTTGACATATTATCATAACTATCATTCAAATAATTTCTTTCTTTTAGGTCAAGTTGAATGTTACGATGCAATTCATGATACCTGAAATTAAACTTATTATTTGACTAAGCAATAATGCAGAGTTCTGTGTAAGAGCATATAAACACTATAAACTCCCC
The DNA here is from genome assembly GCA_963513935.1 of Aphrophora alni. Taxonomy (NCBI): domain Eukaryota; kingdom Metazoa; phylum Arthropoda; class Insecta; order Hemiptera; family Aphrophoridae; genus Aphrophora; species Aphrophora alni. The sequence continues at coordinate 24,175,664 of OY740772.1, read as the reverse complement.
ACAAACTGAATAATCTCATTAAATATTAATGTTTTTATACAAATTCAAAATCATATTCCCCCCCCCCCCAACCTATAAGTACAAACATAAATATTGTTCTCTCACCTATAACGGGCAAAGTTTGTCCATAACTCCACTAAATTCTTTGAAAACTGTATGTCTTTTTCTGTATCTGTTCGATTTGGGAAATTAGCATTCAGTGGAAATAGATAAATTAGTTCGTCTACATGGCATACCCCTGAAATAAACAGCAAAATGTAAATACAAATAAAGAAAGACCCACATGTAATGACAAACCAGCAAACTGTAAATAAAATGACAAAGTGCAAAATACAAGTAGTATAACAAAATTACAATATAAATAAATGTTGTACAATCATTGTACATAATTTCTTATTCACCCATAAATAAAACTAAATACTAATATAATCCAATCTAGCATGAAATTAACAATAAAAAAAATCTAGCATACCTAAACCTCAAAAATGTGCTAACATGATGAGGCGAGGATTTGTGCGTATCTGCTCAATTCAGTCCTCAACCTGCACATTAATATAATAATATAAGCTGAATTTTTATAGATGGAAATTCTGAAACTTTCACCTTCTCACTATGTTGAAATCTACGACTCAATATTTAAACCCAAAATATTTCTAAAATTTAACAGGAATGCCGGACAAAAGTAATAATTAAAATAGCTCTATAGATATCTAACGGTTTTATCAGGATGAACACCCTTCCGTTACCTTCTCTCGTGAGTTCAGCATGTGGCCTTGTGGAGATTTAATCAAACGAATTTGAGCAATTTTTGAAGTAGAGCAACTTTTAATTCCAAATTTTGATTCAGTTTTTATTAACGGAAGTCAAATAGCCATATTTTTAAACTGGTTTGACTCATATATCTGTCCTGTGGTGTATATTTGAGGTTTAAATTATTTACCGTTTTATTATTTTATTTCTTGGCCTCTTCCACTTCAGTTTATGATTTTTGGACCGAAGTTTTACTTCCCAAAGTGTTCCTATGCTACTAGGTTATGTTGGATATCTTAATATTTCTCTTGTTCTAGGTTTATCACTTGATAACAAGAGTTTACATCGCGTAGACAGTGTTATATATCTGAAACAACTATAACAATAATTTAGAGGTAACCTAACATTAGACTGAGTCTTAATATTATGCTAAACATTTTGAGTTTAAGATTAATGGTTAGCAGATTTTTCAAAGTGAACCACAACCAAGTATTTCATCATAAATGCAACATGGAAATGTTGTCTATATGTTTTATTTGTGTGTTTACTATATGTTGTGGATATTTTATTATGCGACTGTGTTTGTTGATCTGATGATGACAATCTAATTTGTCGAAACCGGTAATCAAATAAAAGTTTACAAAAAGGATTGTGACAGACCTAAATAAGGCAATAAATTTAAAATAATTATACAATCTTGGAGGAGGCTAGAATTATTATAAAAATGTTCAATTTAGAATTTTGGGTTTTTGCTTGAAATTTTTGGTTTAGTTGCATGCTACAAATTTTGAGTTTTGGTATTATGCTAACATTTTTGAGCTTTAGTATAATACTACAAATTTTAGTTTTATTATTATGTTTGAAATTTAGAGGTTTGGATTTATGCTTAAAATTGTTAGTTTTAGTTACATGCTACACATTTTGAGATTTAGTTGTGTGTAACAAATTTTGAATTTTATTATTATAATGCTAGACATTTTTAGCGTTAGGTTTACGCTAGAAATTTTGAGTTTTAATATTATACTAAATTTGGAGTGTTAGGTTGATAGACAATTACCAAAATATTTTGATGACAAATAGTTTTGGTTATTTTGTATTTGGTTTTGTAATGGATAAATGGGAAAGTTTGTTCAGTGTTTTTGCACAGTTTTTTATTTTGTCGGACCTTTCGTTTTGCCTGGATAACACTATTATATTTAATATTTAGAAGCACACCTTATAGTCCAATCCAAAACTGCACTGTTATTTGGAAAGTACAGTTTGAATAACAGTTTTATTTTGAAATGGAAAATTAAGTTTTGTACACACGTTTAAACTCCTTAACAAACAAACAGTCGAAATGCCAAATGGTCAAATTAAAATAAAATAAGATTTCACTTTGCTCGGCCATTATTAATAAATTATTATCAAATACCTAAATCATCTTTATCATTTCCATAAAAAGGGGTTATGGATTTGTTCCCTTTGTACGATAAATAGTAGTGGTAAACTGGGCCCTTGTGTCTTCTGACTGCCTCGCCTATGCAGTATGTGAACCAGGAATCAGAATACATCTGTAACAAACAAAAACTAGGTGTTGAGTAAAGTAGTGAAATGCCTTGTAAAGAGTCTGTACATGGATTCCTTGTATCATTCATTCTTTTGAGAGTGTGGTGAGATGGTGATCTTTGTGAAGAATCAAGTGCCAACTTACACGCCTCCATGCAGTGCAAGGTGGGTAACATGTTGTTACATCTGAATTCTTTGGGCGGAGCATCAATGTGGTAGAAATGTAAGACGCTACTTATCCCAAGCCAAAGCGGAACTTATGCTTAAGTCTCAGAAGAGTATGTCAAGGGCTGAGCGGCTAAGGGGGAGCTTAGCCTTTGGATACCGTTTTTTATTAGCCTTACTTGTGCATTGTGCCGGCGGACTCCCAAAAGTGGTTCACAGATGGATCCTAAATGGAAGGTGGTGTGGGGGCAGGAGTGGTGGGACCAAGGTTCAAAAGACATGTGTCCCTCAGTGCTGACACCACCATCTTTCAAGCAGAGGTACATGCCATCCATTTGGTGGCAAATCATCTGATCACTAAAATCCTTATGCAAACAGAAAATTATCATTATGTCGGATAGTCAAGCGGCATTAAATGCACTTCAAAGTAACAACTTGAGATCCAAGATGCTTCACGAGTGCCCTCAGGCCTTAAACCAGCTGGCGGACAAGAATAAAGTTGAACTTGTCTGGGTGCCAGGGCATAAGGGAATAGCAGGCAATGAGGAAGCAGATCAGCAAGCTAAACTTGGTGCATCTAAACCCTTTACAGGGCCATCTCCTATGTACGAATTTGGCCCTAGGGATTACCAGGAGGCTATTACCAACTGGGCCAACAAAGTAATCAACAGAACCTGGAATGCATTGCCGGGTCTTATACATTCCAAGAAGTTCCTTAGCCCTAATAAAAAGAGAGGGAAGGAAGTGCTAAACCTAAGCAGAAGAGAGCTAATACCCCTCTGTGGTATACTAACAGGACATATCCATTGCAGGTATCACTTAAGTAAGATGGGCCTGGTGGATGATGACACTTGCAGGTACTGATTTGAAGAGGTGGAATGCATGGAACACATCATCATGGAGTGCCCGGGCTTATACCTAAAAAGACATAAATTTCTAGAATTTATCTTCATTTCGAAAGAAGAATTACTAAACCTCCCGACCAGGGGTTTGATCAATTTTGTCAAAGACATAGATCTCTCCTGAGTCCAACAAGAGGGGGGCACAAAAGATCTAATTAGGTCGCAGTGCAGGAGGCGTTTTAAAACACTCTCCCCAGTCTTAATAATAATAATAATAATAATACTTATGCATAAGATGCTTTGCATGAGTGGATTGTTTATTTTTCTAGCTACAGGTGGGATTTTAATTGATTTAATGAATCCTTAAACAGAGCCGACCTTGGGGAACTTGCAAAAGACAACTTGGGGAGGGACAACAAAATGCAGGTCTAGGAAATTGGAGTTACGTAACCCCATGGAACCTATTTCCTAGACCTAGACACACTTAGAGAACTGTCTTTCGATTGAGGATGGGGTTTAACATCTTAACATTAGTAGAAATAGGATACGAATATACCACCGGGAAAGGGTGTGTAGACTATGTGGGTTTGATGAGGAGACCTCTGGCTACATAATCTATGATTGTACGGTTCTTGCCAGCAAGAGGCATAGGGTTTTTGGAATCTAATCTCCTGGTGAACTCTCGTTCTAAGAACTAGTGAGTGGAATACTAAAACTTATAGAGGGGACTAGTCTATTGAACTAGAGTTAAGAGGCTTAATTGTACAATAGACCAATGGAAGCGGTGCCAGGGGCTCTATAACCTCTCGTTTCACTCTATCAATCTAAAGTAGTGAAATGTGACCAAAACATTAGGTATTATCGTCTATAATTCGTTATTAGGTTGAAAAAAACCAAAAGAATGTTGTTGCCAACACATATTCTGGTGCACTAGTTTCAAATCATAGTTTGATGTAAAGCTGCAGCATAATCTGTCTATTCTATCACCAAGTATGAGCTACCTAATTATAAGCTTCATAACCTAACTGTTTTATTTTCATAATTTAATGTGACATCAGTCGGTGCTTGTCCCCCCCCCTCTATCCTACATATCAGATCATTGCACTTTCTGTCATAAATATTATCATCTCTCAACCCTTTCCTTTCTCTTCCAAATTTGATTAATTATACTTGTTTTTTTATCAAGTAGCTTGAAAATACCTAACGCTGAAACATATATGTCGCTCAATAAAATTCTGTTGTGAAATTAAATAATTGTTTCATTATTTCCATGTTCTAGTTTCATTCAATATTAATTACAAAAAATATAAATTACGAATAATTCTAAAAATGTAGTTTTTTTTATACTTTATCATAAATTTGCGATAATTTCCACTGTTACTCATTGATTCTCCATTATTATTATTTTTTAATAAATCGAGATTCACCAAAATTAAAAACTTTCCTATAACTTCTCAAACTCTTCATTATTATTTTTTTAAACATAAAAATGGGTTTTTATTATTTTTTACTAAAAAAAAAAAAATAATAAATAAATAAAATAAAAAATCAGTGATTGTGCCGAAATTGAGGAATAAAATATAACAAAAATTTGCTTCAATATGGCAATTATGATTTTCCAATTTCGCTGATCAATAAATTGTTTGACATTATATAAATACAAATTTTAGAATCCATCAAAATTAATAAATGTGTTCGAGCGATTTGAAAAAGCAATGTCGTGTTAAATGTGGTGAATATATTACAAAAGTTACGACTACAACATAGGTGCACGTTGATTGTTTATTAATTTTTAATAATTAAAATGTGTTATGATGATCTAGGTCATACATCTACGATGGCTGCATAAATATCTAACTATAAATTTGTCTTAAAAACTAAACTTACATTTATTAACTGTTGTAATTTTTCTTTGCTAATATTTTCCTTGCCAAAATAAAAGTTCTGCACCTTTTCTGCAATTACTGCAGGAGCCTTTGTATGTTTGTCCAACATTAAGGATTTGGGCAAGATATATTTAAATTCATTATTTAATTTATCAACCCTTGCAGCACCATCCTCACCTCTTGTTAGACCTGTGAAATCAATTAAAATGATGTTTTAAATATAAATTGACTAAATTAATTTCAGGAGTATAAAGCATATCTGAATAAAATATTTATATATAAGATATAAAATTATTTTGTTTCATCGATTACTAGTATGTTATTAGTATTATAAATTAAACTGTGATATAAAATTAGTAGTTTCTAATGATTGTTATCTCCCTTGTACACACAGTATAAAATGTCCACACATCATACCCATTGACACTATTTTTTGCTAGGATACATATGGGTGCGTGTTTCGAATCACTGGACCACTTGTAAGTAAACCCTGGTGATATTTAAAGTATTTGTATTATTATAACGTAAGTAAGCATTTTGTATTATAAAGTAAGTATTTATTTTTTTAAATGACTGCTGATATTTATATTTTACAATTTTTTAATGAAATAGTTTTACCTTTAGGCTACATAACATCCACAACAGCTCATATGAGTAACTCATCAGATCTGGAGATACAAAGAGTTTTATGTTTGTAAAAAAGAAGCAATTTGCAATATTGCTGGTTTAAAAAGAATGGAATCCTGAATGGAAGCATTCAAAGACTTAATGGTTTAATGTTGTCACATAACCTCTTTCTTTTTTTATAATTCAGAGCACTGGGGATGAACCAAAGGAGATTAACGGATTTTACCAGTATTTAGTACACCCACCTTGAAGACGACACTTTGACCACACCCAAGAGGCCCTAGGCTTACAAATGCAGAGAAAATTCAAAGAAGTTAATTAATTGTGGCCTTATTGGCAAGGATCTCCCTGTGTTCTCACCTTTTGACTATATAACCTAAATAACAATTGTAAAATTATAACATAAAATTCTTACAATAGCCTGATAAAATTCACAATAACAATAATCAAAATATAACAAACAGGGAAAAATGGCACATAAACAATTACCACTTATTGTAATTTTATTATTATAACTTTTACAAAAACTGACCAGTGAAATTTATTACGGAAATTTGATTTAATAAATTTTAATACCTTCAATACAGCTCTTATTGTTATAGTATTTCGGTCTATATACCGTACCCATTAAAGAAAAGAAAAAAAAAAAAAAATTGGTTTGGTTTTTTGGAAAGAAAATGAAAAATGATAAAAGAAAGACAAGATAAAATACAAGTAAATTTTTCCTTTTTGTAGACACAATTTAAGCTTACAAAAAAATATATATATATATATTAAAATATTTGTAGGTTAGTCGATGCTCACACCAACACAATATGCCTGTACTCCATTTTTTAAGAGTTTTATTTAGTTTTATTTTTCCTTTTTTAAAACTATTTTTCTTTTCTTATTTATGAGTGTGTTTAGTGATGTGACAACACTCCAAGTCAGTTAATCATGTATACTTCTATTAACGTTTGCTATTCTGACAGTAACATTAAATTTCGCAAGTCCTGTTTTAATTAATTATGGAAAACTGTTGACAATCTTGAGAAATGGTCAGACTGTTGAAAATGTAGAAATATTGAAAACTTTGAAATTGGTGAACCAGTTGAAATAATGAAAAAGTTGAAATTAGTGAACAAATTAAAAAATGAAATCGTTGAAGTCTTTTTGTCTTGAAATTGTCATTTATTTATAACGGATGTTCCTTGGATAGCATTGTACAAATAAACAAATTTTGTTTTCATTGCTTAAAAATTGCAACAATTTTCCAGTCATTTTTGATAAAGATATGTTGATGTAAGAAATTATTAGTTATGGATCCATATGTCTGCCAAAAAATGCCTAAACAATAAGTGATTTATTATTTCGTAGCGATAGTCACCTCTATATTCCGGGCTTTTGCAAAATTGGCTGGCGCGATAGTTTAGTTGAATAAGCGACCACGCTTCTAGGTTAATATTATAACCAGCTGATACTTAAGTTGAGTGAACTGCATGGTGTTATCGCTTTGATAACTTCACAATGTTTTTAGAAAGTTCCCCTATTAAGCCGGCTTTCTTATGTTTAACATACATCAGTTTGTGAAAATTGTTGATCTGTATATATCGATACCATGTTTAAGATCTGACATTGAGTTAGATGATTTATTTGTAAATACATGAGAAGATTGGTACTATTTGTTATTTTCCAATATGATTTAAAAAAATTATAGGCAGGAATTTCACGTCTTTTCTTTAACTATGAAATTTGAAGGAATCGTTTTCTGGTCATTTCTATGTGCTATCTGTAGTACACATTTGATAATAATAAGCCTAGTAGTTTAATTTTAAATTTGACTATTTAATATATTTAAAAATAAATTAACCTACTTGAGACCCTCATAGCTCCTTCTTCTGACACCATACCGGCTATCCAAGGGATGGAAGTAGTGATGGTCCAAGGATCTTGTGTAAGGAATGGATCCTCTGTGTGATTTTCTATTGAAGGTGCAAATGTAACAATTGGGTCTAGATCAAATTCCTTAAATTAAATAAATCCAATTCCATAAATGATTAATTTTCTTTCAATAAATCATGCTAAAAATTTATGAAATCTTAAATTTGTACCAGGTTTTATGTAATCTAAAGTAATTTTTCAATGTCCCCTGAAATTATTCTCAAATGACAAAAACATATTTAACAGAATTTAGCGTTATAATGTAGAAGTTGAGGATTATAAATTTTTTAAAGTAGGGTTTACAATTGTTGCGTCCTAAAAACATATTAACAAGGAACGCTAAAGTAGTTGTTTAGCGTTTAGCTGCATTGCTTTTGCTTTCATCACATTTTCTTTTTAACAATGTAGACTAGTACTAAAATTATTTTGATAATGAGAAAATTTAGATTTTACATTTTCGAGATCCTACAAGACAGTAAAAGGACATTCATAATTAAATTTATTTTTGTCACACATTATATTAAGATAACAACAAATTGTATAGTTTGATGGGAATGAATGTCCTTTCAATTAATTAAAAAAAGTATTTTGAGCAAATTTGGTGAAGTAAAGTTTAATGGGGATGGGTGTTTTTTTTTGAGAAAATTTGATGAATTTTGTAATACTTAAGAAAACAATAAATTGTAAAATTTGAAACAGATGAGGTCCATCGCCTGCATTTTGTTTTTTAATGTTGAGCAATCATGATGATATTTATAATACTTAAGTAACAACAAATTGCAAAGTATGCTGCTGATGGCTGTTTTGTATTAATTTATAAACAAATTGTGAGCAAAATTTATGGAATTTAAAATGTTAAGATAACAACAAATATTCAAGTTTAATGGGATGGTTGTCTTTTGGATTATTTTATTTTAAGAAAAATTGCTGAAATTTTAAATACTTTATATAATTTTAAAAATAAATTGTTAAGTTTGATGCTGATGGGTGTGTTTTGTATTAATTTATAAGAAACTTGTTGAGCAAATTTGTTGAAATTTATAATATTTAATATAACAAATTGTACAGTTCGATACGAATGTGTGTCTTTTGGATTAATTTCAAAAAAAAAGAATGTTGAGGAAATTTATTATATTAAGTGACAAACAATTGTTAAGTTTGGTGTTGATGGCTGTCCTTCAGATTAATGTAAAATAAAATTGTTGAGCAAATTTATGAAATTGAAATGCTCTAGATAACGAAATAAGTTTTATCTGGATATTGTCTTTTGGATTTTAAATATTTTTATTTTAAGCGAATTTGCTGAAATGTTTTTTACTTAAGATAACAAATTGTGTAATTCCGGTCAGACTGGGTTCCTTCGGATTACTTTAAAATAAAAATCTTGAAAAATTTTGATAAAATGTATAATATTGAAGATAACAACAAATTGTATAGTTTGATGCAGATGGTTGTTTTTTGGATTATTATTTTTTGATTTTGAGGATATTTTTAATATTTAAGGGAACAACTGTAAAGTTTGATGCGGATGAGTTAATTTTAATAAAAATTTTCAGCAAATTCAATGAAATTTATAATACTTAAGATAACAATAAAGTGTAACGTTTTATGTGAATGGGCATCTTTTAAATAATGCGAGTAAAAAAGTAATTTGTATTGTCAGTACGTAGCATTCATATCATTGTAGTTCTGGTTTTAACAACTCGATTCCTCATGATGTGTCAACACAGTTGTTTTGAATATGATCTTATATCAAGTTTGATATTATATGACGTATGGATGATCACATCATTATATTTGTATAATAAATTGTATTATATTTTAAAATATTTTATTTGGTATTTTAAAGCCTAAATACATTTTAAAATGGCTATTTAACAGGGGCATTATTTTTTTTTCTCTTCATCAAAATAAGAATTAAAAATTATAATTTTGAATATGGATATTAAACTTACCAAATATGCATATGTCAATGACGTAATGTTATTAGCAGGAACTTTCCTCAGACACTCTGCCATGGTCTGAGAGTCTTCTGTTGGACATCCGAACTGTCTGGCAACTCTGTAAGCTGCATTCTTATTGCTACTAGGAGGGTAAGCAGACCATTGGCATAACGCTGATCCACTCTGGGAGATAGCTGCATGAAACAGACCTGTGAACAATAAATTAATTTGTTTTAACAGGTTCCGATAATATTTTTAAAGTAATTGTTAGTATATTTTAATAACCTTTTATTAAAACAATGATAATATTAAATAAAACTGGTAATAGAATAAAGTAAAGTCCTCAGTTTTATTTCAAAACATACTGTAAAGTATCTACCTCTGGCTAGCTCTCTCACACGGGCACCCTCTCAGATAGCCTGACCCAGCCGAGAATTTGCAATAACTGATTAGTCCATGGCTGTAATATTATATATTTTGGAAATATCTGTGGCAACATTAACCACTGTTACAATAACTAAACCCATTCAGGTTAAGTAATGAATACCATGAATTTGAATGAATATGCCCTTACGAACAGGAAACTCCAAACTTTTGTTTAAAATTTTAGGATAATTATTTTTTGTACTAAAGGGCAGTGTAGTAAACAATATTCTTGAATAACAGATGTTAATCCTACCATCTGTGTGCGTGCGTGCATGTGTATGGTGTGGAGAATGTTAATTATAAATTATGCAAATTATAGGTATTGGAGGAATTAAAAGTGAATAAATTTGATAAATTAAAAGGAATACTATTTAATATTGATTATTAAGGGTTGACAGTACCAAAGAAGTGCAGCCGTCTACAGTTGTACCACTTTCTTATCGAAATGAAAAGATGATATTTATATAACCTAGTTTCATAGAAGCCATGAGTGCTGATGTGACTGTGAGAACGAATAGTGATCAAAACATTGAAATCAATATCTTTAAATATGTCTAAAGTACAGTTTCCAAAAGACATGAATTATTTATACTGTTACAACATACATCTACGAAAGTAAAAAAAAAAAAAAAAAAAAAAAAAAAAAAAAAAAAAAATAAATAGAAACATGAAAATTGGTATATCAGACTGTAGTATGTTCATATAGGCACATAATTGAATTAAAGAAAAAACGAATTAAAAATGTTTAAATGGTGACCACTTTAAACATTTTTTTTTCCACATCGTACACATTATTCAACTAATAACACATTAAATAAGATACAAATTTGTTGATTTCAATTCTTCATGTAATGGTACCAACCCCACCCATATTTTACAAACAGGGACAAATATGGAAGGATGTTGTTAATAAAAATGTAATTTCAAATCCTGATCTCTCAAGAAAATGTGATATTCATGTAGTGATCAGACCTGACATTAGGGTTGGGAGTGGAGGCTTCTTCACAGCTTTCAGGCCCACTAAGTTAGAGACACAGATACCAGAGAAACGAGTGGAGACTGTTTAATACAGGGTCTCTGAAAAAGAATGCCGGGATTTCGAACGGCCGTTGCTTGGGGACTATTCAAGATAACTAAACGATTTAAACGTCAAATAAAAGAGAAAAGACAAAGTTTTTTTTCATACCTTAATATGTTTCGATGTGAGCTCCATTTGTTGCTCTGCAGACATCGAAGTGATATTCGATTTCTCGCCAAGTGTTGTGTAGCATCTCTGGTGTCACAGTGGCAATCGCTTCTGAAATTCACCCACGCAGATGTGGCAAATCACAAATTTTCTCATCGTTCTTTACATAACCCCACAAAAAAGTCCAAAGGGGTCAAATTAGGACTCCTGGGAGGCCAGGGAATAGGCGCACCCCTGCTTATTCAATCATTTGGAAACCTGTTGTTTAGTGTGTCGCGCACTTCCGTCCTGCATCAAAATTACTCGTTCACCGGCTTGATCTTCAGTTTCTTCAATTTGAGGAAACAAAAATTGTTCTAGCATATCTAAATAAATTATGCCATTTATTGTTTTTTCTGTGAAAAAGAAAGGCCCTATCACTTGCTCACAAATTAATCCACACCATACGTTCACTTTTGACCAATCGTGCACATGTTTCTACACAATGTTAGGCTGTTCTGAACCCCATATATGACAATTGTGACGATTAACAACACCGCTTGTGTGAAATGTAGCTTCGTCTGAGATCAGCACTCTTTTAATAAAATTGGGATTGTCATCAATCTCACTGAGCATAAAACTGGCAAAGTCTGTACGCTTAGGGCGATCGGCGGGTTTAATCTAATGTCTTAACTGAATTTTGTAGGCATGAAGTCTCAATCTTTTATGAATAACATCGTGGAGTGTCGATTTGGGTATGTTTAATTGAAGACTTTATTGGACAATCAATTATTTCGGGCTTCTGATGCAAGAATGTCGGATTTCTTCAACTTTGTCATCACTTGTTTTTGGCTGGCCAGGTGAATTTCTTTTCAAAACACTTCCTGTGTCACAGAACTGGTTAAACAATGATGAATTTGCTTTATCATCGGGCAAATTTTGACCTCGATACGTAACTCGAAACCGATGCTGCACACTAACAATTGATTTAAATTCTGCTCAATTTACTTTAATATTTACTCACATGATTTTACGTAAATTGTACAGAATTTGTATCGGTGAGTGATTGTATGCAGCGTCAAGCATTACAATTTCCATAACTTGGCCACCTTCGTGTTATAAATAAATAAAGAAAATAATATAAAATCAAGACTCCTAGCCTTTGAATATTCTAATAGGTACAGAGTTTGTCAAGAGAGAACTGAACGGAAACATAAAAGAAAGAGATCTAACTTAAGAATACATGAAAAAACGTATAGGTCCTGTTGGGACAAGCTCGTATTTACCATAGTGATTCCCTGAGAATTATTGATAGGTCTATTACAACAGAGAAACTTTATAACATAACCGAATCATAATTGTTTTAAATTTCACACATTTACTGAAAATTGTTTCACTCAAAGAATAATCACGACAAACTAAAGTCATGGAAGAAAGTATTGTAACCAAACAAACAAGTTTATAGGAACCATCATGGTTGTCAGTTCATATAATGTATATAGAAGCAGTTACTCTAAATGTACAGTAATACCTAAAAGTTGGTCTCTTGGGCCTTATTGGAAAGGTTAAATTGTAATTTGTAGTTGAAGGGGTCTTACCCAGTAAATTTATTAAAAGGGACTTTTGTTTAAAACAGTTATAACACAAGTTTTACACTGGCATCCCCCCATTTCACACGCTAGTTAGTGTGAAATATTCCCCCTTCCTATATTTTTTTTGGGGGAGGGGGTCGTTAATCACAAGTCGCCTCTTTCCACTGCGACAACAATATCTCTTATTTATCATAAATGTGATGTGACATCCTAGGTTCGTCATCCTAAATTCGTTGGCATCCTAGGTTCATCCTACTTGCGAAGCAAGACTGATGACCACTCTGCCATCCGGAGACAGTTATTAGTAAAGTCATGAAAATAGCTCCGTGAACACCTCTCTCCCTCTCACCAATTTTAATAAGTGAACATCTCTCTCTGGATTGTTGCCACCAATTGTAATAAGTGATCTGTGACATGGGCTAATTTCCATGATATTTATTATTTACTCAAAAGATTTGATTTTGTTTAACACATAAAACATGTGAGAAAGTTCGTGGTCGATCTCTTAGACGGTTTATTTTATTTCATTACAGTACAACCTCGTTAAGTCGGACTAACCGGGATTGCGGCCGATCCGACATAACGAAAATCCGTGTTAGCCGGAGAAAGAGCAGAAAACAAAAAAAAATAAAAAATACATACTGTATTTACAATAATTTCCTTTATTACGGAGAAAAACATATATTTAGTCATCACAATAAAACCACAAACACATCTGTGGACTGTACAGGTATGTCTATTTTTGGAGAATAAGCTTGTAAGTTTCCGTTGCGTCAGCTTCGAGTAACAGGCATGCAGCACTACAGTAAGGCATCAGACGTATAAATATTCACGGCAATTATTAAACTTGTTTGAGTGAACTCGGCAGAAACACGACCACCATGCAATATGCTACGATTATGAGCTCGTATAAAGCAATAGTGCTACCAATGTGCATATTTTATATTAATTTATATTTATGTTTATTTATTGCAAACCGGTCTGGGTTACCCGGAGATCTGACTTAAAGGGGGCCGACTTAATGAGGTTGTACTGTATTTGGGTTTTTAATTGTAGTATGGAATCATTTATTATAGTTTGTTGTTTGAATAATACAAACTTTCGCCCCTTGCAGTTTTTTTAGGTGAAAAAGTGAGTTTTTGATTTTTGAATGTTTCTATAGCTTAATAGAAGCAGAATTAAATTTGGAGTCAAGGGGTGCCAATAAAATTTCAAAAATTTTAATAATTTTTTCATTTTTATCTATTTTTTGTAAAAAATTCAACATTTAACAATACCAATGATATGCACATCAATAGATGCAGAATTGAAAGGAGAGTAAACCCTGAAAAAGACACTTTAAAATCTCAAATGGTTTACGGATAATTGCAGTTTAAAAGTTTTTCAAAAAGGTTCAAAATTGTTTTAAACCAATGATATGGGTATCAAAAGATGCATCATTGAAAGGAGAATAAAGCCTGAAAAAATCACTTTGACATCTCCAATATTTTAACAGTTATTGCAATTTATACGTTAATAAAAATACCAGATTTTAACATTTCCCGTTTCGCCACTTGCAATACCTTTTTAAATCGCTTGTAGCTTCATAACTATAAATCGTAATGATATCAAAATTTACATGAAGAAAGAAGAAAGTTGAAATTTTACTGTGGTGTTTTCATTTTAATTCGAAAATATCTCTTATAGTTTCTGAGTAATTAACTCGTGAAAACAGCCAATTTTCCAACTTTGCAAAATGCTAAAGTAACAGAATTTGTCTACAAATGAGAACTTGAAAAATAATGTTTTAAAAGCATTTTTTTCTTAAGATTTGAGAAACAATTCTATGTCAATACCTTAAATTAAACTATAATTTCACTGATTTTTTTTTTATTCGCGATGTAATATCATGTCAGATATTAAAATTGATTGCAAATCAGTATATTATATATTTGGTTTTTAATTCATAATTACAAAATTTAAACTATTTCTACAAATTTGTAGATATTAAATTTAATAAACAGTTACTCCAGCCATCTTCTCTAAGCCAACGAGGTGAAAGCACAATTATTAAAATGGAAATTTCTATGTAGAAACTAACATCGATTTCTTGTTCCATTAAAAAATTTCTCTACATGTGAGACAGTAAAAACAACAAAGCATATAGACAAATTGAAAATATTTTCTCTAGCAAGTGTAATGCCATAAATCATGAGATACATTACAACACATGTAAATTACTTGCTCCAACGACCAAACAACGATCACATGATTTCCCTTAACAGATGTTTTGTTATATTAACTTTGAGGTTATGTTTAGAATATCTGCTGTGTACTAACTACTATTACATATATTTTAATAAATCATAAAGTGTTCCCTTCTCACCTTTACTAAGCGGCGACATCATATGTAGATGGACACTAGCTGCTCCTGCACTATTACCGAAAAGAGTGACTGAATCTTTGTTCCCTCCAAAAGCCCGAATGTTACGTTGTACCCATCGCAATGCTTCTGTTTGATCTTTTAAACCATAGTTTCCTGGCAAATGTTTGTCTTCTGTACTTAAAAATCCTGAAAGCATTTACAAATAAATAATTATAATCATAAAATTTTACCTCCTCACTATCATTTATTAAAAGAATATATTTAACTAAATTATTATTATTGTAAATAACCATGTTAGGACAACACCTTTTTTTTTACAGCTTTTCCATTTTTCTGTGTGTAAAACCGTGTCTGATTACTGTATATCCAAAAAGATTTATCAGGCAACCATTAAACTGATTTTAATGGAAATTTACACATTCATGTTTTTGCAGTTACTATGTTATATTAACCATATAAATAAGTATTCCTTTATCTATAATTCTGTTTATTTTATATTTTTTGAACAACTCAATGAAATTCGGCTCATCTACAGACCCTTAGCAGACAAAAAGAAGAAAAAAAAGTGGCTTGCCATTTATAAAAAAATTCTGAAATATATAATGATATATGAAAACAATTTGTAGATACCAGTTCGAAAAGAATGGTGTCGACCAATTAAATATTATAAATAAATATATGAGTATTATGAATGAACAGCTCTAACACGCACCCCGTGCCACGGCTTTGAACTACCTACGTTATCCACAGCCTAACCTAACCTTATTCCGACTCCTTGAGTTTCTGTTACCGCAGACATGATTTAAAAATTGGTAAATTAAATTTTATCGCTTCATATCGAAGTTGGCATGTCATCCTGTGATTCCAGATCTAGAAAGCTGTTTAGAGGTAAAGAAGTTATTACTATGATAAATTTGGACATTATTCATGTATAATTAACATTATTATGTTTTGTGTTTTTATCTTATGAAAAAGAATAAAAAATTAAGCTTCAACAATTCAGTTCTTTACTGTAATGCAAAGTAAAACTAATATTCTACTTTTAAAGTTAATTCTGAATTCATTTGTCGATGACTTGTCCTACAGTATAATTTTATAGTTTTGATTATTTTAATTTAGTAGGTTATTAAAATAATATGATTTGTCTAGTCAGAAAAAAATAATGGAAAGGAGACGTTAATTATGACAGGTTCATTCACAAAATTTATTAATTAAATATTATTTCTAACTGTATTTTATGTAATAGGAAATTAATTTTATCTCGTAGTGAAATTTTGTGATATAGAAAGATTTTATTTTAGAATTAAAATCGAATTTCGGTGCTTCGTAAACCATAAGTGTGCGAGTAGGTCGGTTGGGAGTGTTTACGGTACATAGGGTCCAAACGCATCTCGACTCCACTGACTGCACTTCTATACCTCTACTATTGCATTAATTGCCAGCTAAATCTCCTCTCACATTTGTTATTAAGTATATTTGTTTATGAATACATTGAAACTTTTACAAAATTCCCACCCAGCTAGCATAGATAACATAATATCTTATGCCAATAAGATATGCTCTAGTGACAAATACAAAGCGCAAACAAAACAAAGCTGTACAATATCAAATGTAAATATAGTTTAACAGATACCATCAAATGTAAACACAAGTTCTATGATAAGAGTTTCAAAATAATATTGAAAAGTTGAACTGGCGATTTTTAATGAAGTCTTTAGTTCAGTCTTTAGATCAACAATGAAAATCAGATATTCAATGAGATTTAAATACCAAGGCTGGAATACAAACACTAAATTATAGTATTAAACTCGGATTTTAATTAACAATGACCCATAATATTCTTGTGGTAATGGGCACCAGTAAATAATGGTAAAGTGAATGAATTTATAAATAATAATAAAAAAAAAATTATTATAGTCTCAACAATAGATTTTGTAACCACTTTAAAAATTGGAAAAAAAACAAATCTTCAAACTTGTTCAACCAATCATAATTTGCTGGAGGACCTTATCAAAGGGAATGGAGGAACAGAAGAAGGAGAGCGCAGGATAGGAGAGAGTAGATGGCTGTGGCGAGTGAGGTCAGGATTCTTCAAGCACTGATATAGGTAAAACTAAACATTGTTTTACCAATCGTAATCAGTTTTTTTAAACATTGTACTAATATCGACTAAGTTAAAAAAAAAAAAAAAAAAAAAAAAAAATATTGAAAAGTTAAATTTAATTGGTTAAGTACATACTGCAAAAATACTTGTTGACCATTTTACATAAATTTAATTTTGCGATCGATTCGTGTTTATAAAAACAATTTATTATGCATTGTGTCTTTTTAGATTGGAATATGATTACTGTTCCATTAATCCTCTTAATATTTAACAAACAATATTCGAATGATATTATAGAATCAACTATGTTATCATCTTTTAGTTATATCAGGCACTAAATATCCTTTGCTGGATCTTTATGTTTTAACATACTTTTATTTTTTTAAATACATTTTTTATAAAAAGAAATATGAAGATATTCAGTACATACAGAATACAATTGAAGAGTAAGGACATTTTAAAAATCTAATTTTAAGTATTTAACAGTGTTGGTTGTTTGTGGCTCTAGGAATCCATAAGACTGAAACTAATGAATTAACCATGAATTTTAACTTATATTAAAGTCAAATATAAATTGTCGTTATTTGAAAATGAGATTTCAAACACTGTTTTAATAAAATACATTTTGTTTGTCTGTATTATGTTAGAGTGTGGAGGTGGGAGGGGGTAGTAGTAACTGTTTTTGTGTTTGGTTTGTAATGTTTTATAATTTTAGTAGGCTCTAGACAAAATAACTTGTTTTGCCAACAATTAGTCCTTTTTTTACAATATTATTATAATTCCAATACAGGGTATGTCTCTTAAGAACCTATAGTTTTATTAAACGTAAATATTTTAATTTATTTTGTGATTGTGATATTGTAATTTATGAAGAAGTAAATAAATTATATATTTGTATGTGTCAGATTTACATAAATTCAGTTTTTGTTTTAATTTTACAGGCTCGTAGGCCTATGTTATGTTTAAACCAAAACATCATATATTTATGTAAATAACAAAACAAAATAAATTAAAGATATATCCGTCCGCAAAGAAAAGTGAATTTTCAACTTTAGAAACACTAACAAATATATCCCTAAATAATGTACAACTGTAATAGATATTTTAATTATTGAATTTTCTCAGAAACACTAAATTTGGATGATAAAATAAACATTTTTAAATTGTCAAAAACAACTGAGAGATTGTTAAGTTATTAAATCGGTCCTCATTTTGAAATGTGTCAACAGAATTTAACTGTTTTTACGCTGAAGTGAGAACTTTAATAATAATAGTAACTTTTCTTTATTTTTAGTCACAATTTCGAGATAATCGGAGGAGTTTTTTTCGTAGAAATAGAAAGAACACAAACATTGGCAAATAAGCTAAAAGAAAATAAGCTATGCACCATTTCTCTGGTAAAAGAAAATAAGGTACAACGTATATTTGATGTTCATGGGATCATGACTTGTAGAAAGCTGAAACTTTAGGAATGTTATTTCGTGTAAAAAATATTTTTGGGATTATAATCCCCTCTACTTTAAGAGGTGTATATAGGGGCAACTTCAAATTTTTTAAATGTAAAACCCATAGAGTTTTAAAATTCTTGTTCAAATAGAAAATAACTGCAAACTAGAGGGTTAGGATCTTACTCCTGTACAAAATGGTTGCTGGTTAAATATTCAAAAAATCCATTTTACGAATCTACTCCTAAGGAAGAATACAAAATTATTACTAGGAAAAGTCTTCATTTTGTTGAACTTTGAACATAGACTTTAGGAAATTTACTGAAGAATAAGTGTAAGAAAATAAATAATTTCTTTAAATGTTGTCCACCATTCAACTAACAATTAATTTAAAACATTTTTGATATTTTAGTTTAAAAAATAAGCTCTGAAATTTTAGATAATGCAATGTCCTGGTTCATAACATGTAAAATAAAAGTACATTACAGTTTTTACTGTAATAATTAGGTATCCTTACTATTTTCTGTAGAGTAGATTCTTTTGTATTGGAATAAGATAGCGACTTCCAGATCGGGCAGTTATTTTCTATTTAACAATAATTTTAAAATGAGGTTTTACTAGAGAATAGCATTTTTTTAAAGGATGGGGTAAACTAACCGACAATGTAAAAAAAAATTGTACACTGAAAAACTTTCCTAAAGGTAGCAGATTTTACCTTTTTTTCAAGTTTGAATGTTATTTAATCTTCCCAGTTCTTTCTTACACATACACATATGGCTATTTTTGTCTTCTCTATCCCTCGAAAAACGTTCCGATTAAAAAAAAAAAAAAAAAAAAAAAATGGTGTTTAAATTTGATATCAAATAGATCTCGTTAAAGTTCATTTGCCTGTAAATTTCATTCACAAGTTTGAAAATTGGCAGTTCGAAAACTTTAAAAATCACATCTTAGTTAACTAAAACATTTTTAGAAATTTGAATTCCAACCCGAAATAGTGACGGATGACACATTTTGAATTAAACGTACTATTACTGATTATTGAAAAGTAAATAAACAAGAAAATCAATACAATTGTACAATGTACTTTTTTATGAGATATGTTTGTGAAAAGAAGCTTTTCGAAACAAGCTCAAGTTTAACAGCCTAGGCCGGAAAGTGAGCGAGGATCGAAAAGCTTCTTTTCGTCCAAGTGATGAACTCTATTTTTCTTTATACTGCAAACAATATAAGAAAACAATTTCACAAAAACTAAAATGTTATAACCTTCAAAAGTTTGGACAATTTACACAAGTATGCATCTATTACAGCTGTTTAGTTTGCGTTAGTGGTACTTATTTATAAAATCGATGGCAACAGCTGTTTTAACAGTTATTTACAATCAAGAGTATAGGTTGTTTTTAGATATGCTTTACAATTGTTAATTAATTCGTATAAACGAATCAACAGCTGTTGACCTCGACCTCAACTGATGTTTTTAGGTCCTAGGACTAAAAAGAACAAATTTAACATCTCAATGCATATGATTTAAAACAGCTGTTTTGAAGCAGTATGACGAAAAAACATTTTTGTTTATATTTTCTATTGAAAAATTTTGTTAATAATAAACTACAAGATGTTGCTACAAAATAAGTATATTTTTGTTTATATAAACCCAAATGCATTGTACTTAAACATTCTTTTTTGGGTTTAAAATTCATTGTTGTTTTGATAAATCTCTAAATAATGCAACAGTTTTTTAGATTTTTTCAAAAAATTTCAAATATTTCAACTTACTTTAAATCTCAATTCTCCAACAGGTGGTTTAGCAAAAGGTATTCCCAAAAATCCAAAAACAGTTTGTCCATTTCGAGCAGTAAAATATTTGCCTTTGAGTGTGCCTTGGCTGATAGTAACTCTAAACGGATCAGAGCTACTAGCTAATGCTGAACCGAGTGATATTAACAAACAAGCGTACAATAAGAAATCCATAACGGTAGTGAATAAGATACTAGCAAGATCTGTCTTATAATGACAGTGGAAGGGGTAACCAACTGTGACGTATCAACCGACCAACTTAAAGTGACAAAATACTTTTGATATTTACCTATTGTTTTCTATTTAAGAAAACTAAGATGGAAAAAAAACCTAATTACTGAAATTCAATGTCATCGTTGATTTGTACATGATTAATAAAATTTTAATTTGGTAAATATTAACTTTCGTTAGTAAATCCGTGAACTTGTCTTTCAACACAGGCTTTAATTCTTAAAAATAAAGTGCGTTATCTTGAAACTGGTAGAAACACAATAAGTTTGAAATGTGTTTACACGTTCTTAGCATTAATTACTAAAACTTAAAATGGGTGCTTATTATATTTCAAAGTTATAAGGTTTTAAAAGGAGGTGATTTTAGATTTTACGAAAGGGTAAAAAACTATTGATAATAATAATAGACGTTTAAAATTAGCTCTAAAATGTGGCCAACTCTGCTTCTTTTAGATAAAAAGTAACCGAGCTAGGTATTTGTCATTAAGAAAAATGTAGCCTTATTTTATGCAGGTTTTTTTTACGATTTACAGGCAAAATGAAGGTCCAACAAGAAAATGTTAAATAGAATGTTTAAAGGCAATTTAATTAGTTACAATTTAAGAATTATATTTTTTATCTGTATAGCGATAAAATTGGCGAATTTCGGGATAGTTTGTAAAAATAATTACTTTTTTATTAAAATCGAAATTATTAACATACTTCGTTAAATTGCGTTCGGATACGAAATCTGTTTGAATTTTTCGTTACTTTTAAGACAATTAATTAACAAATATTATTTTTACAAAAACAATTTATAGCAAAACAATGGATATTTTTCTGAAAAAATAACGGTATTTTTGTGTGTACAATTTCTTATAAACAATTAAAACGTTTGAAATATTAAAAGTTTGTGATATGAAATAAAGTCTAGTAAATTATTTTAAAATTACCCGTGTATATTTATAACTTCTCAAATAATTATTTATATCAGGGTTAATTGTTTTAAATTGTTTTTAGTAAAGAAAAATATATATGTAATCTAGTGAAAATAAATTTGTGAGATAGACTAATATATTTTCTTGAGATTTATTAACATATTTACATGATAATGAGTGGATTTGTTTTTCATTCACTGAAAGTATTAGTAATATGTTTTTTATATTATATATATATATATATATATATATATATTTATATATATATATATATATATATATATATATATATATATATATATATATATATAAAACATTCAAGGAAAAGTGTGTAAATATTAATATTGAATTGTTTAATGTTAAAGAAAAGTATATTTTTTCAAATTTTAAATTTTCGAGGTCTCTGGATCACAGCTATAATAACAATGGGCCGATTTTGGGCGTCCAAATGTTGGCGCGTCCATTACAGATCCAAGTTTAAAAAAAATTAAAGTCGTACAACGCACCATGGATTTAAATTAAGATATTTATATTTTAGTGTAAAGGTAGTAGCACAATGTTTTTTTAAAAATATTTTAAGGCTATTATTAAATATAAATAATAGACGACGTTTCGGAAGTATGTATCAACTATCGTTATCAATTAATACTTAATTTTTATATAAACAAATGTCAATATTATCTATCAATTGTATCTCGCAATAGTTTGGACACTCCATCATTATCCCATGATCTTAAAACTAGAATATTCTCTTTTCTTTATATAGTGACGTGTGACATTAATTGAAACTGCAATAGGTTAACAAACATACTAAAACTTGTACACAGAACAGTAAGCAATACCAACTAAAACGAAACCACTTTAAACACTGAAGACTTAAAAATAACTATATATACTAATTTACACACACACTTACATACACACACAAACACACACATATATATATATATATATATATATATAACGATAATCTCAATAAAATTAGAACAAACTGCAATGAAAATAAACAGAAGCATTAACAACGAAAAGTTCACTTATACAAGACTTAATTAATTTGAATTCAAAGTTTACAGTGAAAAGACTACAATTTAATTTTCGTTTTAAATTTAGTTTATTATCAATACCAAAAACGAAATAGACAAATACTACACATTACCCATATCAAAGTACTTAATCTCAAACGAGGAAACCTTAATAAAAATTCAAATTCCAATAAAAAAAACTCAATATTAATGATCAAACCTATATACATAAACCAATCCCACTACTGTGGCATAATAGGTTTTTTCAAACATAGTACTTCAGAAACACTTATAATAAACAAATAATGATATACAAGTAATATAGCTAGAAGATAATTCTGGATGGAACTTGGAAAGAAACAACATAATCTATGCAGATTGCCAAAGGAAAACATAAACACAGAATTCTCACGACACCAACATGTTCAATAATAAAAAAAAAATCTTACAATGCAAATCAATCCCAGAAATTAAAAAAATACTGTCAATTTCATTTTACAGACATAACAGAAGTACCACTAATAACCAAAATTACAGAAAGAAAATTACAAATATTAAGCATAAGTAGGGACACATGTAGAGGAAAAATAAAACAACCCCCTTACCAAAAGACTTAATAGGATCTCTTTAATTGGATATACAACGTGACTGTAAGGTAACATTTAAGGTAAGGTTAAGGTTAAACTGACCGAGTTAACAACCAAATCATAAGGACCTTATTTAACCGCTTGTGACAAAAGAGAAAATATAAAACATAGAAATTACACACATCACACCTGCAACCTGGACGGATCCTAAATAAATAAAGATCTCGGTCACAAAAACCAAAATTCCAAAATATAAATGATGTATTGAATGAAAATTGGAACATAACAATACCAAAATATGTAATAAGAATTCTCATATCTCAAAAGACTTTTCAACATATACATATGAATAACAATTGTTTAGACATCATAGAAAACAAACGAATAACCTTTTACATTTAGGTAATATGGTCAAACACATTGACCCTTATTATAATTATACTATGCTAAAAGGCATTAAGTTATAGCTTCAAATTAAAGGCATTTAAGAAAACATACTGTCCCAAAAGACTAAATCAATGTCAGATAAAAATATAAACGTAGGTTGTACAATGTAACCTAGCTAGGGAAGTGTCAGAGATATATTAAAAAATATATATATCTATTATGTAAGATCAATAAATTTAACATTAATATAAACCAAGTTATTGCAATGCCGACCAGTTTTAAGTTACAATAAGCACACGAGTATGACACTATTGTTATTTAAATTGACGTTCCCAAGGAAATTAGCAAACTATACAGAAAACCTTGAGAACTGGCCTTTGAAATCAAAGAGTTTCAAGGAGAAATACACAATTGCAAAAAAGGAATGTCTAAACAGTAAAAAGCCTGCAATTATCTACCTATGAAATTTAAAAAAAATTAAATCAATAACCCCGTAAAAATAAAGTGGGGGTGGCGCTTCAAAACTCGCCCCAGGCAATAATCAAACAAAAAAGACGTAATAACAAAGTCTGTTCCAAAATAAAATGTGTTGAGAGTAAAAATATAAAAAAAGTTCATTAATAAAAATAATGAGTATATTTCAAAGCAAGATAAACCATAAATAAACACTACGAAAAGTGTTAAGTGTTAAGTGAAAGTTCAGAAATTAAATCAATAATAGTTAGCAATAAAGAAAGGTGAAAGATGTAAAGTGAAACCTGAACGTGTTACGAACCGAAACACAGATAATTATGTGAGCAATTTAAAATATTCATGTAAAGGAGATGCCATAACTAAAATCATTTAATTAATACAAAAACTAAAATTATTATAAACGTAAAATCAAACTAAAGTCAGTACAACAAATCAGATCACCATAAATGAAATAATGTTTAAATAAATTATTTGTAACTATCGCTAGGTTTAAAAAGTTCGAAACTCCTTTGGTGTAAATTACCTCTTATGATAAATTCCAAGTAATTTTAAAGGAGCTAAAAAAATCAAAGTGAGTCAAAATTTATGTACATATCATGTAGAAATTAAAAATTCATAGTATTATGAAAATACTTCATTATGTTAGAGTAAGTAAGAAATTGTATATCAGATTGTAGTAAAAGTCTTTAAGCAAAAATGTTTGTATAATTAAATGTTGAGTAGGCTGTATAGAAAACATGGCACAGTTCTCTCTAGGGCAAATCTGTATATTTTTTTATTAATATTCAATTCAGTAAATTCTAAAAAGGTACATAATTATTGATCTTTAAGGTTAATACAATTTAGTGATACGTCTTGAAATGTTTGTAAACTAAAACATTATTTTGTTAAAAAAAAGTCACGTTATATGAACAGTAAAAGTAATAAAAACTAAATATAACATTAATATATCCGCCAGTGACTTATGTCCTCTTGTAATTCATTGACGCGTTTCGGGATGGCATCCCATCATCAGAAATCACAAATATGTTCGGCGACATTAAAACAACACAAACAAAAAACACAAAGCACATAAAAAAACCAAGAAATTAACAAATTAAAACATAAAACTAAAAATGAAAACTGAAGGCCTTAAAAACATGTACAGGTTTAAAGATATCATCATATACCACAGTTTTCATTTTAAATTTTAAACACATCCACGAACAAATTTGTGATTTCTGATGATGGGATGCCATTCCGAAACGCGTCAATGAATTACAAGAGGAATTGATAACAAGTCACTGACGGATATTATTATATTAAGGTTATATTTTGTTTTATATTACTCTTACTGTATAAAGTATAAGTAATCACAGGTTAATCTCGTCTCTACACTTAATTAAAACACTGAGTCAGATAAATCCTATCACAGCCAGGCTGTAGTGATTCGGAGAATCGAATATGGTGCACCCACAACATCCATAAGTCATACAAGTCAAACATTGTAAAAAAAAACACATGGAAAAACTTTTCTTGTATTCAATTTTAAAATTGCCATTATACAATTTAACGAACCCCTGGTTGGACAAGTCAATAGAGATTTCTTCTTTGTGTAAGAGGTACCGGTTTCAATCCACGTGGAGACTTAAAAGAGACTAGTAGCGAACCCTAGTCGTGAAAGATAGATTTACTGGAAGTCGATATGCTTACTACACATAACCTGATGAAATGACGCCTAGTAAACCTGGGCTGTTGGGTTGAAGAATAATAAACTGGACTTTGGTGCTTTATTAACTTGTTTAATAAAAAGGAGTAAAAACAGAAACAAATTACACCCTGTACAGGGTTTAATAAAACACGCGGTGAGAAAAATTGTCGATATATTACTCCTATCGATTGGTGAATATTTTATAACCTTGAGTATCGGCTATTACAAGCGGGAGACGACACTCATGTTGTTATGATATGATGAAAGTTATTTTTTGTTTTTTGTATATAAATCTGTTCATCGACCTCGCAACTACTGTAGATAACGAGGGCACCAACTTGATCAATGTTCAAAGTTTGTTGCACACATGTTACACTGCACTTTTACACATACCTGTACCCCAAGACTAAGAACAACTAGCTAGGTATTCGTTAAGACCTTCTTAATAAACCTTGATAAAACATTGCACGAACTTTCCAACTCACCCATTTTAAATATCAAATTAAAATGAATCTAAATATTAGTCACCAAAAATGTTAGTTCGTTAAGTTGTCAATAAGAAAAAGATAATGAATAATGGAAGCAGTCTTTGAAAAGGAAAAAAAAAATCAAATAAGGGTTTTAATTTGCTTCTCTTGTGTCATAAACACGTTATTGGCTTAAATTGTACTGGATTAAAATAGAATTTTTAAAGACACGAGTCATTTTGTCCCAAGATATGTCCCAAAATAAGGTGTTAAGAAATTGGCCGATCTACACTATTTGTTACGAGTTCGATAATTAGTATTCATATTGAGATTTGTACACACATTACAATAGATTGATGATTCAGTTCTAATATATTTATTCCAATCTTTGTTAATGATAATTTGATATGTTCTTTATACGACGTTGTTTCAATCACTTACAAGGCTTTTATATCCCTATATTTATATTTTATCGTAGTTGGTTCACTTTTACTCATATTAATGTAAAGGTTTTAACATAAAATGATGATTCAAAGTTAATTACAATGGTTTTATTTCTATCGATGAAGGAGCAAAGTATGGGAATGTCTCGCCTCCGATGGACCAATATCGGGACGACTGGAGAGATCCACTGCCGTTGCTCTCTTTAGAACAACGACTGGGCACGACTACTTTCAGGCCCATCTGCACAGAATCGTCCTGCCCCCAAATGACTGCTGTCCTCTCTGCCAGTCCTCCCGAATGGACGCCCTTCACCTTATGAGATGCACCAACCTCACGAACATGCCCGATGACATCGCAACACGCTACTGGGAGGCTCATCGTCTAATGGCCGAACTGCCAAGGACGGATGGCGTTGGATAAAGTAAAAGTATTTCTATCCCTAACCCAGAGAAAAAGCAGGTTGTGGAATAAAGTTAATTTTGATCAATCTTTCTTCTATAGAACAAAAACTCGAACACAAGATCTCACTAAAACTACGTTTATTCAATCAAACGCGTTTCAACGACAAAGTCGCCATCTTCAGTGATACATGAGCTATAATAAAAAAACTATAACTAAACGAGCACTGCGCCAACCCCAGTATTTAAATACAAATTTATAGTTTTCTTATTGTAGCTCATGTAACACTGAGGATGGCTACTTTGTCGTTAAGAAGCGTATGATTGAATAAACGTAAAATTTTTGTGAGATCTTGTGTTCGAGTTTTTGTTCTACGTAATATTAACTCACAAGTCAAGTTCAATATTTATTTACAATATATCTTCGTAAAGGGTGATTTATACTAAATTATCATAAGAACAGAATACTTGTTAGGATTGCTGGAGTTTAACACTACGATCCTTCGTGGTTTTTGGTGTCCTGTACTGTTATCCCGAGAATCCGCCGACGTCAATGGCACTCAAATAACTACCGACTGTCTCATCTTCATACAGCACCTCACCTGATTCGTCTAGCTGATTGATTGACCACGATTTCCATGAAGCGTTGGATTATTATCTTTGAGAATATGTGATGGTTGTTAGCTCAGCGACATCATAACTTTTACGTTTATCGCAACTTTGTTTACACTTTGGTAGACTAACTGTACTGTGAACTTTGAATGAACTACCTAACCTAACCTAACCTAACTTAACCTAACCTAACCAAACCTAACCTAACTTAACCTAACCTAACTTAACCTAACCTAACCTAACATAACTTAACCTAACCTAACCAAACCTAACCTAACCTAACCTAACCAAACATAACCAAACATAACCTAACCTAACTTAACCTAACTTAACCTAACCTAACCTAACATAACCTAACCTAACCTAACATAACATAACCTAACCTAACCTAACCTAACCTAACCTAATCTAACCTAACCTAATCAGAATACGTAAGTCCTAACATTACCGCCGCCCTCTTAAGCATTGTCCTCGAAGTTTATTCTACCAATTGCCTATAATCTTGAACTGAGGATAATCCTTCTGAGGTGTCTTGTATATTTAACTTAAATCCACAAGTGTGACTATAAAACTTAGGCTAGAGATCCATATGATTAAAACTAGGTTCAAAATGTTTCCAGTACTGATAATGGCTTTATGAAATCTGCTGTTGCCGTTGGTCCTAAGATTGTTTTTGGCTGGATGTAGTCTCTGATGTTTGTTGCTTTACATATCGACAGGTTACTCTTTTACTTCCTGTTATTTACAATGATCTTACTGGATGATTAATCTACAATTTTTATCAAAGATTTTGAGAATCTACTTCTTTTATAATAGCTCTATAGAAAATTAGTTTACCAAAAATGTAAATAGCGGTATATAGGGAGAGATGGAGATCATGACATATTTTTCCAAAATCATGAGAGTTTACGTTTTTTCCTTATGATATTCCCAGATTTTAAGTTACAGAAAAAAGTTAAAACAGCTTGAAATTCGGTAAAAATATGCCCACATACGGATTTTGATCAAGACCGATCCACCTGCTTGGGCTAAACAAGACTGCCCAGATAACAGACGAGGGACACCAAACAGGCAGATGAAGGACAGACAACATTCCAACATTTTTGGATCTTAAAATTTATATATCCGCGAAAAACTCAACATAAATTTATTGACCCAACACATTAATTTCTCCATACGTATTTGTAATAAAATAAAAGCAGTTATTTCGACTAGAGTATAATTATATAAAATCAAAGGCGAGTTGGCAATGGAATTCTACTGGAGTTCCATTGGATCAATGTTTAATCGTACACAAGTAAAATACATTTATAGATGGCTAACTGATGGATGTTACATGGTGATGACAAACATCTGTATATACATTGTAATGAAAGTAATATTAATGATGCTGCAATCACGTTAAAATGCAATCATATGATAACCTCGATCTTTGTTCGAACTATTGATTAAAATAATTATAAATTATGCAAATACTTCAAGTATATTGTTAAATTTTTATTGCACAAATATTATATTTGTGTTGTTCAATAGTAGGACATTTTGAAATAAAACTGTACACATATGGCAATAACTTCCGCACATACAATGACAACACCATTCAATCTTCCAACCTGAAATAATAAATCTTCAAATCAATCTTTGTATTCCTCGTTACTGATATTTTGTCAAAATAATTGGTATGAAAGAGTCCGCCCACTTTTCAAGATTATGATACATTAAAAAAAAATATATTTATATAATTAAGTCGAACTTTGCTTGTGTCATAAACTCTTCCTAAACGTAAAGTGTTCTGAAAAGAAATCGAGTTTTATTATTATTATTAAATTATTTCTGAAAGTTTTTTGTACAAGATATGACACACTGATCTGTGATAATAACCTTCACGTTTTGTTAAAATGATAACAAAATCGGTTTAGTCTATTTTCCGAAATTGAGTCCTCTGTACAATTTTTTGGTTGTTTACATATAACTATAAATCCAGCGGTCGTTAAAGGTGACAAACAATAACATTTTAAGAGGAAAGGGAACATTAAAAGTTATATTCGAGTAAAAGTTTTATCAAAATTGGGATTTTTGTAATTTTTTGGCGTTGGCATTATTATCAAACCACTTGTTTGGGTGCAGGGAAATCTCCAGACGACAGAAACACACGATTACAAAAGTACCGTACTTTTTTAGACACAGGGGACCTTCTAATGGATAATTCCACGAAAAACTATACATCAATTGTTGACTAAACATATAACTTTATCAATACTTAGTATATATTATAAACTAAAAAAAATCAATTGTAAATTATGTTCTTAAAATGACGTCTATCCTACAGACTGAACAAGTGATTATGTACACAAGAATGTCATATTGTGTTTTAATAGTTCAACTTTATGTTAAAAGGTAGTTTTATGTATAATATATGTCTGTTGAAATACTCTGTTTTAAAAACAAGTAAACCTATTTGGATTAGTATATCTCAAGATATTTGATTTTTTCACCATTTTTTATATAAAAATGAATATTTATGCAAATTATTTGTTTACCATATGTTTTAATATTTGTAAGGCATGTTGTCTATTTATATTAATTTGTATCTTTAATAATTGTAACAGAGATAACAATTAACAAAATATATTGTTTAACTAACGTTATTTTCAAAGTTCTGGAAGAAATCGACTCCCAGCTTCTTTTGTTTGGAAATTTCCTTAAACTATATCATAAAGTAAACTTCTACTATTTATAGGCCTACTGTTTGAGAAAATTTAATAAACATCAAACGTAGTGCAGGTGCCTGATACATTTATTATATTGTATGTTGGTTTTCGCATTTAGCACTGTAAAATTATTCTTAACGTGGTCATGCTAATAGTTACATAGGCAACATTACCAACGAAAGTGCTAAACATATTATGTTCTACAAATTGAAAGAACTATGATGTAATTAGAAATCTATTACCAGTGTTGCTTTATTACCGAATTCTTTTACAGAAATTCAATTCGTTAGAACATCCATCAAGAAAACTCCCATATCTGAGATTATGAAATGTACACTGATCCTACTCATTAGAGTTATTCGGGGCAATTAATTACCACTGCTTTTATATTATTGAAAACTCTAGTAGTCGTACTTTTAATATATTTCACAACATTTTGTAAAAGTCGTCTAGAATATTTATAATTTTTCCTTAGTTGGTAGGGTTTAATTCAGAAGACAGAGCTGGATAAGTGTCAGGTAGAGTAAAACCAACTCTATAGGTTAGGTAATATAAGATGCAAAACAGAAAGATGGAGGATCTCCCCCACTTGAATCTTTAATATCTAAACACAATAATAACGTATAGTCTTAGCAACTTCCAATTAGGAACGTCTTAGGCCAAGTTTACTGAGAGTGCCCTTTCGGAATATTTTAGTTGAAGTGGAGATCTCTTGGCAGAGTGTTGAAATCGAAATGTAACCGACGCTGTATCTCTAAAACATTTTGACCAATTATCAAAATTTTGTTATAGGGAAGCTGATGAAATAATTTTTATAACTTCAGAAATTTTTTTTCTTGAAGGAAAATTGATTTAATTTACTAAACAATGTCTTAAATGGTTTTGATCAAATTTTGCGAAAATATGACCAAGAATTACTTATTGGTAACTACGCAAAAATAAGTGTTAACAAGTATCGAAAAAAAAAGTAAAAAGAAAAAAAAATTATCTTATCGGGTTTAGTTTGATCCCCCCCCCAATCAATTTATTCGTTATTGTAAATTCATTATATATATTTTAAAACTTCGGTTAGATTCAATAATGTTCATATTTCACCAAAATATTGCATAATTTTATGACTTAAGAAAGTTAATTGAATGTTGTGCATAATTTAATTTAAAATATTCTTGGTGTTTGTATGCTGTGGGTATATGGAAACGAGATGATAAATATATTCAATTTTATCTTTATTGTATTTATAAATAATATCTCTGACCCATTGTTTAAAATTCAAATTCATTAGTTTTGTCCTACATTTGAAAACCCACCTATCTAAGGTCTAGTTTTAATTGTAATAATTTGTTAATATCACGAAATCGACCTAACATGGTTCTACTAATTAGTTTGACCTATATTTATATTTAACTTCAACTAAGCACATAATCTAGCCTTAATTGTTGGTAAATAACGTTTATCTAAGGTTCACAAAGTTAACGTATTTATCACACAAATAATTGCCACTCATATCAATACAGATTTTGAAATAAAAGTCTCTGGTAAGAACGCAATGTCATAATCAATAATAAAACTTAAAAAGTTAATATACATTAACTTATACTTCAACCCGGCCACATTGTATGAAATAATTTTATTGTTGTCACATTACTTCCGGCAGTTTCGCACTCTGTTATGTTCTAGCGATGACTACATAAATACTATAAATAGTATTTATGTAGTCATTGGTTCTAGAACCAAGTATTCATTGAGTCATTTCTGATGTCTCGTTGTCTAACTTTATCCTTGGGATTTCCTCTTAAGGTATCCCTCCTGTAAGTGCCACTACTAGTCCACTGAAGTTCCTCTGATAGAACTCCTTCGGTTTTTAAATCCCGGTCGTAATTCGATAGCTTTTGTTTTAACAATGGACTAAAATCAACCGTAAGCTAGCTTTGCGTATTTTCTCCTCCTTTGTTACCGTCTGCCATTTTAAAAGTATATTCTAAGCTATTATAAATATTGTTTTCTATATGGCAGCGTTTTCTTTTGGTTTTTTCCGAACTTTTCGGCGAACTTACATGGGGCGCTTCCCAAACACTTTCAGTAGGTGAAGAATCGCTCCATTATTTGCTCATAGGGATACCAATTAAAATGAGGTACAAGTATAACATGTACAAACAAGTAATTTCCACGAGAATTACTGTCCATTTATACAGGTAATAATTCTAAAGATAATATGATTACCTACAACTGTGTTTAAAATGTTCATTTACAGTATGATCTAAAGAACAGGTTCTAAAACAGCTGATTACTGCTTGTTGTGAAAAGAAAAAACAAATTCACGCAAATTAACATTGATTAAAATATATCTTTATCTCAGGCTGAATAAATCAGCTGATTCATGTTTATTATCGTCTCGTTGTCTGTTCACTGTACAATCAACAGATTCAGCTAACCTTAAATGCATTTATAGGCCCAATTGTGTAATATACTGTAGGAACTCGATTTTGAAATGGATGATGACGAATTTGAGTGGTACGCATATAACTGCTTTAGCTAAAGTGTAGCATTACAGTTGTTGCTTTGAAAATTAAGAAATATATACGAAAAGAAATAAATATGAAGAGTTAATATTGTGGTCT
Organism: Aphrophora alni; assembly: GCA_963513935.1. Lineage (NCBI taxonomy): Eukaryota > Metazoa > Arthropoda > Insecta > Hemiptera > Aphrophoridae > Aphrophora > Aphrophora alni. The sequence goes on along the minus strand of OY740772.1, from coordinate 24,142,535 downwards.
ACTGCTAATGGTTTTAAAAAAAAGTATAGGAGGTCGTATTTCTCCGATATTTTTTCTCAAAAAGCCAAGATAATATCTTCTCTTTGGAGCTGATATTCTATGTTAAAGTGTACTCTGAAAGTTAAAAGTGATATTGATGTTATAAAGTTTATCACATTGACAGGCTTTATGAAATTCCAATCTGTAGGTTATATACTGAGAAAAGTCAAAAGTTTTCCTTTAAGAAGACGAAAATAAATTCTTACCTGTGGCTCCTGGTGGAAAAGTGCTTTCGATTTTTGGTATTTCTGCAGAAATGTAGGTATGAAGCCGTAGGGATGAATGAGTAAAAATGACAAATGAAGACATTTAGGATAGCGATTCCGTTATGGTTGTGAAAAAACCAGACTCTCTCAATAAGACTAACACACACCCACTCAACCATTTATATACTCACACAGGACACGTTCAAACACTGATCTCTGGTTAGGTTCAGCTCTCATCTTAAATCACAACTTCGGTCAACGTTGGTTACGTTACGACAAAAAAATAAATAAAAAAATTGTGGTTGGGGGTGGTGGGGGAGGGACAGATTGACGGGAAGGCGGACACATACACTGACCTAGACATTTGTTTATGTATAAGCATATACACCGACATATATATATATATATATATATATATATATATATATGTATATATAGGCATTTATTAGTACTTACAAAGACCTATACGTTTAGCAAAGGTCATAACCACCATTTATTTTTATATAAATATGCTTAGTTCAAACTTGATAAGTAGTTACAAAAATATATTAGCCAAATTTCAAAATTGAGATCAATTGTAAAACGTCAAAAATTGTTTTTTTTTATTATTATTTTTTAAATTTTTTTTTAGATTTCTCCGCCTGTAGGTCTTTTAACATCCCAATTTCGTGTTCATATAAAATCTGTGTCAAATGTTGTCTAAACTAAAAACGTAAACTCAAAATGAGAAATAAAAGTTGATGGGTGTGATCAAGGTACTTACCCAGCCCAATTGCATGTAGATTGTTAAAAGCTAATAACCAAATGTTGGTTTCATGGGACTTGAAGTAAATGCTAACTTGTATTGATAGATCAAGAGCTGTTATGTACTAACTAGTGTATGTTTAAAACAGTTCTTACACGGATTAATTATCAAACCTTCGAAATTGTTTGTCATTATTTTCTTGACGTCGGTATTTCTGGCTGGCCTGTCGACTGGAAATAAAGCATCGAATGGCCATGGAGGTAGACTAATCATTACTCATATATAGGAAGTGACAATGGATTTGTTCAAGGTGGACTTCGATTGTTCCAATCTAAAAAAAACGGGTGATTATCACGTAGAAACGGTTGGTGATTACTTCGAGGATGGGTTCTCTAAGACTCTTCCACTTCTCAAAGATAGCAGCGTAATCGTGTTAGACAATGAACCATACCATTCTCGGAAGGTGGAGAAAGTTCTGAATTCTTCGTGGTCGAAAAAAAAATAAAGATATGGCCTAATTCTAAAGATATGAAGTTTGGCAATAATATACTCAAAGTAAAATATATCTAGTATTTACTTGATGACTTGGCTAAATCTAGCAATAAAACCGTGTTGAGATTACTTCCTATCATTGTGAATTGAACCCAATAGAGCTACCTCCTTATTATTGTGAATTGAACCCAATAGAGCTACCTCATTTTCATTGTGAATTGAACCCAATAGAGCTACCTCCTTATTATTGTGAATTGAACCCAATAGAGCTACCTCCTTATCATTGTGAATTGAACCCAATAGAGCTACCTCCTTATCATTTTGAATTGAACCCAATAGAGCTACCTCCTTATTATTGTGAATTGAACCCAATAGAGCTACCTCCTTATCATTGTGAATTGAACCCAATAGAGCTACCTCCTTATTATTGTGAATTGAACCCAATAGAGCTACCTCCTTATCCTTGTGAATTGAACCCAATAGAGCTACCTCATTATCATTGTGAATTGAACCCAATAGAGCTACCTCCTTATTATTGTGAATTGAACCCAATAGAGCTACCTCCTTATTATTCTGAATTGAACCCAATAGAGCTACCTCATTATCATTGTGAATTGAACCCAATAGAGCTACCTCCTTATCATTGTGAATTGAACCCAATAGAGCTACCTCATTATCATTGTGAATTGAACCCAATAGAGCTACCTCCTTATTATTGTGAATTGAACCCAATAGAGCTACCTCCTTATCATTGTGAATTGAACCCAATAGAGCAACCTCCTTATTATTGTGAATTGAACCCAATAGAGCTACCTCCTTATTATTCTGAATTGAACCCAATAGAGCTACCTCATTATCATTGTGAATTGAACCCAATAGAGCTACCTCCTTATCATTGTGAATTGAACCCAATAGAGCTACCTCCTTATTATTGTGAATTGAACCCAATAGAGCTACCTCCTTATCGTTGTGAATTGAACCCAATAGAGCTACCTCCTTATTATTGTGAATTGAACCCAATAGAGCTACCTCCTTATCGTTGTGAATTGAACCCAATAGAGCTACCTCCTTATCATTGTGAATTGAACCCAATAGAGCTACCTCCTTATCGTTGTGAATTGAACCCAATAGAGCTACCTCCTTATTATTGTGAATTGAACCCAATAGAGCTACCTCCTTATCATTGTGAATATAACCCAATAGAACTACCTCCATATTATTCTGAATTGAACCCAATATAGCTACCTCCTTATCATTGTGAATTGAACCCAATAGAGCTACCACATTATCATTGTGAATTGAACCCAATAGAGCTACCTCCTTATTATTGTGAATTGAACCCAATAGAGCTACCTCCTTATCATTGTGAATTGAACCCAATAGAACTACCTCCATATTATTGTGAATTGAACCCAATAGAGCTACCTCATTATCATTGTGAATTAAACCCAATAGAGCTACCTCCTTATCATTGTGAATTGAACCCAATAGAGCTACCTCCTTATTATTGTGAATTGAACCCAATAGAGCTACCTCCTTATCGTTGTGAATTGAACCCAATAGAGCTACCTCCTTATAATTGTGAATTGAACCCAATAGAGCTACCTCATTATCATTGTGAATTGAACCCAATAGAGCTACCTCCCTATCATTGTGAATTGAACCCAATAGAGCTGCCTCATTATCATTGTGAATTGAACCCAATAGAGCTACCTCCTTATCATTGTGAATTGAACCCAATAGAGCTACCTCATTATCATTGTGAATTGAACCCAATAGAGCTACCTCCTTATTATTGTGAATTGAACCCAATAGAGCTACCTCCTTATCATTGTGAATTGAACCCAATAGAGCAACCTCCTTATTATTGTGAATTGAACCCAATAGAGCTACCTCCTTATTATTCTGAATTGAACCCAATAGAGCTACCTCATTATCATTGTGAATTGAACCCAATAGAGCTACCTCCTTATCATTGTGAATTGAACCCAATAGAGCTACCTCGTTATTATTGTGAATTGAACCCAATAGAGCTACCTCCTTATCGTTGTGAATTGAACCCAATAGAGCTACCTCCTTATTATTGTGAATTGAACCCAATAGAGCTACCTCCTTATCGTTGTGAATTGAACCCAATAGAGCTACCTCCTTATCATTGTGAATTGAACCCAATAGAGCTACCTCCTTATCGTTGTGAATTGAACCCAATAGAGCTACCTCCTTATTATTGTGAATTGAACCCAATAGAGCTACCTCCTTATCGTTGTGAATTGAACCCAATAGAGCTACCTCCTTATCATTGTGAATTGAACCCAATAGAGCTACCTCCTTATCATTGTGAATTGAACCCAATAGAGCTACCTCCTTATTATTGTGAATTGAACCCAATACGGCTAATTTGGGCTCAAATAAAAAATTATATTGTATCTCACAATACCACTTTTAAAATTACGTACGTAAAGTTGTTATGTACGTAAGTTATAAACAAAATACAGAAAGAACTGTGGATAGACTGATTCAAGCATTGTAACGGATGTAATCGAACACAAATTTTTAAAGTTAGGCAATATAATTGAAGACACAATTGAACTGAAGATAATAAACAACAACAGTGGCAGTTCGATAGAGTGTGACTCGGGCAGTGGTAATTAATTTTCTATGATTTTGCACTCCCTTTAGTTCACGTTCCAGGAATTCAATATATCTTTATGAAAGATAAGAAGTTAATAACTTATATTATGATTTTAAAAGTATGTTTATGTTGTGTTTGTTTTAAGATATTATTTGACACAATTTTATTACATAGGTAATGCAATTATTATATTTTTTATTTATTTTAGTCCTAAACAATAAATACAAAAATATAAGGAGGTTTTATTATTTAAAAAATAAATTATTAATAACGTAAAGTCCTTTTTCAAGTAGCTGTTGCGTGGACATTATGTGTTATTAGTGGGTCCAGGATTGTACAAGACATGAGAGAGATGACGATATATGCTGGAGAAAGACCAATACAACAACTGAGCTTATCACGTGAACAGTTTGCGGTATATTACTGACTGGCTTATTTAAATAGACTATATAGTACCCTATACCAAATGTCATATTCATATCTTAATTTTTGTGACCGCTCTTATGCTTACTTACAGAGGACGATATCGATGATGCCATGCAACTTGAAGGTCAATCAAAAACCGCCGTTGGACATTTTTATGGATTACCAAACGCACCATATAATTCTTTTACTGGGTAAGTAAAGTCAGCAATAATACTCCAATAAATGGAACTATATGTGAATTATAGTTAATGTTTAGAAAGTAGGTTTAATTGAACTATCCTTGTAAGATAGAAGTTAATAGAAAATCGTCCAAAGAGCGAAGGAGGACACGACAGTTGCTATATAAATGCATACTTCAATTCAAACATACACACAAGTCATTATATAGGTCATATAACGAAATAGCTTAAGCATCATGAAACTAAATTTCATCATTTGCCAAGATGTGTTAAAAATTGTCTATTATCATAAGTTATTCTAGAAAAAATATTTGAAATATGTCCTCTTTGAAAATTTCCCCACCGATTTTGTTATACAGAATTTGATAGAATAGACTCAAATTACGATTACTAGGCCCATAATATATATAGGACTCAATCCTTTACATAGTTGGATGAAATATGTATGTACATACGTTTTAAGCCATATATATTCGTGTGTATATATAACGGGTATTCAAAACGTCTGGATTGCCAAAGATATTTTGTTTGCGAATAAATTACAACAATGCAATTCCAGTGTTTGTCCTTACAACACTATGATACACATAATTTAAAACTTTGGAATACAGTATTAGTCCCTACTGAACCATACTAGAGGCAAACAAACTTTGAGATGCTGCCGTTTCCGATTGGATTCAGGTTTGTGTTCTCGACCTATGTTTACATTCCAGACTTTCCCTTGTAGCGAAATGTGATAGTTAAGTGTACCATAGAATTGCATTATGGTATGTTTGTTCCCAAATAAAATATCCTGGGGTGTCAAGACTTTTGACCATCCTGTATATACATTCCAACCATTACAACTTAATGAAAATAGGTTACCAAGTTAAAAATAAAAATTCCATTGCTTTTCAATTCAACATTTTTTAACGACTTACTTGTACTCACACTTACAACCAAAATTATAGCAATTATTTTTAAAAAATTATAATTACAATTGGCAGATTACACTGCCTCTATAGATTAAGCACTGTATAAAAGTGGTAGATTGTTGGCTAAGTTGAGCATGTATTAAGGAGTGAAAATAATTTGTTCTGAATAACTCTAATGGGTAGGATAGGTGCACATTTCATAGTCTCAATTATAGGAGTCGCCACGACGGAGGGTCTAATAAATTGAATTTCTGTATTATAAATTCGGTAATAAATTAATAGGTTCTTAATTTTACCATAGTTCCTTCAATTTGTAGAACGCAATATGTTTGACACATGAGTATTGCCAAGGCGACTTTATCATAATCACCGTACGGGCACTGCGACTCTACTTCTTCTTCACTACGATAATGTACGCCTGCATGTTGCAGATGTTGTTACAGAGTTCTTAGACTTATGGGTAGTTCTACTACACCCCCAATTATCCTTACAGTTTAAACCTTGTTTCTTGTAATTTCTGGCTTTTCCTTATAGTTGAATAGGAAAAGTTAAGCAACGAATCAAAAGGTCACCAAACCTGTGGAGGTGATCTGTAAAGAATTTTCGATTCAAGGCTTGGATTTTGTATTCTAGCGTTGGCACTCCTGACGGGAAGAGTGCATACAAAAACAGTGGAACTATTTAAAAAAAAAAAGAACATATAAAACGTGTTGATTAAAGCCAATAGATTCTGTGTGATATCAATAGTCTTATTACTTTTTGACCACCCCTCGTATTATCTCAAGTTGAAGTATCGGGTTTTACTTTGTTGTTTAACATTTACGTTGTTTAGAGCAAGTAAAGTGTTGGGTCAAAAAAAAAAAAAAAATCTATAGGTGGGTGTCTATAGAATGGTTAATTTTGGACGTAGTATTGAGGTTATAAAAATAATCAGAAAAATAGATTGACTCAACAATTTGTATTTTGGTGTGGGGTAAGATTACCAAGAATTAGTTTAAGTAGTGGGTAATAATAGTGGTTAAAATTTAAAATAAAGGACAGATTTTTATGAAACGAGAATTTTGTAATAAGCGCTTATTTGAGACTTATTATATATATATCAAGCTGACATGCAACCAAAATATTTTATAACAACTGAAACATTTTGACACTCCTTAACATATTATAATTGCTAACTTTGCTTACTTATGTTTTACGAAGAACATAGTTTAAACTCACGGTCAGTTTTAAACACAACTTATATTAGAATCACGTGCTGTCCTCATTACATAATTATGAGGTCCTTACGGTAAAATAAATGCCTAGGCCTACATAAAAACCATCAAACTTTACAGTACAACATTTGAGGACAAATTTTGAACTTAACAAATTTCATTACAAATATATTCTTTATTTCTATTTATTTATTTAAATTTAATTTTACAAAATTCTTTCTTCATCAATTATTATTTTTATTTCGTATGCCTATAGATCTAAATCTTAGGTTATGCCAAAAACTTAAACGATTCGGTATACAATATGATTTCATTGCATATCCACTGTTACTTATATCCAGATAAAGCTGATTTCTTTTATTTCCTGACATCCAAAGAGTAAATGAATTTCTTAAATTTCTTGATGGTGTTGGGAATCTGAAAAACAAAATTTTAAACTTTTATTTTGACCTGATTTTAAAAATAGAAAGGTTAATTCAAATAATGAATTGTAAATGACTACGCATATGAAATATTTAATACGGTAAACACCAGTACAAGAAAATATTGTTCGTGAGTAATTCGACAAAAAACATCAAGGTTCTGTTTGTTATTTGTTATTATCAAATTTAGTATTGAACTGTAAATTTCTTTTACTCGATGTTTGACGGGAATATTCTTTTATTTAACATATTTTTTATATTTAAAAATAAATTATCTCGATGGTTTTAACTTAGATATATTAGAACTATTAGAATCATTTAAAACCAATAACCGATTATTAACAAACCTACATGTTTTGAACGAGGATTTATGGAGAGAAACAGGTCAAAATCGGGTCAAACTGCAGATTCGAGAGAGGAAGTGGAGATGGTTAGGACATACACTGAGGAAGCCAGACGGAACTATTGAGAAAGAGGTCCTAGATTGGAACCCGCAAGGTGTCAGAAGAAGAGGTCCACCCCGAGAAACCTGGAAGAGGACCGTTATTAAAGAAGGAAAAGAGGTTAATAAGACTTGGAGAGAAGTGAAGGCACTTGCCGGAGACAGGGACAGATGGAGAGCTCTTCTGGACGCCCTATGCTCCAATAGGAGATAAATGGAAATAAGTCAAGTAAGTCACATGTTTTGAAAGATGGCTCTTTGGAGCATTATTAGAGGTTATAACGCTCTAACCTACGCGTTTATAACCTCTACTTCCTCTACATACCAGTTGGTTCCTCTATAACCTCTATTCTATATAACCAACTTATATAGAATAGGTTATTCCTATAGGCCTACATTAAAAAAAAAATCTAACTTATTGAAATATGTGCTATTTTAAAACTATAAATTTTGAATTTATGTATATTTTCAGCAGCAAAATTTGTAGTTATTAAAAAACGGAGAAAAAATATCGAGAAGGAGATATGACAAAAAATAGAAATCATTACAATCTATCAATAAGTTTACCCTGCAACTCAGTGCAATGAAAAACGACTGACAACATATACTGACACTTTGTGTGTGTGCGTGTGTGTGTGTGTGTGTGTGTGTGTGTGTGTGTGTGTGTGTGTGTGACTTTCAAAAAGATATATCGGAATACTGAAAATATAATTTGTTTAGTTTTCGCTTTACACAAATAAAATGCTTCACATTAGGTATTGTAAATGGCATTCAATATGCCAGAGATGGGCTATGGTAACTCAATTATTGATAACAGTTTCACAAACATTGGTCTTGAAACGCTTGATTCTCCGTCTGTCTGATTTTTTTTTTTTTTTTTTACAATTTCATAATTTTGGAAATCGATGAAATATTGAGTTAAAATTTGGTTACATAAAGAATTTAATTTATACATTTTAAAAATGGCGGCTGTTACAAATTTTTAACGTCGAATACCTCTAAAACGTATGGTTTGTAAACAATCACAAGACACAATATCTTGTTATCACTTTGATAACAAATACGATAATATTATTTTCATTATAGGTCTACAGATAACCAGGTTATTGATAAAAAGGTATTTTTTGGTAGTTGACTATAACATCCAAAAGTGTAGGCCTATAATACTAATTTTAGAGAAAAGAATTCTTAGGATTGTAGAATATCTCTGGGTAATTAATATATTAAACTATTATTCATTCTAAAAGCCAGAGTGGTCTAGAACCAATTTATTTTTAAATTATGATAATTTCCCTCTACTCCCCAGAATCTTTATTTTAATACAACGTGTTATTTTGATCATAAGGTGTATTTTTTCAGGATATTTGGGATTAAATATTTTAAACTGTTACCATTTTGAAAATATACAAAATATAATCTTATTTTCTGGTAACTGGTAAATGGATATAATAGATCTGGACTGAATATTTCATTCCTTTCAAAAATTATAAATATATAAATAAAAAACACAAACAAGAACGATAGACTGAGAACAAAGCATTTTCGGACATAAGTTCATAGGAGCTTTTCTTTATTCCAGTAACCTTTACCCCCTCCCCTCCTCAAATATTACGCACTCATATTGGCTCACTCTGTAAGTTATATACTGCATTGAGGTATTTGTGACAAAGTATTATGAAACGATATTTGATGATCACTTATAAAGTTACTTTTTACCGTGTAACTCATTTGACTTTGAGGAAAGTTGTAGCAATTTTCACATTGAAACTTCCATTTAGTATTATTTAAAATGAAAAATTATCACTGTAAAAAAGTTTATATTTTTAGAGAAAAAAACGCTTAAGTGAAAGAGGCTTAAACATCTATTAAAAATTTACAATTCAGTCCTTTCTTTAAAAACTAACTTCTCGATCGGAGTAATAAACAAAGATGAAAATTTCAATATAATGTTGAAAGTATTTTGGAATTTCAAGTTCATGTTCTTAAACACTGCATAATTTATAGTTTCAAAATATTTTAGATTTCTAGACGGATTGTTATTATTATCACTAGTGTTACAGCTAATTGTAGGTAACAGATCATTAAAAAAATAAATCGTTAACAGCCCAACTCTTGAATTGGATTTAATCAAAATAATTTTTACATTGGTAAGACTGAGGAATTGAATGAATAGAAGCAGGTCTGTATTGCATTCCGAGTTATTTATTTGTCGGTGTTCTTCCACTTCGTCACCTCTATGTTTTTAAAGTATTTGAAATTTTCTTTAAAATTAGTGGTAATGAAGGAGTAAAAATAAATTATAGAACATTCACAAGGCAAGCTACGAAGAGAATGATTAGGTTTCCCAATCTTATAAAACATTTTTTCAAAAATAGTTTATTTTTCTTGGACCTATATTTTATCATTAATTGCCTTCTTAATTATTGAAAAGTATAGTTCATCTAACTAAGTTTAATAAATTAAGATACGGAAATGGATAATAAATATATCGCTTTGTTTTAGAGGTAGAAAACTTATTCAGGATTATGGAATAGGGAATATTTTCCAAAGTTTCCATAAATGGAGATTGAACAAGGGTAGCACACATATAAGACCATTAATTTTACTTTCTGTATGCGAATATGTTCTCCACAGAAAATTTATTTTTTGTTTATTTTCAGTGTTTATATGTTATTATTTAGTTTATTTGTATTTTGGAACATGTTGTATTTATAATTCACAAATTTAATTGTTATTTATCTTTTGTGTGTAGAGAATAAAAACATTTGAATTTGAATGGTGGAATGAATGAAAATAGAGCTCTTTATTTCCCACCAGAAACAGAGCAATATAAGTAAATTTAGAGTACATTTTTGGTTATGATCTAACGCTTGTTATTCGGATTGACACTAAACTTAATTACATCTTCCCTTAATAAAAAATGTTCATATTAAATGTGTTTAAATGTTTTTACTACAAACTAAAACAGCAAAATTCAGGGAAAAGTTAAAACAAAAAACATATATATGAACACACATATCAAAATGTTTATCATACTTTTGTTTAAATTACAACCGTCCCCCTCCCCTCCTTCAAACTAAACTCTTATTCTACCGTAACATTTTCCAAATATAAATAAAATTATGTTTTTTATTATACTAACCCCACCGTAGTTATTAAATTTTGTGATCTGGGAACCATTTGTATTTCCATGCCTCTCTCATATATTTCTCGCAAGAGTTCAACAATCCTTGCTATTCAAATACAATTCCAATTAAGTTTTGCTTTAGGTTGTTTTCTATAATCTTTTAAGAATTTTCTTTAACATAGGACAAACTGCTATGAAAAGAAATACAGTTTATTTTGTTTAAATTGCAGAGCGAATATAAATAGTTGTTATCATCAGCCCAGGGTTTAAAATTCATGTCAACTGCCTCGGCCTTAAATTGTATGACCTACTTAATTGTTGACATATTACAACAATAATTAAAATTAAATCATCCTCCTAGTTCAAGTTGAATATTACGATGCTATTCATTATACCTGGATTGAATCTTATTATTCCACTAAGCAATTAACACAGAGTTTTGTTTAAGAGCACATAAAAACCATAAAGTTAACAATCTCATTGTATATTCATTAAAGTTTTTATACAATACAAAATCATATTACGTCCTACCTAAAACTACATAATTAATGAAACACTTTCACTCACCTGAAATGGGCGAAGTTTGTCCATAACTCCACTAAATGCAATGAAAATTCTATATCTTCTTTTGTATCTGTTCGATTTGGGAAATAAGAATGCATTGGAAACAGATAAATTAGTTCATCTCCATGGCATACCCCTGAAATAAACAACAATATAACGAATAAAGAAAAGAGTAAAATATATATGATAACAAAACAGCAAACTTTAAAAAGAAGAGCAATAGATAAGTAGGATAACAAAATTACAATATAAATAAAAGTTGTAAAATCATTACACGTCATTTCTCATTCATCCATAAATCAAACTAAATTCTAATCTAGCTCAAAATTTCTACCATACCTAAAAAAGAGCTTACATTAAGGGGGGGGGGGGGAGGAATTTTTGTATATCTGCTAGATTCCGTCCTTAAACTTGATATCAATATGTAATCTGTATATATGTATGTCTTGAATAAGATGGAAATTCTGAACTCAGTTTCTTCTTCTCATCAAATTGAAATTCTCTAACTCGCTGAATAATTAAACCTAAAACTTGATCGTCGGACTAAAGTAGTAACTAAAATAACATTGTATAAACCTAACAGTGTTATCAGGACAAATAACCTTTCGTACTGTTTCTCGTGAGTTCGGGGAGATTTAACCAAATAATTTTGAGCTTATATTTTGATATGGAGGAATATAAAATTTAATAAATTTTGATAGAGTTTTTATTAACTGAAGCCATAATGGCTTTATTTTTAAAATGTTTTAACTAATATGACTGATCAATAGCTTTGTAATGATGTTTCAATTATAATATAAAGGTTCACATCCAGTGATTAGGTTTTCCCTCTTATCAATTAAATTTGCGATTTTTGGACAGAAGTTTTAGTTTTCAACATGGCTCAATCCCACTAGAACATTTTGATATAAATTTTTTCACATGTCTTTTGTCCTAGGTTTATTATTTGACGGAGAAAGTTTATAAAAATTGTTATATATCTGAATTATATATGGCAATAACTGAATGATTACTTTAAGTAAAATCCGATGAGTTTTAATACTGTGCTAGAAATTTTTAGTTTTAGTTTAGCTACAAATTTTGAGTTTTAGTATTATGATAGATACTTTACGATTTAGGTTAGTAGTTGAAATTTTTGTTTTTAGGTGTAGACTATAAAATTTTAAGTTTTAGTAATAAGTTAGACATTTTGTTATTTTCTATAAATGTTGAGTTTTAATATTATGTTAGAGATTTTGAGTTTTAGGTTTATGTTATAAATTTTTAATTTTAGTAGTTTGCTAGAAATTATGAGTTTCAGGTTAATGCTAGAAATTTTGAATTTCAGTATTATACTAGAAATCTTGCGATTTAGGTTACATAAAAGCTTTATGCTATTAATTAGGTTTATTCTAAAAATTTTGAGTTTTATTTTTATGTTGGAAATTTTGAATTATTGTTTTATAGCAGGAATTTTGTGTTATGCTAGAAATGTTTTTTTGTAACGTGAAGGGTGGATCATATTGAAGATTAGTTTACCTTTTGCGTAATTTTGCTACAACGTGCTTGTTCAGTAGCATTGAATATTCCACCCTTAATATAATCGTATAACTAAAGTCCAGCACAGATTTTCGTATTGTACAGTCAATCTTGCATGGACTGGCTAATTTCTTAACTTTCCGGTTTTATCTGACTCGAGTTTTGTAACGGTCAAAAATTCTCCATTG